>CM034151.1:61625269-61851726 GCA_019776745.2 Taxus chinensis
CTAACAAGGAAAAAATTGTAAAGTTATTTTTCTGCAAGATGAGTAGTATGTAAAGATAAGTTTACAAATTTTATTGCTTCTAGATTTCAGAAAAATCGCTTGTATATCATTAATGGTTTTATCTCAGATTCTTGATTTTCTTCCTCTTCTAGGAATGATTCATCTTTGGCATGAAATACTTGGTCATGTAAATTTTAAAATTTTGTATGATATGTCTAGACTGAATCTTGTTGTTTGTCTTCCAAAGATAAAGTCAGATCATGAAACTTGTGAAAGTTTCCTACATGGTAAGAAACATGTTCAACCATTTCACAAACATCATGATCCAAATTATTCTCAGTTATTAGAATTGAATCATAATGATGTTAGAGGTCCACTTGAGGTCCCTTCTCTGAGTTGTGCTTTTTATGTTATTTGTTTTATTGATTATTACTCTAGAATGACTTGGTCTTATTTCATTAAGAAGAAGTATGTTTTCCTATCTAAGTTTTCAGAATTTAAATCTCTAATTGAAAATACTTCTAATCTGAAAATTAAGAGAATTAGGACTGATAATGGAGGTGAATATGTCAGCAAAATTTTTGATGAGTTTTGTGTGTCATGTTGGATTCAAAGAGAGTTGACTACTCCTTATTCCCCTTAACAAAATGGCATTGTAGAAAGAAATAATAGGACTATATTATAAATGGATAAGATTATAATTCATTCTTCTAATGTTCCTAAGTTCTTATGGGCTGAAGATATGAACATTGTTGTCTATATTCTTAATAGATTACCTACTAAATATCTTCATCAAGCTACTCCTCATGAAATATGGACAAAACAAAAACCAGATATTCTCCACTTAAGAATATATTATAGTCCCAATTTTATCTTCATTCCAAAAGACAAAAGTAAGAAGCTTGATCCAAACTCTTTCTCTTATACATTTTTTTTGGATAGAGCTGTAAAAATAAAGGATTGAGAGTTTATGATCCATTCAAGCATGACATTGTTAAAAACAAAAATGTTTAAGTCTTAGAGAAAAATTTCTCTGATGATCCTCATGAACCCTTCTCTACTAATCTGGAGATAGAGCCTGATAATTCTTCTCCCATGGAAACATAATTTCAAGAGGCTGATCATACTAATCTAGATATGTTGGAGATCGAGGGGGAGTCATCTCAAAATGCCTTACAATCTAATATTCCTAACTGGGCTCAAAGTCTTGTTAAAAACTCTCATCCTGATAATCTTATAAAGCTAACTAGAAGTTAACATACTTATCATACTTTGATGACCCTCTATGAGGTAGAACCAAAATCCTTTGAAGAAGCATCTCAATATGATAGATGGCTTCAGGATATGAAGGATGAATACAATTCCTTAATAAAAAGGGACACTTACGAATTAGTCCCTCCTCCTAACAGAAGCATTGAAGGATCTAAGTGGTTTTTCAAAATCAAATATAACTTTATAGGAAAGATTGAAAAGTTCAAGGAAAGGCTAGTAGCTCGTGGTTTCAATCAGAAACTAGGTATTGACTATGTTGAGACATTTTCTCTTGTTGTTAAGATGAGCACTCTAAGAGTTCTTCTTGCACTAGTTGCCTAATATGGCTAGGAGGTTCACCAAATGGATGTTAAAAATGATTTTTTAAATGGTGACTTAAAAGAAGAAATATATATGATTCAGCCTACAGGTTTTGAAGGACATGGTAAAGAACTTTATGTCTTTAAAAATAAAAAGTCTTTGTATGGTAGTAAGAAAACTCTTAGAGCTTGGTATGATAAAATTAATAAGTTCTTTCAGGAGCTTAGTTTTTCTAACTGTTGTTCTGATAATGATTTATTGGTTAAATTTGATAACAATCATATTATCATTATTTTCCTTTATGTTGATGATAGTTTGATTACTAGCAGTGATAAAAATTTAATTGTTAGAATTGAAGAAAGGTTAAATCAGCTTTTTAAAATGACTGATTTAGGTTTATTAAATCATTTTCTTGGCATGATTATATTTCAAGATCATGATTCTATTGTTGCATCTCAATATCAATATGTTGTGAATTCTATTATAAAATTTAACATGATTGATTGTAATCCTGTTACCACTCCTATTGAAGTTGGTGTAAAGTTAGACCCTAAACTAGTTTGTACTAAATTTTACCTTACTTTGTATAGGCAACTAGTTAGTAGTCTAATTTATTTGACTATTACTAGACCTAATATTTCTTATGTAGTAGGATTACTTTCAATATTTATGCAAGAACCTTATGAGGATCATTGGAAAATGGTAAAAAAGAATTTTAAAATATATTAAAGGAGTAATCAATTATGGTATGTTTTATTCTTCTTGTAATGATTCATAATTATTTGGTTATTGTGATTATGATCATGTTGGTGATGCTACACATAGAAATTCTACTTCTAGATATATTTTCAAGTTGGGTGCAGGTGTCATCACTTGGAATAGCAATAAGCAACCAATAGTGTTTATCTCTTCTACTAAAGTAGAGTATAGAAGTGTTATAGAAGCTGTAAAAGAAGCTATGTGGCTAAAAATACTTCTAGATGAACTACACATGGGCGTCAAAGGTAGAAATACTCTTCTATATTACAACCAGAGTTACATTTATATTGAAAATAATTTAGTTCAACAAAAAAGGACCAAGCATATTGAAGTTCATATGGACTTTATTAAAGAGAAAGTCCTAAATGGTGATATTGATCTGAAGTTCTGTTCTACTAAAGATCAAGTTGCAAATTTCTCCATGAAGCCATTGTGTGCTATGAAGTTTTGTAATTTTTTTCCTTGTTGGTCCTATCAGAGTTTCCATTGAGGGGGAGTATGAAAAAAAATGACAATTCCACCTCTTAACGGTTGTTGTAAACTTCTAATACTTCCTCCATTTTGTAATAAGTTAATGTGTCACTCTATGTGAAGTTACTTGTAAATCCCACCAAAGATTTAGTTGTGGGTATGCCTTAGTTTATAAAAGGCTCCATAATTTGACATAAGTCTTCATATGTAAAACACTTGTATTAAGAATTTGTATAAGGGAAGATTAATAGATTTCCCTTGTTTTCATGTTAGCCTGAATCATTATTGTTAATTCAAGGATATGTAAATCCTTTAGTAGAAAAAGGTAAATTTGGCATGCCTTTTTTTATTTTCCCCACTTAACATTAAGGGGGAGTGTTGTGGTGTTAATGTCAAGTGGGGATACCATTTGGTGGACCGCCATTTAGACAACCCCTTGTCTTAAATATTATTTTTAATAATCTTAGTCAGTCTTCACAACTAAAAGAGTGGAACGACATGACTGACCACCCATCCTATATAAATAGGATGATCCCTCACAGGATTAGACTACTTGGTAATCATAATTTAGCTAATGTGCTAATAGACAGATTTATCTAATCTTAGATACATATGTGAGCTATTATACAATGAGATAGAAGTATGTTATTGTTTACTATGAGACGAAGGAGTGAAGTGGAATTCCTAGGTTAAACTAATAAATTATTAATATAAGACAATGATTTTTCAGTGGAGTTTTTTACTTCAGGTTTCTCCACTTAAATCTGGTGTCTTTTGTCTCATTTACTTTCAGCTATTGTTATTTTCTTTCATTCATAATATTTTAAATGTTATACGCATATGTAAACATCTGGTTAATGTCTGCACATTATAATCTATAATCCTAAATTATTAATTCATCGATCTATAATTCTTCAATTACATCTTCCCACATTTTTTCAAACACCTAGAGGATCTTATTTGTGTGTTATCCCTTTAGCAATTAAGATCTTGATTGTAACCCTGGATTTGGAACAATGTCCTATGGCTAGTTAAACATCACCATGTAAGGGGGCAGGAGTAGGTATGGAGAAAGATGGTGGACCTAGTGGAAGAAATACAGAGAGAAGAAAGGAAACTTTATTTTAATGAGCTACACAAGAGGGATCTGGAGAATCAATGTGAAGTTGTGGAATGAATGGTGTTGTGGAGACAAAGGGCTTGTGAAGGATTTGGAGCTCACGCAGAGGACATGGATCTAGAGCATCTAGAACTCCCCCATTTGGGTAAGTATGGTATAAAAACCTCTTGGACATCAAATGAGAGTGTGTCAGTTGAAACTATAAGGACCACGGGTATGCATTTGATCCCTCATGGTGACCTAGCCCTTGCACTTGGTTTTTCAGTTTCTATGACAGTCATTAGTAAACAAGATAGTGTGGGTAGTAGTGTAGCGACAAATAGAGTTAGTTTTCCATCAAGTTTAGGATTTAATCAGGTAGCTTATTCATTTATGGTGATGTAATCTTCATCAGTGTTATTTGGAGGTCCAGTTGGAGGTATATTTTCATGTGTATCATCAACATAGAACGTGGGCACGCAAAATGTTTTTATTAAGTATATAAATAGTATAACTTCACAGAACATGGGAGTTTATTTTAGTATAACTGTTGTAAAAAAAATTAGTGCATCCTCTGGACCATTACCTATCATAAGAGGAGGATCAAGAATGTGAAGTGGCTCAGGTTCTAGTGGATCTAGCAATTTTGGAGGTGGAGGGAACACAAGAAGTAATACAGGTTTTGGATATGGTGGGCATGGTCTGCATCAAACCCAACAATTATATTTTGAGAAGTCTTTTTGTCTCCTATAATATAGAGGAATTGAATATTTAGCTGATCATGTGCATATGTGTGAGATACTATGGTGTGCTAAAGGGATTATAGCTCTAGAGTGTAATTCAAGTCAGTTTACAACTACTTTGCAAGGGCACACACATAGTTGGTATAGGGAATGTGATCCGAACTAGACTTGTGTACACTATATCGTGTCGTGTGATGTTTTCTTAGCATAGTTTCATATCCCTAAGTCTGATTAGAAGAGCATCAATTTGTTGAAGGACATAAAACAAGGCATGTTGTTAGGGAGTGTGATGCACGATTCAAAACCATTTTCTCAAAGTTATCTTATGACATTCACACGAGTCAACATGTTCAATGGTTTATTAGAGGTTTGATCACACCATTCATAAGGGTACTCTCACATAAAACTTATACAAACCCATACGAGGCACTTGAGGAAGCTCTGTGTGCTGAGGTAGTTGGGAGTGTAGAAACTGGAGTTATCCCATTTTTTGAGGCTCAGATTGCAGCTATGGAAAAATAGTTAGAAAAAATTTCAGCTAATTTAACTCATGAGATGCATAGTGGTATTTGGTGCACAGATTGTGAAGTAGAAGGACATATTAAGGATAGTTTGCCTCATAAATTGGTGTGTGCCATGTTGCTAGATTGTGATATCTGTTACTTAGATCATGATTCAAGTAGGTGCCCATTATTGCAACGCATGATAAGGAAGAATGTTTCCTATTACTGCAATATTTTCAGGTCTACCATGCATGATACAAAGAATAGTAGGTTAATTTATCAAATTCATGATGTCATTGATACTAGTGTATGTAAGAATAGTGTTGCAAACAATTCCAAGGAGAAAGGAGAGCATCATGATCATAATTATAATGAACGGCGGTCTGATAGAGGTGGTATAGGTAAAGGTAGAGGCTACCGTGGAGGATTTAGAGGCTGAGGTTGTGGTGGTGGAAGAAGAGGGTTCCCCTGAGGAAAATGTTAAACATGTGGATCCCCTAATCATTATAAGCGTGAACGCCCTTAGAATGTTATATGTTCCATTTTTGGAAAAAACCACAATTATGAATAATTCCCATATTTGTATGAACACATGAGAAAGAATCACAATTAGGATAATGGCATGAGAATGGTTAGAGTATGGCACACTGTGGAATATCAGTGGTTGCCAAAGGTAGCTCTTGATCCTAATATGTTTCCTGTGTTGGTCACTATACACGCTGAGGCTGTGCACACCAAGGAAGTTCTAAATTAAAAGCCTATTATTAAAAAAGAGGAGGTATTGCATGAAAATTATCTGGACCATATTCATCAGAAGGAAGTTTATCAAGAAACCATAGAATTTATTATAAACCTGCAGGGTGAGATACAATGCTTAAAAGAGCAGTCGTGAAAGTTGGAGAAGGCCAAAGAAGTTGAGATTCCTCCAAAATGATGTTGATGATTTGAAAGATGTTTTTTAGATGTTATGACAAGAAAAAATAAATCCTTTATTATGGGAATGGTTAAGGGGGAAGATGTCGTGTGCTGGAGTTAAGCACAAGAGACATATATTACATGTTAACCAACCTCCTCACAGTCTTAATTATGAAAAAGAGATCACTCAGAATGCATTTGTTAACGAATGGATTTTGGGAACATTTTGATTAATGTCGGTGAAGAAGTGAATGTACTCACATTGGACGCATGGAATCAGATGGGGAGGACACCATTACATCCATCTTCAGATGTGTTGTTTATGGATAACAGGACTAAATCCATGCTAATTGGAGTCTTGAAAGATGCTACTATTACTATACAATGGTTCAAGTTTACTAGGAACTTTGAGTTCTTTGCGCTTGCAAAGGTAGACAATTTTCTAGCATTTTTTGGGTGCCCTTGGTGTTATGTGAATAATGATGATCTATTCTTTAATAAAGGATATATCGGTTTTAATAACAAGGAAGAGCGCATCATCATTCCATTGAAGGACAGAAAAGCTACACCTTATGTAGAACCTTTGAGTGAAGAGGATTTGAATAGAATTTATGTGTGCACCATTAGAGATCTTGAAGTTCTTGAACCATAAAAGGAAGGAATTATTCAACGGGATGATGCACAATTTATGAGTGATACTACCAACGTTACTTGTAACAACTAGGCACATGGGACTTATTCAATGATTGGGCACGAGATGATGTGAGCAGTTACACACGTAAGTAGGTCATGTTTTGTTAGGTGTTTGGGCAGTAACCAAGTACCTAAGTACACTTGTGAAGGAAATCCTGAAGTATTTTTACGTGCTATGCAAGCCCAATGGACAAACCAAGTGGAAAGGAGGAATATGCTGGTGTATACCCTATGTGGGACAGTAACACGTTGGTGGATGGTACATAAAGATGGTATTTTAGAGTGGTGATAAGTAAGAATAACCTTCTATACTAGATTTCTTCAGAGCAATGCACCTACCAAGACATGTGAATTTCATGGGAAGGATAATTTTTTGCACCATGTTGATCAATGTGAGGAATTCTAGATAAAGGAGTAGGAGGCCTTACCACCTTCACTATGGGTATACAAGTTTTACTTCACCTTGCGAGGCTTTCCACATGCATGGTATGTTTATGTGGAATTGAATAGAGAGATAGGGAATTGGGAAGAACTTATTGTAGATCTGGAGGTGCGTCTTGAAGAAGAAGAGACAGAAAAAGAACAATGCAAGCGTGCCTACGTAGAAAAAGAAAAAGGTAAAATGGTCTACATGATTGATGATGAAGAACTGGAAAATCTAGATGTTGATCATATTATGGGTATGTGTGAGGTATTAGACACTACATATGAGAAGGTGCACACGTACCATGAACCCATGAAAATAAAGAAGGTAAAACTTAGGAAAGATGCAAAACCTAAGGAGGCCATCATCGGTGATTATTGGTATAACTCAGAGGTTGTTAAGATAATTGATTTATTGTGTAACTTCTAATACTTATTCCCTCAAGGATACCATGAGTTAAAATGAATACATCACTCTTTGGGTGAGATGAAGATCAAGTTAAAGGAGTTTGTGTGCTCGGTTAGGAAGAGGCCTTAAAGGATGAATCATAATCTATGTGTCAAGGTAAAGGAAGAAATTGATAAGATGTTTAAATCCGGGATCATTGAGCCCATTGAGGAGTCATAGTGGGTTAACCCTATAGTGATAAGCATAAATAAGGATGGAAGGATAAAAATTTGTGTGGATTATAGGGAGTTGAATCAGAGTTCATTTTAAGAGACCTCTTAGAAATCAGAGGTGGAAAATACCTAGTGAATATCCTCAAAACCAGTTTCACGTGAAGGAAAATTTTTTGGGGGTCTGACAACAAATTTTTCACCTGATTTTTAAGTGGTGTGATAGAAGGCTGCAGATGCATGACAAGATATTTGTTGTTGTGCGTCTATAGCCTCTACCCTTTAGTCTCACGACAACAAAATATTTGTTTTATACATCAACAAACTCTCTATTGCACATCTACTTCCTCCACACTCATGTCACGCATCAAAAAACTCTCCATGTTACGCGTCAACAAACTTTCCCTATCATGTGTCAACAAACTCTTTGTTGCATGTCTGCAGCCTTCGCCCTATTATCACGTGTCTATAGCCTCTGCCCTCATGTTGTGCATTTACTGTACTTGATAATACATATGCCCCTAGGTGGTATGAGTGATCTAGTAGTGTTCTACCTGGCAGATATTCTAGGATTATATAGGGGATAGTTTCAAGTGTAGGTGAAGCTGACCCCTAAAAAAAATTTAACTGTAATTTTTAGGCAAACAGGTCACTAACCCGCACCAAAAAAATCACCTTTTCAAATTTTTCAAAAATGGAATATTCACCATATTACAAATATTTGCCACTAAAATTACCCCTCAGTTGAATGTTGCATGTGTAATAGATCCCTTTCCCACACCTTTTACTAAAGATATTTTGGAAGGTGTTGTAGGGAAGGAGATCCACTCATTCACTGATGGTTTTTTTAGATATCATTAGGTACGCATTACTAAATAGGATCAAGATAAGACAACTTTCACCACTGAGTGGGGAATTTTTTCATACATAGTTATGCCTTTTACATTGAATAATGTCTACATTATTTTTGCACATTGTTGTGCAAGCATTCCAGGACTTCATTCATTTTTTTTGCAAGTTTACTTGGATGATTTAATAGTTTATGGGCTAGTGAAAGATCATTGTGATAATTTAAGACTTATGTTTGAGAGGTAGCAGCAGTTGAGCATCTCTCTCAACATTAAGAAGTGTGTTTTTTCAACACCCTTTGGGACTTTGCTAGGACATATTATCTATAAAGAAGGTTTATTGGTAGATCCTGCTAAGGTTATTGTTATTTTGGTATTAGAGGAATCTACTAACCAGAGCAAGGTGTGCAAATTCTTGGGGCACATGGGTTATTATAGGAATTTTATCAAAGGTAATGCTAGGATTGCTGAGACCTTGAAGGAATTGCTGAAGAGTAAGGGAAATTTTCATTTGGGTGAAGCGCAATAGCACTTGTTTGCAACATTGAAGGAAAGGATTACTAAAAATCCTATTCTGCACTTTCCTTTATGGACCAAACCTTTTCATGTGCATGTTGACACCTTTGGCATGGTCATTTTCGTAGTATTAGCCCATCCTTGAGAAGGTATTGATCATGCTATTTGTTTTGCAAGCAGGAAGTTGACACCAGATGAACAAAATTATACAACTACAGAGCGCGAGGCCTTGTCCATGATTTACACAATGCATAAGTTTAGACAATACTTGTTGGAAAAACCTTTATCTTTTATACAGAACACACACTAAAGTACTTGGTGAACAAGCTTGTTTTATAAGGGCACATATGTCATTAGATTATGTTGTTTTAGGAATTTGACTTTATAGTAGTAGCTAAGCCAGGAAAGAGAAATTTTGTACTAGATCATTTATCAAGGATTTATTTAGGTGAGGTTGTGTAGAGCATTAATGATACAATGCCAGATGCACAAATATTCAAATTGAACTACACACCCTCTAACTTAGAAGATATTGTTGTATTTTTTCATCCTGATGTGGTGCCTGAAGGGATAAAGAGTTTAGAGAAGACACAACTTTTCATACACGTCACACCTTATATTTTGATTAATGGAGACTTATAAAAACTAGGTCAGGATGAAGTTTTACATCAGTGTGTGCTTAAGCATGAGCATGGAGCTATTATGGAGGAATCTCAATGTGAGATTGTAGGTGGACATTATGTTGGGGATGTTACCGCACACAATATTTTATTTGCTGGCCTATGGTGGGAAACATTATATAAGGATTGTAAAGAATATTGTAAGGCATGTGACCATTTTTAGTTCCTTAGAAAGCCTAGGCATAGAGATAAAATGCCTTTAAGGCCTATTGCTAGTGCTAAATCTTTCAAAAAATGGGAAATTGACTTTTTGGGTCTAATTTCCCCACCCGCACATAGGACTAGATCATGCTACATTATAACTTGTATAGATTATCATACAAGGTGGGTATAAGTGGTGCCTACAAACAATTTCATGGCAACTACAATAGTAAGGTTTCTATGGGAGAACATTATTAGTAGGTATGGATGCCCATTGAGTCTGAAAAGTGATAGGGGTACTCATTTCCTTAATTAGACAATCAGGATATTATCATTATCAGGATATTTCCTTAATGATACAATCAGGATATAGTTTTATCAAATGTTAGAACTATCAGCAATCATTAGCGATTAATTGAATCACCAGTGATTCCCTTGAATTGCTAGAGATCCCTGTATTTCTCTATTTTTTATCATTTTGTCAAATCTGACCAAAATATCTTATTTTTCCTTGTTATCCATTAATATCTTATCCAGAATGTTGCTTTCAAATGGCATTAGGTGGTAGAAATTATCTTGCAGATGATATTGGTGCTTTTCCTATCATTTGACACCCATTCTACTGGGAAAAATATGATCTCCTCCATGATCTTGAGCTCTGCGCGATTCAAAACATGCCCTTTCACCATTTGGAAGATATCTTCACTAAAAATCAGTGCATATGAGATGCAATTGAAGCATTCTAGGATGTGTATAATGAAGTTGTAAGGCCCCATATAGACCTTGCAAAGTATGAGAATGCTTACGAGATTGGCTTAGACTTATCAGATGACCGCAACACAGCACCTGTAGTTGAAGACCACATCCACATCAGTATATCAAGTACCAACACTCCCCTCACTCACCTCTTTGACACCCCAGAAGAATCCTTTGATTTATTTGTGGAGGATTGTATTTTTGTTCTAGATACTGACACCAGTACAGGGGAAGAAGAAATAATTTATTCCGTAGCCTCTAAATTGACTCAAAACCTTTACACAGACTAGGATTCTGATTTACATTTTTAAACCATGACTAATATTAGCTTTATATGTACCTAATCTAAATAATTGATACTCACACTTCTATCTCATTATCTTGTAGCACAATCATAAACATCAATAAAATCTTAAGCCATCTTTCTGAGCAATAACATTATCTTGTTTAAATGTGATCTTTGTAAGTTTGTTTACAGGAAAAGAAAATCTGATCCATTAATTCACACGGTGCACAATAAAAAACACAATTAACATTGCGAGTACCCTAGAAACCTTTTCATATCGAGGGCAACCTCAATTATTACCCCTTGAACCAAATCAAGAAAACCAAAGGTAAAAACCATGCTAGACATTCTAGCACACCCGATGAGAGCCTAATCCTTTTTTAATTTAATCATTTTGATTATTGTTTTCATTGACTACCAATCACTAGTGATTGGCTCAATCGCCTGTGATTCTTTTGAATTGCTAGCAATTTCCTTATGTTGTTTTCTTAACATATTATCATCAATATGTAATATATTTCTCTCTTTTTCTTGCTTCTTCTAGTAAAATTGTAGGCTCTTTTCCTCTGGAAATGGTACCTTCTGGATTTTCTAAGAAAACATTTCAATAATTTCCAAAAATTAAAAGAAACAAGGAGGGATTTCATGGTAATTTTTAAAGCCATCTCTTTAAATTTATGTTTTACATTCTTGGTTGTTTGTTTTCATTGAAATCAACACTTTATTTCAGGACCTTAAAAATAGAACAATCACATCATTTTTGCTTCACATAGTTTAATTAGGGAGGAAAAATTATCGCATTCACTTATTCTCCCTCACACACAACCAAATCACTATCGAAATCTAAAATGTATTAAAACATCTCCCACCCAAGTGAAACTGATTGAGATTTCATCACCCAATAGGGAATCCAACTCGGTATTCTGGCTGAGTATAATCTCCTGTCTTTTAGTAGATATTGGCTTAGCACCAAACTCCCTTATCACAGGAGGACCATGAAGTGAGGGGGTAGGCCCCAACACCATGCCTATACTGGCAGCAGTACAAATTTGGGCCTCACGTACCTTCAGGTATATCGAGGACTCCACCCTTGAACACACCTGAAACCATCCCTCGAGTATCACTTCCTAGGACCCATGTTCTCCATCTTACACATTTCATTTCTTTTTGTAAGTAATCAAGATAACTACAAAATCACTCCCTGATTGTTCTTGTTTTCTCTTTATAAAATAACACATCCACTTGTTTTCCTTTCTTTTGGGTGTTTTTTGTGTGTTTTCTTATTATGGTACTTATCAGACAACAAACTCGTAATAAAATCCCCAAAAACATGTTCACCCCACCTACATTTTGAACCTCAACACCTTTTACCCCTATATAACAACAACTTCCATACTATCAAACAAACACATCTAACCCCTTTTCAAACCCTCAAAAAACTTGGCATGAAGTACGGGAAAATTATAACAATACAACAAGATGACAACTCTTGCATTTCCTACATCAATACAATAATAAAATTCTCCCTCCCCCCAGATCGTAAGAAGAGGAATACTTCCTTTCTTCTAGTCCTCAAGCATCTGAACTCCCTTTCTACAATAAGGGAGACCCCATATTTGAGGAAATGTTAGATTCGAATCCCATTTCCCTTACTGATTATCTAGTGGAAAGAAATGTTCAAATGCAGTTGTTCATGCCTCCATTCATGTGAAACACCTATTGGTTGCTCAAACGTGCATAGGTGTCTCAGATCTCAGAAGGGACAAGGTGTTTGAGACAACAATGGAACCTTCCCCAAGTTGTGGGACCTTGCGAGCTTGAGATGTATCTCTAGAAAAGGTTGGTTCCTCTATCTATCTCTAATGTTATTGATACTGCTAGTGCTAAAAGAGAAACTAAGCTTTAAAAAGCGAAGGGACCAAGGATAGAAGGATAATATGGAAGGAAACTACACAAAAATTTGATAGCACAAGAAAAGAGGGATGGACACTATCTTTTCTGAGTGAGAATGACATGGAATGCGTGAAAGGAGGCTAGGCATGAGTAGCACAATGAAACACGCATTGACCAGATCATTCTCATGGACCACAACTAAATATAACTGTAGGGGACTTGAATTATCACAACCAACACACCACACAAAATAAAATAAAAGAAGAAGGAATTCAAACACATTATGACATAGAATAGTCACAAAACAATGATTCTATTACTTCCAGAAATGCACAAAGTTGTTACAATGATAAAGGAGGCCGATATCCACATGCAAGATCCAAACATAGAGGTCTGTAGCTCAAAATATAGAAAATATGGAGTCCTTAGAAAATTCATAAGGATCCAGAGTGTCCAACATAATAAATGAGACTTGCTCTTACATTTATAGATGAATCCATGTAAGAAGAAGGTAAAAGGAGGGAAAACCCAAATTTGAAACACAACCACAAATAAGAAGTATTTAATGTCTGCAAATCCACTTGGAAATTTGTGAAATACGCTTCCCCATTCCTATTTGACGTGTTGAAGATGAAGGAGGGTGGATCATACCAAATTGGGTGGTTGGCGCAATCAAATCTACTCATCAATGTTTAGAAAGACATTTCCCATTTCTCACATACTAGATCTACCAGAATTTGAATTTTGAATTTTTGGCACTTTCGCTGATGTCAGCAGCTCTCTGACAAGTCTAGGAATGCACCAATATAAGATCTTTAGCTGAAGATATGGCTGTCAAAAGATCTTAGAGTTGTTGGCACACACAAAATTGGTTGAAGTGAAGGCCAACTGTGTAGTTGCTTTGTCATTTTCTACCACATGTCACCCACTGGTTTGTTGTAAGGATTCAACACCCTATTGGCATGCTTTGATAGTTAGTGTACAACACACTCAAGCAATTTAGAAGATGACTTGGCACAGAAGGGCATGAAGAAGGGCGCGGAGAGCATGGAAGGTAGGAAAACAACAAGGGGTGAAGGAAAGTGTGCATGACACATGTGGGGACAATGAGGAAAACAGGTGAGTAGATAACATATGGTTAGGGCGTAACTATTACAATGTAATGGGCATAGCACGTGAAGGGCCAAGGACTTAGTAGTAACTGTGAGGCATGCGGGAAGGGAAGACGCTAGCTAGGAAGAAGGTGAATGCACAAAAGATGGGTGTTATGGAGAGGTAGAAGGAGAGAAAGGAAAGGGGCATGTAGAGAAACTGTGACCAAGGGAATGTGCCAAGTGATCTTGAGTGTGTGAAACCATGCAATGGATAACTTGGAGCTAGAATGTATATGCAAGCTATCCATATCATTAGGAGAGTTATTTAGATAACAATTTTGGTGACTTTCACAGCCATCTACCTGCTAGATGAAAGAGATTAGTAGCCTGGAGCATCCATTAGGTGAGGAGTCTATTGTGTAATTATGAAATCTGATCTGTAACTTTAAAGAACCGCCCCTGAAGCCACCTAAAGAATTTTTCTCAAATTTGTTCTAAATCCTACAACTTCTGAGAGAAGCTCTGCATTCTTGAAGTAATAAAAGAGCGTGCACACCAGGCCCACGAGAATAAATAACTATGTATAGATGAACAATGTGTGCAAAGCACACTTGGAGGAATTGAAATTATTTTAATACATACATGGTGATGCATCAAAACTTAATAGAAGGGTTTGAGATAGATCCCATTTACTGGGATTTGTAGTGCGCCTCCATCAAGATGAGTTAACTCAAAAGATTTAGTCTCTTTGCATGAATTGATGGTGTATGGGCCACTCCAAAGTGCATCAAACTTTGAATGGCACCCTGGTTTAGCTCTGTCAGCATCCCATTTCAGAACCAAGTCCCCAATTTTGAAAGCTTGAGGCTTGGCCTTTTTGTCAAACCATTTCTATGTTGCTTTTTGATGTTGTCCTAACTTGATCATGATAGAGTTCCTTGATTCTTCAAGGTGAACCAGCTCTGTCATTATGATTTCTCTCTGGTCTGTGCCTTCAAATTCCAGTTGTTGGGTAAGTGCTAGTGAGTTCAACTCTAAAGTCAAAGGAAGGGTAGCCTCCTTTCCATAGACAAGCTTGTAAGGTGAAGTCCATATTGGATTTTTTACTATGATTCTATCTTCCCAGAGCGTGTGCAAGTACTTTGTATGCCACTATCTTTGGTTAATGTTCATTGTACGCTTCATGATTCTCATCATGTTCTTGTTTGTTGATTCTACCAGACCATTGCTCTAAGGGTAATAGTTGGAAGATTTTTTCAGGTAAATTCCCAAACTTAGAGCCCAATAAACTATTTTAGTACCAAGGAAGGCCTTTGCATTATCAAAGATAATGGTTTGAGAAATGTCAAACCTTGTGACTAAACCCTTGAGAAATTCAAGGACGACTGCCTCATTTGATTCCTTAACTGTGACAGATTCTATCCATCTGGTGAAGTAATCTTTAGTTGTCAGCACCCATTTATGTTAAGCACTTGAACGTGGATTGATCATGCCTATGAAGTTGAGACCCCATTGTGCAAAGGGTTGATAAGCTTGGATTCGTCGAATGGGAAGCACTTCCTGTCTTTTCTTTCCTACAAAGAAATCACATTCCTTGCATTTTTTGACCCATCTATGTGTATCTGCAAACAAGGTAGGCCAAAAGATACCTCCTATTATGATCTTCATTACTGTAGTTTTCACAGAGAAGTGTCCACCAGAGAATCCATCATGAAATTCTACTAACACTTTCTTAGTTTTCTCAACATTGATACATCTTAATAGCATGCCATCAATATTCCTTTTGAAGAGAAGTCCATCAACCAACACATAAGGGATAGATTGTAACCTTAAATGTCTTCTATTTACTTTATTTAAACCAGGAGGATATGCACCCTCAAAAATTAATGTAATCATGTCCTTCATCTAGTCATGTGCGCCAGGGTATATATTGTGTTCAAGTTCTGCACATGGAAGGTCTTCATCCAAAAATAATGAAGCTTCAGGTTCAGCTCGCACATCCTTAGTAATCTACTTGTAGAGTGCACTACCTCTCATCAACTTTTTGGCCTTTATAGTCACATCATATTCCATGATTTTGGTCACCCATCATGATTTTTTATCACTGATTTTTGCTCCCATGATGAAGTCTTTGACTGAAGAGTGGGATACTAATACCTTAACATGAATGGTGGTGAGCATGATCTTGAATTTCTTGAGTGCATGCATGATGACGAAGAGTTGCTTCTCCATGTGAATGTATCTTAATTTGTAATCCTTCAGCATCTGGTTGAAGAAAGCCATTGGTTGTTCCATCCCTTGTTCATTCTCATGGGTTAGGATAGCAACAATGCTTGCATCTGTGCCATAAGCATAAAGGATGAAATCCTTTGAATAATTTGGATTGATGAGTGTTGGCACACAAGTAATCTCTTTCTTGATCTTTTTGAAGCTTTCTCTTCCTTCTACTGTCCATCTAAAGGCTATGTCCTTATTGAGCATCAAGGTGATGGACTGAACCAGTCCTGCAAAGTTAGGGATAAAACACCTAACAAAATTGATCTTGCCAAGGAAGGAATGTAGAGCCTTTTTGTGTGCCAACATGGAAAGGGATAGGATGGCTGAAACACGCTCAATATCAATCACAATGCCATCCTTCGAAACCACATGGCCCAAGATCTTTCCCTGTGTCACCAAAAAATTGCACTTCTTAGGGTTAAGAGATACCCAAAATTCTTTGCATCTCTCAAATACCTTTTCCATGTGTGCCATGTGATCCACACTCTACTTTGAGAAGATAGTTATATCATCAAGGTAAACCAAGATCAACTCATTGATGTAACCTTTGAAAGAAATATCCATGGCGCGCTGAAATGGTGTGCCCACATTTGATAGATGAAAGGGAATTTTTTGATATGCATATTTTCCCCATTTTGTTGTAAATGTTGTTTTGAATTAATCCTCTTCCTTGAACAGGATCTAGTTGAAACCCGAATATCCATCCAGCATTGATAATTTTTGTGCACCAGCCACAGTTTGTAGAATCTGCTCCATTAAAGGCAAAGGATAATGATCCTTTAGAGATGCCTTATTCAAATCTTTGAAATCAACTCAGAGTTTGATTTCACCATTCTTCTTGTGCACTAGAACTAGGTTTGCGGCCCAGGTAGAGTATTTGATAGGAAAAATAAATTTTTCCTCAATGAGTTTTGATAATTCCTTTCTCATGAGGGGCTCTATCTTTAGATTGACTAGTCATTGCTTCTTTCTAATGGGCTTTATACTAGGATTAAGGTCAAAGGAGTGTTGAGAAAAACTTGGATAAAAACCTTTGAGGTCTTCATACTCCCATGAGAAAATATCACTGTATTTTTAACAAAGAGAAATGAAGGCTTATTTTTCTTCATGCGCACAAGTCCTGCTGAGCAGCAGCTCTTTCCCACATGTGATATTAATGGAGGAGCAGTCCTCTTGCCTAGTACACATGTATCTTTCTTCACCCTTGAACTCATCATCAGGGCTGAAAATTTTCTCTAAGGTGACCAGCCCTTTAGGCAACTTATTTTTCTTTAGCTGTATTACTTGGTCACCATAGTTGTCATGCAAGTCAGCTTGCATACTTGATGAAAATTCAGCTTCATTCTAGATAAACTAGATGATTTGCGTGTCACTATTGAACACTTTATAGCTGGTGTTATCATTTGGAATGGATGGTTTGATCATCATCTTAATGTGCTGAGTATTTCCTTTGAAAAAGTCTTCAGCAAGAGAAAATTATGAACCGAGTGCGGCCATTTGATTAGCTTCTTTGTTCATTCTACACGGGACCACCCACAGATTAAGGGCATCAAAGCTCTCAAGTAGGTCCCAAATTCTATATTTATAAGCTTTAAGAAGATTATTCTTTTTCTGGAATTTGTTGGTGCCCTGGTGGATGATCAATTTTGTGTCCCCAAAGATCTGCAACGCTTTAATTTTCTTCTTTTCAACAATGAGCAAGCCATGCACCAACGCTTCATACTCTACCACATTATTAAAGCATGCAAACTGCAACCTATGTGTGAAGAAGAATTTCTCATCCTTAGGGGAAATGAAAACCATTCCTGCTCTCACACTATTTCTGCTTCTGTATCCATCAAAGTAAAATTTCCATAGACCAATTTGAACTTTTTCTCTCATGAGTGCGCGCGGAAGCATAACATATTCTTCTAGAATAAAATAAGTACCAAGCCTAGTTTCATAGGCTTCCAGTTCTTCAGCATAGGGACTGAATTTTTCATGCCCTTCCACCCATTCATAAAGCACTAGGTCTGGAATAGACTGTGGAAGAGACTGTTGTTCAAGAACTGAAAGTTGTTCTTCTTGAATAAGACAATTGGCTTAGAGAGGGGATGGGACATATGACTCTACATAATAGGAAAATATAAGCTTAGCTTGTATGGTAAATTGGGTACCATCTCTTGTCTTGAGTAACATATGAGACCAATCAGAAGAAAAGTAACCACCCACTTTTGTAGTAAATTCTCTTGATAAACATAGGGCAAATAAAGGAGGCAGGTCAATGATTGACACATCTTGAGTAATTATTAGGCTTAGACATGCATGAAGGGTTAAATCAAGATCCTTATTAATTCGTAAGGTAGTGACAATTGATCCATCAAGTTGTAGGACTCCTTTAGACAAAGGGTTATATTTCAGAGCTAAGAAATCAGCTATCTTCTTAGGCATAACAGAAGTACTAGCACCTGAGTTAATCATGCAGTTATGCACTAGGTGTTTACCAATAATTAAGGACATATAGAAGGGTGGGGGTTTAACCACTTTACTTACTTATTTCTCCTCTTCTTGGTAGATTCTGATAGAAGTGTGTGGACTCTACATAACTAGATCATCACGGGGAATTTGTGCTAGAGTTTCATGCAACAGATCCCACTGAGATGGAATGGTCAGGGCATCCCACATTGTGACATTTATGTTTGTTCTCTTCATATGTTCAAAAATTCTAAATGAAAGGCCCCTCATCTTGTGCATTTGGGGAACAACATCCCTTCTTGAATGTTTAAGTGCAGAAGCCTGAATTTTAGCTGGGGCAGAGGCTTGTCCTACCAAATGAGGGGTGAGTGTTGTTTTAGACAGAGCTTTACCAGGGGCCTTCTGCATAGGGATTTGAGCACTTTTACTACATGATGCCTTGTCTAATTATTTCTTCTTATAAGGATCTATTTGCGTTTCCTGGGGGTAACCTATGTGCCTGAATCTAATATTCTTTTCTTATATCTTGTGTTGTCCATAACTTAGGTGAACTGTCTTTTTGTATCTTCTGTAGCTTGGTTGATTGCGTAAAAATCCTCTGCACCAAAGAACATCAAGTTTGTCTCTGGAGGAGATTCTTTTCCTTCTTGGTTGCCTACTTCAAGAGCATTTGTTGAGGGATCATAGGATGAAGCATTCTGGATCATGAAGGATTGGGCATTTACGGAATTAGCATAATGATATTGACTATGAGGCATGTTGCAAGGGAAGCACCATTCTGAATCTTGTGCCAAGTTATTCTAAACTGGAACAAGTGCCTGACTCGCACTGGGAGCTGGAAGAGAAGGTGCGGGAGGAACAAATTGTAAGGGCATATGTGCATTAGGCTGACATCTATCATTCCACTAGTTGGGCATGAAAATTTGATTTCCGTATTGATTTCGCCAAGGCTGATTTTTTTGGCTATGCGCTTGATTGGAATCACCCCTATAGGCTTGCGCCTGTTGTTTTTCTAATGATATGACTTTGTTTGATAAATTTCTAAGCAAGGACTTCAATTCTTCATCTTCCTTTTGTTGTGATGGAGAATAGGATGTCAAGGCAACTAGTTGCGTACTTTTCTCACGAATAGGAATAGGGGAAAAAGAAGGTTCGGGTGCTTGTGACATCTTTGGGAACAAGGGAATGGGTAGTCTAGGAGCCAATGTTCTCACCTGAATGAGACTATTCTCTAGTCTTACTGCAATGTTATAAGAAGTGGGTAAGGTCCTACCTCCCATAGATTGGATCATAACTTAAATATCATTGTTTTGTGCCTTAAGATAATAAAGGAAAGAATGTTTGGCTATAGGTCTTACCACAAGAGGGATTTTGTCCCAAGTCTTCTGAAATTTGATGTTAAAATCAGTCATCTCCTCATTGGGCACCCTCCTTGTTTTTGTCAGCTGATCCACCAATGATAGGTGATCTGACTTATCTTCAAAGTAATTACAAAGAGTTGTTCCCAGCTCATCCCATGTCATAACAAATCCAAGTCTCAAGCCTCAGTACCACTGAAGTGCTTCACATTTTAAAGAGGATGTAAGCAACCTAACTACTACATCATCATGTGTGATAAGATAGAGTGAACACACATTTGCTACATCCTGGATATGCTCCTTAGGGGTGACTTGATTATCACCAGTAAACTAAGGAATACTCTTGAGTGCACCATTTGGCATATCATGTTGTATGGCTAGGAGCAAGGGAATTCCTCTAGAAAAGTTTGCAAAGGTTCTTAATGGCGGAGGTTGCTGATGCACCATTACAGGGTATGCAGGTTGTGTTTTTTGAGGAGGATTTTAATGGGTGTGGCACACTGGGGATAGAGATGCGCACATGATTTTTGGAATGAACTCTTCTCATGGATAGCTGGAGGTATTCAAAAGGATCTTCAACTAGTCATGCGTGTCAAGGTCTATATTGTGTTCAAGTTCTACACCTGGAAAGTCTTCATCCAAAAATAATGAAGCTTCAGGTTCAGCTCACACATCCTCAGTAATCTGCTTGTAGAGTGCACTACCTCTCACCAAATTTTTGGCCTTTATAGTCACATCATATTCCATGATTTTGGTCACCCATTGTGATCTTTTCTCACTGATTTTTGCTCCCATGATGAAGTCTTTGATGGAAGAGTGGGAGACTAAAACCTTAGCATGATTGCCGGTGAACATGCTCCTAAATTTCTTGAGCACGCGCATGATCATGAAGACCTGCTTCTCTATGTGACTGTATCTTAATTTGTAATCCTTCGGCGTCTAGCTGAAGAAAGCCACTGGATTTTCCATCCCTTGTTTGTTCTCCTATGTTAGGATAGTAGTAACGCTTGCATCTGCACCATAAGCACAAAGGATGAAATCCTTTGAATAATTTAGATTGATAAGTGTTGGCGCACAAGTAACCTCTTTATTTATCTTGTTGAAGCTTTCTCTTCCTTCTGCTATCCATCTGAAGGCTATTTCCTTATTGATTGTCAAGGAGATGGGCCGAACCAGTCCTGCAAAGTTAGGGATAAAATGCCTAAAAAAATTGATCTTTCTAAGGAAGGAATGTAGGTCCTTTTTGTGTACTGGCATGGAAAGGGCTAGAATGGCTAAAACACGCTCAAGATCAATCATGATGCCATCCTTCAAAACCACATGGCCAAAGAGATTTACCTATGCCACCATAAAATTACGCTTCTTGGGGTTAAGAGATACCCCAAATTCTCTACATCTCCCAAATACCTTTTCCAGGTGTTCCATGTGATCCACCCTCTGCTTTGAGAAGACAGTTATATCATCATGGTAAACCAAGATGAACTCATTGATGTAACCTTTGAAGGAAATATCCATGGCACACTAAAATGGTGAGCCCGCATTTGAAAGACTAAAGGGAATTTTTTGATATGCATATTTTCCCCATTTGGTTGTAAATGTTGTTTTGAATTGATCATCTTCCTTGACCAGGATCTAGTTGAAACCCAAATATCCATCCAGCATTGAGAATTTTTGTGCACTAGCCACAATTTGTAGAATCTACTCCATTGAAGGCAAAGGACAATGATCCTTTAGAGATGCCTTATTCAAATCTTTGAAATCAACATAGAGTTTGATTTCACCATTCCCTTTTTGTGCACCGGAACTAGGTTTGCGACCCGGGTAGAGTATTTGATAGGAAAAATATTTTTTTCCTTAATGAGTTTTGATAATTCCTTTCTCATGAGGGGTTCTATCTTTGGATTGACTAGTCGCTGCTTCTATTTGACAAGCTTTATACTAGGATTAAGGTCAAAGGAGTGTTGAGAAAAACTTGGATAAAAACCTTTGAGGTCTTCATACTCCCATGAGAAAATATCACTGTATGTTTGACAAAGAGAGATGAAGGCCTATTTTTCTTCATGCGCATAAGTCCCGCTGAGCAGCAGCTCTTTCCCAGGCGCAATATTAATGGAGGAGTAGTCCTCTTGCATGGCATACATGTATATTTCTTCACCCTTGAACTCATCATCAAGGTTGAATATTTTCTCTAAGGTAACCAGACCTTGAGGCAACTTATTTTTCTTCAATTGTATTACTTGGTCACCATAGCCGTCATACAAGTCAACTTTCATACTTGATGAAAATTCAGCTTCATTCTGGATAAAATGGATGATCTGCGCATCACTATTAAACACTTTCTAGCTAGCGTTATTATCTAGAATGGATGGTCTGATAACCATATTAATGTGTTGAGTGTTTCCTTTGGCAAATTCTTCAGCAAGAGAAACCTGTGAACCGAGCATGACCATTTGATCAACTTCTTTCTTCATTTTGCGTGGGACCACCTACATATTAAGGGCATCAAAGCTCTCAAGTAGGTCCCAAAATCTATATTTATAAGCTTTAAGAAGATTATTATTTTTCTAGAATTTATTGGTGACTTGGTGGATGATCAATTTTGTGTCCCCAAAGATATACAACACATTCATTTTCTTCTTTTCAGCAATGAGCAAGCCATGCACCAGCGCTTCATACTCTGCCACATTATTAGAGCATGTAAACTACAACCTATGCATGAAGAATAATTTCTCATCCTTAGGGGAAATGAGAACCACTCTTGCTCCTGTGCCATTTATGCTTCTGCATCCATCAAAGTACAAATTCCATAGACCAATTTGAAGTTTGTCTCTCATGAGCACGCGCTGAAGCATAACGTATTATTCTAGAATGCAATAAGTACTAAGCCCAGTTTCATAGGCTTCCAGTTCTTCAGCATAGGGATCGAATTTATGATGCCCTTCCACCCATTCATCAAGCAATAGGCCTGGAATAGAGGGTGGAAGAAACTGCCCTTCAGGAACTGAAACTTTTTCTTCTTGGATAAGACAATTGGCTTGGAGAGGGAATGGGACATATGACTCTACATGGTAGGAAAATATAGGCTCAGCTTGTATGGTAAACCAGGTACCATATCTTGTCTTGAGTAACATATGAGTCCAATCAGAAGACAAGTAACCACCCTCTTTTGTAGTAAATTCTCTTGATAAACATAGGGCAAACAAAGGAGGTAGGTCAATGATTGAAAAATCTTGAGTAATTGTTAGGCTTAGAAATGCATGAAGGGTTAACTCAAGATCCTTGATAATTCCTAAGGTAGTGACAATTGAGCCATCAAGTTTTAGGAATCCTTTAGAGAAAGGGCTATATTTCAGACCTAAGACATCAGCTATCTTCTTAGGCATAACAGAAGTACTAGCACCTGAGTCAATCATGTAGTTATGCACTTGGTGTTTACCAATAATTAAGGACATATAGAAGGGCGGGGGTTTAACCATTTTACTTACTTGTTTCTCCTCTTCTTGGTAGATTCTGATAGAAGTGTGTGGAATCTACATAACTAGATCAGCATGGGGAATTTTTGCTAGAGCTTCATACAATAGATCCCGCTGAGATGGAATGGTCAGGGAATCCCACATTGTGACATTTATGTTTTTTCTCTTCGTATGGTCAACAATGCTAAACAAAAGGCCCCCATCTTGTGAATTTGGGGAACAACATCCCTTCTTGACTATTCAAGTGCAGAAGCCTGAATTTTAGCTAGGGCAGAGGCTCGGCCTGCCAAATGAGGGGCACGTGATGTTTCAAAAGGAGCTTTATGAGGGGCCTCCTGCATAGGGATTTGAGCACTTTTAATACATGATGCCTTGTCTGATTCTTTCTTCTTCTGAGGATCTTCTTGCATTACCAAGGGGTAACTTATGTGTTTGACTCTAATATTCTTTTCTTATATCTTGTGTTGTCCACAACTTGGGTGTGCAGTCTTTTTGTATCTTTTGTAGCTTGGTTGATTGTGTAGAAATCCTCTGCACCAAAGAACATCAAGTTTGTCTCTAGAGGATCTTATTTTCCTTCTTGGTTACCTGCTTTAAGGGTGCTTGTTGAGGGCTCATGGGATGAAGAATTCTGGATCATGAAGGTTTGGGTGCATGTGGAATTAGCACAATGATATTGACTGAGGCATGTTGCAAGGGAAGCACCATTATGAATCATGTGCCAAGTTATTATGAACTGGAACAAGTGCTCGACTCGCACTAGCAGTTGAAAGAGAAGGCATGGGAGGAATGACTTGTAAGGGTATATGTTCATTAGGCTATCATCTATCATTATGTTGGTTGGGTGTGAATCTTTGATTTCTATATTGATTTCACCAAGGCTAATTTTTTTGGCCATGCGCTTGATTGGAATTACCCCTATAGGCTTGCACTTGTTTTTTTTCTAATGATATGACTTTGTTTGATAAATTTCTGATCAAGGCCTTCAATTCTTCATCTTCCTTTTGTTGTAATGGAGAATAGTATGTCGAGGCAACTGGTTGTAAGATTTTCTTAGGAATAGGAATAGGGGCCATGGAAGGTTGGGGTGCTTTTGACATCTCTGGGAATAAGGGCATGGGTGGTCTAGGAGCCAACTTTCCCACCTGAATGAGATTATTTTCTTCCCTTAATGTAATGCTATAACCAGATGGTAAGGTCATACCTCCCATAGATTGGATCATAACTAAAATATCACTATTGAGCACCTTCAAATAATAAAGGAAAGCATTTTAGACTGTAGGTTTTACCACAAGTGGGATTCTATCCCAAGTCTTCTAAAATCTAATGTTAAAATCAATCATCTACTCATTGAGTGCCCTCCTTATTGTTTTCAGCTGCTCCACCAATGATAGGTGATCTGAATTATCTTCAAAGTAATTGTAAAGAGTTGTTCCTAGCTCATCCCATGTTGTGACAGATCCAAATCTCAAGCCTCGGTACCACTGAAGTGTTTTACCTTTGAAAGAGGCTACAAACAACATAACTGCTACATCATCATGTGTGATCATATAGAGTAAACACACATTTGCTACATCCTGGATATGCTCCTGAGGGGTGACTTGATTCTCACCAGTAAACTAAGGAATACTCTTGAGCGTGCCATTTGGCATATCATGCTACACGGCCAGGAGCAAGGGACTTCCTCCAGCAAAGTTTGCAAAGTTTCTTAATGGAGGAGGTTTCTGATGCACCATTACAGGGTACACAGGTTGTGTTTTTTGAGGAGGAGTTTAATGGGTGCGGCGTGCTGGGGATAGAGATGAGCATGCACTTTTTGGAACAAACTCTTCTTGGGGATAGCTAGAGGTATTCAAAAGAATCTTCAGTTGATGCACTTCTTCTTGTGTGCACTCTTCTCATGAAAGGCACGTAGGACTACTGAAACAAAGATCTTAAAATATTGGGAGTCACCATATGTGTTTGAAATGAGCCTCCAAACGCTGAAACACTAAGTTCACACACCAGAACTTAGAGATTTGAAATTTGAGATTTCAATGTTGGTCCCACTGGGCGTGTGAGAAACTATTAGTTGCTTAAACGTGCACACGTGTCTTGGATCTCAGAAGGGCCGAGGTGTTTAAGACCACAATGTAACCATCCCCAAGTTGTAGGACCTTGTGAGATTGGGATGGATCTTTGGAAAAGGAAGATTCCTCTATCTGTCTCTAATGCTACTGCTACTCCTAGTGCTAAAAGGGAAACTAAGCTAAAAAAAGCCAAGGGACTAGGGATAGAAGGATAATATGGAAGGAAACTACACTAAAAGGTGATAGCACCAGAAAAGATGGATGGACACTATTTGTTCTAAGTGAGAATGACACGGAATGTGTGAAAGGAGGCTAGGCATGAGTATCACAACGAAACACACATTGACTATATCATTCTCATGGAACACAACTACATATGGAATTGCATGGGACCTAAAGTAGCACAACTAACACACCATGCAAAATAAAAGACAATAAGAAGGAATGCAAACATGTTATGACAGAGAATAGTCAAAAAATGATGCTTCTATTACTTCCAGAAATGCACAGAGCTCTTATAATGATGAAGGAGGCCGATATACACATGCAAGAGCCAAACATAGAGGTTTGTAACTCAAAATACAGAAAATATGGAGTGATTAGCAAAATGCGTAAGGATCTAGAGTGTCCAACATAACAAATGAGCCTTTCCTTTACATTTATAGACAAATCCATGGAGGAAGAAAGGAAAAGGAGGGAAAACCCAAATTTGAAACACAACCACCAACTAGAAGCATTCAATGTTTACAAATCCACTTGGAAATCTATGAAATACACTTCCCCATGCTTGTTTGACATGTTAAAGATAAAGGAGGGTGAATCATACCAAATTGGGTGGTTGGAGAAATCAGATATACTCATCAATGTCCAGAAAGACATTTTCCCATTTCTCACCTACTAGATCTACCAAAATTTGAATTTTGAATTTTTGGCATTGTAGTTGATGTCAGCAGCTCTCTGACAAGTCCAAGCATGCATCGATCTAAGATCTGTAGCAAAATATATGGCTATCAGTAGATGTCAAAGTCGTTGGCGCATGTAAAATACGTGGCGCGCATGAATTGGCTGAAGTGAAGGCCATTTGTGTATTTGTTTTGTCATTTTCTGCCACATGTCACCCATTGGTTTGTTGCAAGGATTCAGTGCCATGTTGGCATCCTTTGATAGGTAGCATATGACACACTTGAGCAAGTCATAAAATTACTTGGCATAGAAAGGCACGAAGAATGGCACATGCGAGCGCATGTGGGAGGAAAGCAACAAGGGGTGAAGGAAAGCATGTGTGACACGCACTAGGACAATGCGTCAAAAAGGTGAGCAGAGAATGTATGGTTAAGGTGTAAATATTATAAGGTAATGGGGGCAAAGCACAAATGGCCAAGGACTTAGCAGTAAGTGTGAGGTGTGTGGGAAGGGAAGAAGCTAGCTAGGAAGAAGGTGAATGCACGGAAGATGTGTGTTAGGGAGAGGTGGAAGGAGAGAACGGAAAGGGGCACATAGGGAAACTGTGACCAAGGGAATGTGCCAAGTGATCTTGAGTATAAGAAACCATGCAATGGATAACTTGGAGATGGAATGTATATGCAAGTTATCCAGATCACTAGGAGAGTTATTTAGATAACAACACCTACAATCCATATTTTTCCATTGTGGGCCTTATTGATCAAAATCAAGACCATGTTGTCCAACAGTTATATCCATACACCTCAAGTCCATCTAAAACATCAAACAGTAGTTAGCCTCAAGCATCTCTCACCTCTACAAATCCATTTGAAACTTTGAATGAAGAATTTTCCTAGATACATCTAAGGTTTCATCAGATCCCACCTACAACCTTCACATGATCTCATCACAAAACACCTCTACTCAACAACCCACATCTTCACCATGTCCTTTTATAGGATCCACACCACCATTAATCAGTGTCACTACTTTTTTTTCTACTGCTCCAGTCACCTTGTACATACCAACACCTCCTTTGAGTTTTGTCATCCCTTTAACAGTTATGTCTTCCCAACAAGTTACTAATCCCATCCAGAATATCACTATGTCTATTGCCACAACAACACAGTTGGTTAATACTAGCATTATTGCTATTACACATCCTATTTCACAATACATATGAAAACCTTTGTGACCATTGATCTCTTTATCCCAATCTTTACCTCTACACAAAATTCCACTATACGGTATCCCACAATAAAGTGTTCCACAACAGGAACTGTCTTTTGCCACTTTGACTATGTCTTCTCAACAAACACCCATGTATCGATGCCATTGTAATACCAATATATTCAA
Organism: Taxus chinensis; assembly: GCA_019776745.2. NCBI lineage: Eukaryota > Viridiplantae > Streptophyta > Pinopsida > Cupressales > Taxaceae > Taxus > Taxus chinensis. The sequence goes on from CM034151.1 coordinate 61,653,209, forward strand.
ACCTCACAACCTATCATTTCGTAGCAAGGATCATCATCCCATTAGAACATTCCACAAAACAATATCCTTCATCATTAAAACATCCCCAAAAAAATCAACAACATACCTCCACAGTACGGATATCAACATATCATTCCTCATAGAAAAATAACCCCTATCAGCATAATCTCCCATACCAACATAACATCTCCCAATAGAACATCCCCTACCAACAGAAACTTCAGCAGCAGTATCAAGTATACTCATAACCCAGTCAGCCTTCGTATCACCATATCTCGTCCTTACAATAATCAATGCAATTTGATCCTCTTCAAGCCCTTTTAAGTTGCATAACTAGCCTAGAAGATACTTCATCAACATCCAATAATGCGCTCTCTTATGATAAAATTTATAATGATCCCTTTCACCCTTCTATATCATATAATCCATATCCACCTCATAGGGAGATTCCAAAACTTACTAAGTTTTATAGCAAAGAAGATACCCAATAACACATCCATGTCTTTCACTATGCGTGTTATCTAATAGATCATGATCAAGACCTCATGTTGAGGACCTTTCCTATGTCCTTTTCTAGTCCTGCCTTAGACTAGTACAACGACATCCCATAACACTCACTATTCTCTTTTGCACAACTTGCATAATTGTTCTTAGACCACTTCTCCATAAATGTAGCACGTAAAATCACTATTAATGATTTGTATACCATTAGACAATTTGAAGATGAATCCATTGCTGATTTTGTAGCCCATTGGAGGGACACTACCAATCAACTATCCTTTACACTACCACAGTAATATTTAATCAAAATTTTCTATTGCGCATGTGCCAAACACATTTTTTCTAATATACAAATCTATTCATTCCAAACTTTCGATGAGGATTTTACCATGGCACATAAGTTAGAATTATAAGCCCTAGAAGATGGATGAGTAAAACTTCATCCTAAGAAACCAAAAATGGAGTTTCCATCCAAACCACGATTCAACTCAAATAAGTCTAAATCAGTTGCCAATGTCATTGTGGTCAAGTCCACTCCCAAGGAAAATCCAACCACCAAACGCTTTCGTCAAAAACATAACTATACACCCATAACTAAAACTTATGGTGCAGTTTTTGATAAATTCCTTACATATAATCTAATATCACTTCCACCCATTCAACCCATCAACATATTAGTTTTAAAACCCATCTGGTATCGATAAAAGTACTTTTTCAAGTACAACAGGGTCAATGGTCATGACATTGAAAGGTGTCACACATTCCGCAATGTGCTTTAAGACTTGATCGACAAGGGTGACCTTCATTTAAATAATCTAAATACACCCCTAAACTAAGGCCTTGACATATTCAAGTAGCTTTTTCCAAATCACCCCTCTTCCTCTAAGCAACTGCAAAAAAAAAATTTTCATACCATTAATACGATAACTAAAATTTAGCATGTCCCTCTAACCACTTCATCATCTAATGAAACAAATTTTGCAGAATCAACAGCAACACTCAGTGACCTTGAAACTGTTAACATAGAAACCTTTCATGTTCAACACATTACTCAAAGTCTCCCTATGTCTCCGTCACCTATACCTGTGGAGTCTAAGCTAGAATCTGAGAAGCTTAAAATTTTCGAGCCACCACTTGCTACTAAAGACATACTCGTATCCTTGTTCTATGTTGTTTCCAAGTCCATACCCTTACCCTTCGACATGACTACATTAGTACCTGCACCAAAATTTTCAGATATAACTATGATACCACTTAAAACAATCTTAGCACAACCATCCCCTCTCAAGCTAGCCATAGGACATGTTTTTCCCCAATCTATGAAATTAAACAACCCAAAATCTACAAACAATTTAGACTACACCATCCAAACTTCTTTTCCTTCGCTAGCATCAAATTCAAATAATACACCTTGTTTATATAAAGTATCAAGAGGACCTAATAATTAGGGTGTCGTTCAAGTCTTTAAGAGTCCTTATTATGATGAAACTTACTATTTTTATATTCCTCCTCCTTTACATCCTTCATTTCATCTAAGATGCATACCTACTTTTAGAAATCCTCTTGTCACGTTAGACCTAAGACATATGATATTGCTCGAATCAAACATTACTTGAGATCCTAAAAATCATCCTTATCTCCCCTTGGATCTAGATCCTCTACATGAATCTTCTTTTACCATACCGGTTAATCACCATATCATTATAGGGGTAAAATAGGTACATCATACCCCCACCGTAAGTCCATATTTTACATATGTTACCCCGTAGTGGGCATCCACATCTGATCCTCACCCTCCACCTCCTATAAAACCTAAGTATCCTTTATAGCCACCACATCCATTTGGTGCAACAGCTAAAAGGCCTTCATGTCTGCCAAGTAAGAACACTATTGTCAAACAACCCACTTCATCTTCTCCTAATGAAAACAAATGTTGAACTACATTTTGACTTAAAGGAAGTTATGAAACCATTTTGGATAAATTATTATAAGAATAACTCATTACATTACCACCCCCTAGGTTGTTGATTCACCATGGGTAGAAACCCACCGTGTATCACTTTACTACATTTTATTATTACCATAGAACATAAGGCCATACCATAGAGGATTATATAACCTTCCATAAAAAAATTCAAAAGATTAGCAGTTCACTCTTTCTTCCTTCTCACACAACATAAACATCAACATCAATACCTTCAGAGGTGTCTACCCCTAAATCATCTAACCACCAAATCAATGTTGTCCATGTCACCACACGTACGCAATATTATAACAAAGAACCATCTAGATCTAAGAAATATAGAGACTTTATTGCCCTACCTTCACCTTGAGAACTATCGGCACCATTTGATAAACCTAAGGTATCCATTTCATTGACTCCTAGAGAGCTTAATCAAACAACATCACCCAAAGGTAAAATCTCAATACAAGAAGCTACATCTGCACTCACCACGTTACAAAAAGTAACTATTAAACAACTACATCATTCCCCCGTTAAGATGTTTTTGTATGAACTTTTGCAGACTTCACCTACTCATAAATGACCATTTTAGAGTCCCTTCAATCCATCATTGTCCCAACAGATGATCCAGTCTGTTTTGCAAATTTTATAGGTGCCCTAAAAGAATCTACTACCATCTCATTTGAACCATCTGAAATTCCGTCCCTTAGACCAGAGGATCATGACCTACCACTTTTCATCACTACACAAATCATTAACATATCCATCAAAAGAGTTATGATAGATAGTGGTGCCACCATCAACATCATATCATCCCTTTCCTTTGATCAACTCAAACTACACAACACTGTTATCACTCAAACTTCGGTTATGTTACGCTCTTTCAATGAAGCTATCACACCTACCATAGGCACAATTATACTTCTGCTCAAGGTTGGTGTTAAAACTCTTCTACATTATAGAAGGAGAATTTTAGTATAACATGTTACTAGGATGCCCCTAGATACGGACCATGTGTTTTGTTCCTTCCATCTTTCATCATTGTCTCAAGTATGAACATGAAGGCCAGATGCTCACTATCCCTACTGATGTAAATTTTTTCGCTAACTGTTATATGATGTATCTTTGAAACAACATTATTGTACCTACGTCCATGCTTGAATTTTCTAATCAAGCATCTACTAGCACTTTTATTCCCTCTTCCAAATTTCTGGAAGATTCTTCTCTTGGAAAATCCATGAAATTCCTCACGCTTGGGGAATATCACCTCCTCATGCTCAACTCTATCCCTTCACCAAAATCATATGGTCATCTCAAAAAAAAACCCGTGTACGACCCTAACATAGGAGATATTATCTCTTATGGTCCCGTTTATCTTAAAACCAATCTTGTCTATGGAGGACGTGACCTTCCGCCGTCTCACATTATCAATCCACATCACACCATGTCTTTCATATTGGATTTCAAATACCTTAATAATACAAAGTTTTCTCGTATGTATCCCCATCATTGTGCATGGAAATGCTTTGGTCTCAGGCATTATGAATAAGGGATCCATGATCAACCGGTTCTACATTTCATGAAATCACATGAGAAAATTATTCTAGGTTATAAGAACCCCCTTTCTGTAGCATGTGAAGCCAATACCTCTAAGCCAACTTCCCCCGTAATTATTTCCAAACTGGAATCACCACCCACAAACCCTTAAGGTTCCATAAAAACAGAAATGTCATACCTATTCCACCTAACTTATATATATATATATATATATATATATATATATCAATGCAATATCATTGGGACCTCTCCCATATCAATCCAACCACTCCACTAAATCTCTACCGCTTGTTCACCCATGAATGGTTGAAGAAGACTCGTTGACCATATACATCCTTCAATGTCAAGATGACCAAGATATCTTCTTTCATATGGGAGCTAAAGATCGTTACCTTTAAAAATCCCTACCACCCAAAACACCTACTCTTCTTAACAAATCCACACTCGATATTAACTTAGGAACACCATAGGACCCTCGCATATTCAAGGCCGACTAATCCCTTAACCACAAGAATTGATTGATTTTATCACATTCCTAACAAAATATAGTCAATCCTTCACATGTTCATATAGTGATATGCCCAGGATCGATCCCAACATTGTCATACACAACATAGTCACATATCCTAATGCTAAACCGATCAAACAAAACCTTCCTAAGATCCACCCACGTATAGCTCTCCTTGTCAAGGAAGAATTGCAGCACCTTTTATCTGTCAACTTCATCATACCTATTGACTATCTATAATGGGTCTCTAATATCCTACCAGTAACTAAAGCTTCAGGAAAAATTTACATCTACCTAAACTTAAGGGATCTCAATCTTTCTTGTCCAAAAGATGATTTCCCTCTACCAAACATAGATCAACTCGTAGACCTAACAGCCAGCCATGAAATGGTTTCCCTTATGGATGGATTTTCTAGTTATAATCAAATTCTTATCGCCCCTTACAATCAACACAAAACCACCTTTATAACCATTTGGGGAACCTTTTTCTACCGTATTATGCTATTTACTCTCAAAAATTCTGGGGCAACATACCAAAGTGCTATGACGTACATTTTCCATGATCTCATTCATAAAATTGTTGAATATCACGAAGACAATCTCCTTGGGAAATATAAATCATGGAAGAATCATATTAATTTCCTTGAATCAATCTTCACCTGTCTCATTCAGTCTTTCCTCCACTTGAATCCTGTAAAAAAATTTGGTCTCCTCACCAAAAAACTTTAAGGATTTATCATATCTCTTCATGGAATTGAAGTCGATCCCACAACAATCAAAGCAATCATCAAAATCCCTCCACCCTCTAATCTTAAACAATTGTGTAGTCTGTAAGGAAAACTACTATCCATATGGTGATTCATATCATAACTTTTCGACCATTGTCAACCATTTCACCATCTACTCCACAAAGACATAGTGTTTCATTGGGATTCTGACTACCAAAAATCCTTTGTTGAAATCAAACAATATGTGTTATCACCACCTATATTAACGCCACCTCGTGAAGGAGAGCCATTTTATCTTTACATCTCCACTTCAGAGCATGCCTTAGGAGCCACACTCGCTCAATGCGATAATCAAGGTCATGAATAGGCCATGTACTACATTAGTTGCGCCCTCCATGAATACGAAACACGCTACTCTCAAGCTAAAAAATTGTGTTGTGTGTTGTACTTCGCTACTTCCAAACTCCAACACTATCTCTTCAATCACAAAACATATGTTGTCACCAGTTTTAATCCACTTAAATCCATGCATGCTAAACCCTATCATAATGACTGCATAACTAGATGGTTAATTCCTATCACTGAATTTGATCTTGAAATCATACTATAAAAGTATATCAAAGGTTAGGCCATTATTAATCAACTCACTAAGGCACTTCTTCTAGATGATCAACCACCCCATGAATACTTTCCTAACGAATCTATCAATAACATTAACGAATCTGATGATTATGAATCATACTTTATCCCCATTAAAATGACCCTCTTCTTTGACGGTGCTAAATGTCAAGAAGGTGGAGGGGCCATTGTCGCCATCATACCACCCATGAACATTCCCATCCCATTATTTTTCAAGCTCAATTTTATTTGTACCAATAAAATGGTAGAATATGAGGCCTTAATCATGGGTTTAATTACTGCTCTTCTTCTAGGTGTTCATGGTTTGGAAATATATGGGGATTCACAACTTGTCATCAATCAGGTCAAAGGAGAGTACCAATGTAAAAATGAGGTCCTTCAAAAATACAAGGTCATTATCAAATTTCTCCTTAGCGAATTCAATCATTATACCATTCAATCCATTCCATGATATTTTAATTAGTTTGTAGACACTATGGCTTCTCTAGGGTCCCTTGTCCCCTACGAAATGGAAAAATTGAAGGATAAAACTAAGATGTTTGTAGTCATTCAATGATTAGACCATACTTCACATCAAAATGATCTACCTTCAATAAACATAACTGACAAAAATCCATTAGATTTTTGGTACACTCAAATGTTTGATTATCTTACTGAATCTAAACTTGCACTAGATTTGTCACAAGGCACTAAAATATCCTTCCTTCAACATGTCACTTTCTTCATTGTCTTAGGAGGCATTATTTACAAACTTAGTTTCGATGGTGTATTACTACGTTGCCTCAAATCACATGAATCAACCAATGCAATCAAAGGGGTCCATGATGGTATTTGTGGAGGCCATTGTTACAAATATATTATGACATTATTAATAAATTGTAATATTATTAATAATGAGTTTATAGAACTCATATTAATAATATAGTTAGGTGAGTGTGGGATATTAATATCATATTTGTATGTACGTGAGTTAATCTCACCATTAGAATAGGGATATGAGATGATAGAGAGATATGTGGGATATGTGAGAGATTATAGAAATGGTTGAGATATATAGGGGATTGGTGATTGATGTTGACTCCTTGTATTAAGGATAACATCCTCCTATATAATGTAAACTTCATCTATGTAAATGTATCCCAAATGAATTCAAATTTATATATTCTTGTTATTCAGTATTGTTTATTATAGTTTAGTTTTTATCCGTGGTATCAGAGAATGGTTAGTCGAATGATATTTCTATTCGCGTGAGGAGCCTGAGAAATGTTGTGCAAACATATACTGCCTGGTAAATAGCATTTTATTGGATTGGACTGTTCAAAATGTAAAATTTTCTTAAATATTTATTTCTGTCGATTCAATGTGTGTGCATCTTTACAATAACTATTCACTGTTGGCCTTCCATTCTAGTTGCATTCGCATTAAGCGCTTTATTGTCCTAGACTCGAGCTTGGATTCAACGGTTTGTAGGATTCCCAAAGAAAAATGTGCATGCATAAGGTGGATTTGATTCTCCCTAGTTATGAAGTTTGTTAGAGATGAAATCTTTGTAAATTTGTATGTCCACATGTTTTGTGTCATAAAATACGTAGTCTTTTAAGTAATTTGTTCTATTTTTCTACATCACTTCTCCATTGGGGTAGATCAATTTTTCATTTGTATTGTTTCTGGACGTTGTTGGCCTTCCAAATACCAACAAGTTGGATCCCCTTCATGGCATACTCGGGCTCAACAACATATTATACTAGATCTACTTCGGACAAAACATAGTTATATTGAATTTCCTTCTCGTCGACTTGCTTGGTTTCACAATCTCTTTTTATGGTCTGAAGATTGTGGAAAGTCTCTTTGCATGCGACTTGGTTTTTTCCAAACACTCAAGTTGTGGCACCTCTTTGGATCCCCATGCTCAAATCTCCATTACTGTTTTAGTCACCATCTCAGCAAAAAATGGCCTTCGACTCAGATTTGGTGCAGTATTTTTGACTTGTATTGGAAAATAAATCTTTCTTTGCATTGGATTTCCACCTTGGGATGGTATTCATTACCTAAATTTATAATACGTGGTATTAATACAAGGCAAAGATATACGTGGTTTGTGCCAAAACGTGATACTTCCACGACTTGTGGAAATATTGTGAGTTGTTAAATCATTTAGATTATTAGTAATTTCATTTTAATTGTTTAGGTTTTATGAAAACATATAGGGTCACTTAAATTTTTGTATCATGAGTCGATTAAGTTTCACTTTAGTTTATTAGAGGTGTTGGACTCTATAATGCAAACCAAAAAGATTCGATCGTATGTTGAATATCCTCTTTGAGTCAATATTGTGTCTATTCCTTTATATGTTTAATTTTTATGTCGTTTATAGGTTAATATTCTTGTGTCATTTTGTTATTTAAAAAAATCATTTTTGTGTGATAGATTCATTATCGTTGTTAAGTGTCAAGTTGAAACATTTTTTAATGATCAATAGGGAAGTTGTTAATGTTCATCAAGTGTCATTGTGTGTCAAGTGTAAAAGTTAAAATTTGTGAAAATAAAAAAAATTGTCTCAAGGACGCATTTTCGGTGTTAGCCGACGTCCAATGTTTTTGGAGAATGAGGTGAATAATATTTCATCTCTGATGATATTTTTTATTATTTCAAAGAATGAAAATGTGATTGGCTTTGGGGGATCCACCCCTTGACCCCTCCCTGTACCGCAACAAGGAACACGCCCAAGGTGCTGCCTGGAGACCCTAAAAGGGTCGCTACCTGTTGACCCCACAGGGGGCTGCCGCCCCCAGTCCCCCGCTTTGGAATTTCAAAACCAAAGTGAATATTTGTGGGGAAGATACATCGATAAAAGGTGGTGCAAATTTGAGCTCCATGGTCCAATCTATTAAGTAGCGACAAATTGGAGGACAGAGGTAATGGAGGTTGGAGGTCAATCAATGACTTGTTGTCAGTCACCAATGATGGGGCCACACAAAGCTATGGTGGCAGTGTGTGTGTATGTGTGTTTTCTTTTATTTCAGATTTGCAGTATGATTTTAGAGTTCCTATTTGAATAAGTGAAATGTTCACATTTAGAGGGGAACTGGAACATGGTCTCAATGTTCAAATTTCTCCCTATTCAATTTGTATTTAGTGAGTAGTGGTTCCTTCATATTCCTTGAAGGAAATACATAGTGGACAGATGAAAGCACAAGGAAAAGTAACATCATGATATTAAGGTTATTGGTTGTCCTGTAAAACCATCCTTGTTGAGGTTGTTGGTTGTCCTGTAAAACCATCATTTGTTGAGGTTGTTGGCTATTGTTTCACCTTTTTCCTTAGATTGTTTCTTCGAATTTTTGATGAAATAGATAGGGTAATGGGCGTAGGAGGAATACCTGTTCAAATGTCATTTGATGGGTTGTTGCGTGGTATGAATTCCAAATCCACAACTGATTCTTTTGGCTAGGAGGAACTATCTGTAATGAAAACAAGACCACCAGAAGGAATTAAACAATATGGGTAGTGAACTACCTAGCGTAAGCTAGATCTGGGAAGTATGATACTTCCTAGATGGTTGTCAATCCACTGTTTTAAACAAATTAATGTTGTAAACAAAGTAAATCCTATTGTTATTTTAAAATGATTTAGGTATCTCACTTAAAACACAATAAGAAAAAAGATCTAATCTAACAGGCTAAGCTAGAATAGAATCAAAGGTCAAATGGTTGGTTTTGGGTCTCTGCAAGTTTGATAAAGGTCTTGGGTTGATCATAAGTGAATGAGGGTAAGGTAAAATTAGGTGGGTAGGTCTTTGTTTAAGGATGTGTGCGCAAACACAGATATCGGTGTCAGTCAGGGGTGACCGACAGCGGTTAGGTATAAGCGGTACTGGTTACTGTGAGATCTGGAAATGTCATAGAAAAGGGTTTTGGTCTCCTTTGTGATTGCCCAAAGGATTTTGATTGGTCAGGACGAGGTATTGGGTGACTAGAGTAGGATTTTGCGAGGTTTTAATGATTCTATGGAGGTGAAAATGTTGGAGGAGGTCAATAGGGAGCAAGATAAATAATGGGTGATAAAATAATGGTGAAATGAAAATAACCAGGAAAGTATGATGTTGTACTTACTTGGATTTCATTCATGGACGTCTATGTGTGAAGGATGGAGGTACTGATGATGGATTGGAACGCTGGAAGTGATTACGAACTGGATAAAAACTTCTGCATGGGCTGCATGCACCCTCCTCTTTGCTTGGATAGATGAGATCATGGCTGGGATGGCTGTGTAGGAGAGGATGCTGAATCTCCTTCCTTGGATGTGATTTTTCACTGGGATTGGCTCTCTGAAGATGTGTTATCTCTCTGAGATGTGTTCTTGCTTGTAAACTTTATTGCTTCCAACTTTCAACTTCCAACCTTGATAATAAGGTTTTTTTGGGTTAAAAGGGGTAACCGACGGCGGTCTAGCTTAACCGGTGACAGTTAGGGGTAACCGACATCGGTCAAGGTGGGATTTCCTAGGTTTACTAAACTTAGGGAGATCCTCCTGATTTTCTTGGATCTCGTGTAGTTATCCCATGGATTAGACTCAAAAATTCTTGTGAGCATGTGGGAATCTGGTTAGAGGGAATGTAGGCATTGATTTTTAGGGTTTGGGTAAGTCTTAGTTAGTTATGGTAACTTGCTAAGAATAGGTCTTAGGTTGAGTTAGCTTGGTGAGGTGTCTAAGTGAACTATATGTGTAGCTATTATTTAAATAAGATATTTAAATAACAAATATAGTGAGGATAATGCATTAAATTAATTAAATTAATTAAATTGATATTAGTGGGGTGAAGGGGGGGGTCATGGCTAGGTAAATGTGATGAAGGGTGCTTATTCGGCGAGGGACCAAAGCGGAGTGACCTAATTTTAGTGTCTAAATTTTGCCCCTTTTTGTTGCGTAGCTTGTATTGGGAAGCGACGCTAACAAAAATAAGATGTGGTTGTCCCATGTGAGGGTGAAGGTGATCCCCCTCAAACCAAGAACTGACGAGGCAGCAGGTTGAAGCGGTGAGTGGTTTGATAAAAGGTAAATGTGAGGAAAAGGCAAGTGGGACAGGGGAAAAAAGGGGTGAAAGGTCTACTCGAGCGATCTAGGTAATGGGTCAAGGTCAAAGGTAACAGCAGCTAAACACATGCACATGTATAAACTGTAGCACGCTACAAGGTTGAAGAGCAAGCAAACTCCACATCATCTAAGGTCGATAAGTTTATCCAAACAAGGTTTAAGTGAATTCGGTATCCAAGGTATAGGATAAGGCTAGGAAGCACAACGTAGGTTAGGTGCATGAATGTTTAGGTATGTTCTAGTACACCAAAGGTAGGGCTAGGATAAATGGTCCTGCAATAGGCTAGGAAAGGTCATTGGGTCAATCAACACAGGTAACAGTGCCATAAGGTATAGCGAACACATGAGTTCAAAGGTCACTAGCAATGGTCCAAGTCCAAATATCTAGGTCACGGCACGAGTAAGGCCAAGGTAGGGGTAAAATAATGAGTCCCCAAAGGAGGACAAATGGAGGTAGTAAATGATGAGGTCAGGAAAGGTAAGGTAATGGGTTGGGTAAAGGTATGGGGTAATGTTATCCCGTAAAATTGACAAGGGAAATTTTACCGATAACCATACCGAAATTTTGTTCCGATCCCTCGTTAGGGATCCCTTGCGTTCGAAACGTTATAAAATCCCTTCCCGGGAAATCTGGTTTTTCGAACTTAGTCTTTTGAGCCTTTTTTTGGCTGGGCACATGAAACTGCTATGTAACACCAACTTTTGGTGCGCCCCCTTTAAAACCTTTGGCGCATGATTTTCAGTGTCAACACACCTTTTGGTGCACCAAAGTATGTTGAGCCTTCCTTGCGTACACCAAGGCGCATGCGCCTTTGTGTTGGCACAACTTTTGTTGCGCCATGTTTTGGTGCGCCAAAGGGCACACATAACTTAATGTCGACATAGCTTTTGGTGCGCCAAAGGCGCGCTTAATTTCTTGCTGGCAAACGTTTTCATGCGCCAAAGGGTGCACGCTTTTCCCTGTCAACAGCAACTCCCATGCGCCCTTTAAAAAGTGGGTGGCGCATTAATGACCAGCTCACCTATATATATATGTGTTTGCGCGCCCAAATGTCATTATCATCAGACGCATATCACGTGATTTTTATTCTCTGAGCCTGTCAGCCTCTGCCTCGTCGTTTTCAACGCATTGTGGACCCGTTTTCAAGATTTTCACTATTTATCCAGGTAAGAGGTTCTTCTCCCTCTTGTGCGTTTTGCGTTTTCGGTTCTTGGTGTGTTCGTGGTCTGGTTTTAGTTTGCGTTTGGAGTTTTGGGGTATCAAAATGTTGAACTAGCCCTCCCCTGTGCTGTCTTTCCTTATTGTCCTCCCCCCTCTTTCCAGATCTGCTGGTAGAGGATGTTATTTTGAAAACATGGTCTGAAAACCCTTTGGATTTAACCGTTTTACTTCCCAAACACATCTTAGAAGGAATGGAGAAAAGAGGACTATTTTTCCCTTGGGCGCATCGGTGCGTCCTGCAACATCATAAACAGTTGCGCCCCCATGGCGCATCTGTCCCCCTTGCAACATGATAAAAACCCGCGCCCTTGGCGCACCCATCTTGCCTGCTGCAATCGCTAAACTTGCGCTCCAATGGCGCGCCAACCTTCCTTGCTGCATCCCATTTCCATGCGCCAATGGCGCACCCAACATCTATGCAACACCGGCTTTATCTGTGCCGTGTGAAGTTATAAAGGCGCAGGCGCATCCCTCCTTGCAGCAACATCATGTTGCGTTAACCCTTCGTGCGCCGCGCCATATTCCCTTTGGCGCACGAAAAGCTCATGTTACACAAACCTTACATGCGCCAAAGGGCGCACCAAATCCCAGTGCAACATGAAAAGTCTATGCGCCAAAGGGCGCATCCTGTCCCTATGTAACACAATGTTTTCATGTGCCCTTTATAAAATGCAATCTGCAGTATGCATGCGCCATGCGCCTTTGGCGCCAGTTTAACCTTTGCAACACGCCTTTCCTGTGCGCCTTACCTATTTAGCCCTGTAAGCTACAATTTTCATGCGCCCTGCGCCCTGAGCCTAATAATAACTAACTCTTTCTTCTGTTGACATTCCAATGGAAGATCAAATGGCTAATTCAACCTTTTCGGATTGGGTCTCGCTTCTTCTTCATGCAGATCAACAACTGAGTTCGAAAGAACATATGTCTACATCCAGCAGGAGACCCACCAAACCGAAAGGAAAGGCTAAGCTTACGGAGGAAGAAATGAAATACAAATATCAGAGGGTCAGAATGCCCGAGTCACAGGCCGAATGCAGCATGGACGTCAGAGACTTAGAATTGGGGCATATCGACATAGAGGTTTTCTGGGCCATAACTCAGAAAGTTACAAGGAGTCCATGGATGGACAAATTGATCGGCAGTGCCCTGCACTTCGCCAGAGGAATCCCCGTCAGTGCCGTCAACAATGAATTTATGATGGTGGTTGCCCAGAGTTACAACAAAGACACAAGGTGTGTCGAAAACAGCAAGGGCGAGGTAGTCATTAACCTCACTGCCCGTCATTTTGAGATCATACTCGGCATCCCTCACCACCGGCACTTTGTGGCCGTTAGCCAAGCAGAGTGCATCAAGGCCTGGGAAGACAATGAAGACCAATGTATGCAGCTAATGAACGAAGTATATCTGAAAAATAAGAAGGTGGTAACCCGGTGGCCCCAAATCATCCACCGCAGTGACTTCTCAGAAGAGCTCAGCGATACCATTACCTTCCTGAGCAGGGTCTTCGGGCTTTCTGACGCCCATTACTTCCATAAATGGATGCTGCGCTACTTGGAAACAATGAACAAGAATTTTCCTGATCAGCGCTTTTGCTGGGGGGAAATTATAAGCAGCACCATCTCCGAGCAGCTACAACAATTCAGCACAACGGGAGTATTCCATATGAACTCCTACGTGGTCTACGCTGCAGCGTCAGAGAGGGATTATCCAGGCCTAACACGGAGTGGAGTTTGGCCTCAGGTCAAGATATACGAGTACTACCCAGAGTTGAGGCTGGAGAATAGCATCTCCCAGTTCACAAAAGTTAACGATGTGTTTTTCTATCACATCATCTGCCTGCTGAGGCCGAATATGACTCATGGTCGTACGACCAAAAACATAGTGGCAGCCACGGAGAAATGGGGGGCCCTGTTCACCCAATTTCCCACATTCACCTATCTAAGGGCTGCCAACTTTTTGGGAGAGCCAACCAGGCTACCAAGGTATGCTGGGCCTAAGCTGATTCTGCTGGAACTGTCAAGGCAGCTAATCACATACCACGAAAAATGCCTGAAAAGGAAGAAGGGTGGAACTCCTTTCCCCCTCACAGTGGGCCGATACACATGCTCTACCCACCACAAGGCGAAGGAAATGTTTGCAGAGCTAGAGTTACTTAATTTGAAACACGACTTCCCAGCCAGGCCTACCTTCGACCCAAGGGGCTGCCTGCCAAGAGCAAAGCTTGATCCAATCCATGTTCCTCAGATCGAGGATATTTATATTGACGTCCTCCATGAGGTAGAGCTCAGAAGAAAGGATCATTCTCACCTAGCATTGGCAGAGATTATCCAATATGGGGTAGCCATTGTCCCCAAAGGCTTCCAAACTACGGAAGATGAAGTAGACAAGGTATATACTGACACAGATGGGGACGATTGGCCCTTTTCAGCCATTGATAGAACTAAAGCTCCTCAGACAATTGAGGAGAGGGTCAAGGAGACTTTGCGGAGGACAGAACATTGGTGCCGGATGAACGGCCTAATCTACCTCGGGGTTGATTTCACAACATCCCCATTGGGCAACGCGCCTCCACGATCCAAGAAGCAGCTTAAAGGCAAAGGTGTAGAAGGTGAATCCAGCACCATTCAGGAAGAAGCCCCTGAGAGTCCTCCTTCCGCAGCACCAGAACAGGTAATAACTCTGGATTCGCCAGAGAAAGAAGCAGCAGAGGATAGTCCCATAGGCCCATCCACTCAGGATGTCGGCATTGCTACCACAACAGAGGTCCCTTCTATCCCTTCTTCTTCTCTTCCTTCCCCTCCTCGAGTGACTCAAGCGACCATCCCTTTGGTCGTGTCCTCTGTCCCTTCTTCTACTCTTTCCCCTGCTTCTTCATCTATCTTCTCCTCCCTCGCTGATCTGTCCTCCTCCATTTCTTCCCTCATCTCTGGGCTCCCTTCCCTTCCTATGTCTTCCACAGCTACAGTTTCCCTTCCTCCCGTGGACACTTCTTCGGCTATTCTCTCAATGCCGCCGCCGCGTGTCTCCACGTTTTTCCCCTCTTCTACTGTAGCTGCCTCCTCCTCTGTCTCTGGTCCTTCTTCCATAGGACCAGCCTGGATCTCTTAGCAGCTAAGCCAGCAAAAGAGGAAAGTTCCCATCGCTCCGATGGACTTTTCAGTGATCCCAGCCAAAGGGGCGAAGAAGCAGAAGCCTGTTACACGCTTCTCTAAAGGTGCTGCAGGTGAGAGAATCATGGAAATTGCATACCCCGATCCCCTCAAAGAGAAAAAGGATCTGTCTCTGACAGATTTTACTGTGACCCAAGTCACAATGGGGACATCTTCTGAAAGTCTCCAGGGGGAAGCTCTTTCCGCGGTTGACGCCCTCTGTCAAAAGCTTCAAGAAACAAAAGAAGAGAAAAGGCTACTAAAAGAGCAAAACAAATATCTGCTCCAAGCCTTACAGAAGATGGGTAGTGCGCCTCCCACAACTACCGCCGAGACTTCTGAGCTTCTCAGCCAGGAGAAAATCAATGAATATGCAAAGATCGGTGAGCAAGGTATGGTCGTTTCCGCTTGGAGGAGCCAAATCCTCAAAGACAGCGAAAAAGTGATCGCCGAGTTCTCTGACTTGTACCTAAATATCAGTAAGGCGAATAAAGAGCTCCAAGTGCTAGCGGGGCCCATATCAGAAGAGCTGGAACATGCTAGACTGCAGCACGAGGCCTTCCAACAAATGTTTGACTGTTCAGTCAAAGATCTGGTCAAGTTCGGTGTCTTC
Source organism: Taxus chinensis (assembly GCA_019776745.2). Taxonomy (NCBI): domain Eukaryota; kingdom Viridiplantae; phylum Streptophyta; class Pinopsida; order Cupressales; family Taxaceae; genus Taxus; species Taxus chinensis. The sequence continues at coordinate 61,669,183 of CM034151.1, forward strand.
GGCCACCCAAGGGCTCTCAACAAAATCATGTCCACTCTGGACTATCGGGTGGATCAGCTAGAATTTATTCTAGAAAAGATTGACAAAGTCAAGGAAGAAGCCCTGGATGCGATGCATCAAATGGAGCGAATTGTTCTCAACATGTCTCCAGGGTTGCTCACTCCTTCCTTTACCTTAATGTCAGCTGATGAAACCATCCGGATCTTCAAGGAGATCGCTTCTCAAGGAACGGGGCCAGAGGTCACATTTGACACTGAATCTATCAACAACCTGCTGGCCTGTAGGGACTTCGTCGGGTTCCTCATTGAGGCAGAAAAGGACTTTTCCAAACTCCCAGAGAAGCTCATAGATGAGCGGGAGACTTGTGAGGCAATAAGCGATAGGCACAAGGATCCTTCTCAGGATCAACTTGGGCCAATAATTAACAAGTTTTTGGAATACCGCGCTCAGTTCCATATCTCATCACCTGAGCAGCATCAAAAGTAGGCTACCCCCTTTCGGCCACAGGATGATGACGACGAGTAGCTGCTCCTTCTTCTTCTTCTTCTTCTTCTCTCTCTTCTCCGAATTTCTTGTTGGAATGTCTAAAGTATGTTGGCACAAATGATGACATCATCCATGTTGCGTCATGGGATGATGTCATCCATCAAGTTGTTAAAAGTCAACATGACTTTTAGATATTTTGTAAATATCTTTGTAAATAGGTGGTTGGCTCCTTTTTGCCTTCTTTCCTTCTCCTCTTCTATATATATTGGAATACTTGTTGTATTCAAAGGGGTGGACATTTTTTAGATGAAAATAGAAATGAGGAGAGAAAGACTTTGAGCTTTCTTGTAACAGAAGAAAAACAACAATACAAATATTGAGGCTTTGTACTGAATACTTGTGTTATACATCAGAGCTTTCTTATGTTAGATCTGTATGTGTTTATTCTGTTAGATTCATATCTACCTTTTTGTCATTTGCTCATCAGTATTGCTTTGTTTGTTTATGTAAGTAGGTTTGGCTCTGTTTACTACCAATCCCAAAACATAAACTTCCCGACCTTTCTGCTTTGGAATTCATTTCTTTTCTTCCTTCGGACCTGCTCTTTCCTCATCCCCTCTTCCTTTCCTTTCTTGTCACAGTCAGAAACACCCCACTGGGATGAGATCCCAAACCCCCGAAGGCAGAATCTGTGAGACTTGCATAGATTCCTGCTGGTAGAATAGCAATAAACCAGTTTCGCTTTGCTGACTCAAAGAGGGGCTATGCCCTGCACACTGTTGGCTCGTTTATCCATAGATCTACCCAAGCGACAGATTTTCAGACCAACATTTTTTGGCGACTCCGCTGGGGAACGAATAGATCTGTCAGATCTATGATGGTGGTAAGATAGAAAAATCAGAAAAAATAAGAAAATCGCTGCCTGTTTGCAAATCTGAACTTTTTGATAAAAATCCAAAAATTTGCAAAAGTGCTCTGAATTGAAAATTTTCTTCTGAGATCCATAGATCTGGCCTAGTTACAAATCTTTAGTTCGCTGAGTTTTTATAAAAATTAGTATTTTGCCGTAGATCTAGATTTTTGGCTGTTTGCTAAAAGTTTGAAACCCTCTGAAAAAAGTCAAAATCAGATCCGAAAATCAGCTTGCTATTCTTCCCTGCCATCTTATCCTCATTGTTATTTGTCATTAACCACAATCGGTTTTCTGAAGAGGATAGTTTTAAATATTTAGAAAAGTATTTGCTGCTGGTTTTTATCAGAAAAACCAGAAAATCAGCAAGTATAACCAAAAAGAAAGTTTGAATCCATGCCATAACGTTACAGATCTGGAAGGTACACTGGCGAGTGAACCTTTTACGCGCAGCAGGAGAGCCCATGGAGAAGCTGATCCTACTTTTGATCTGCTTCAAAGGCACAATTTCAGCGTGACACCAGCGCGTTTTTCAGCACTAAGCTCGGCTAGTCGGACATCCAGGAGTGTCTCACCTTCACGAAGAAAAAGTCTTTCGCATGGGGCATCCACATCCCTTTGTAGTTCCTTGCTACTCAGTGGAACCAAACTTCCAGCTCGTGTTCTCTTTCCGGCTTTTCAGATGGCGGTACCATGGGGAAACGCGATGGGTCCTTTGGCTTTACCACATCCAGTTCACGCGCTCCCTCACGGAAACCGAAAGAATTTTCCCAAATTCGACGGGAGTGGAAATCAAAGCATGGATTCCCACATATCTGCATTCATCATGTCATGCAGTATTTTGGATGTAACTCATGAAGATGTGTCGGTTCACCTTTTTCTGGAAACCCTACAAGGACCTGCAGCTGAATGGTTTCAGCATTTGTCAGCCGGGTCTATTACCAGTTGGGCCACCTTGCGGGATGCTTTCGAAGACAGATACAAGCCTTCAGAGGATGCATTTGCATTATTATCATGGATCACTCACCTGAAGAAAGAGGCAAATGAGACCATGCGCAATTTTGTCGCCCGGTTCAATGCACTAATCAACTATGTCCCTGTTGCCATGCTTCCAACGCCAGAAAATCAAAAGTGTTTCTTCATAAATGCTATGAGTTCGAAAGTTAGTTTCTTACTCCTTCAAGAGTGAGTGGCTACCTTGATTCTCACCCAAGCTGCTGCCATTCGGATAGAGGATAATCTGATAATATCTGGCAAATTAAAAAAGGAATCAGCCAAGCCTAAATCTTTGGGCCCTTCGCCCACTACTACGTCTGATCCAGCCTTTCAAAAGATGGTGAATGACTTGCTTGCATTGAAGAAGTAGTTGGCCCAGGCCTCCCCCAGTTCCTCGTACCGGGATATTCCACGGAGGAATTTCATTCCCAACAATGTTTCACAAAGGCCGCGCCTACCTACAGCTGCTCCGCGGTTGGCGCTTGAGGCTCCTCCGGTCAACGCTCTGGCCGAAATCGAAGAAGAAGAGCAGTATTATGAAGAACCTTCGTCTCAAGGCGAAGATGATCAAGATGTCGGTGAACCAGCTGGCGACTCTACTATCGGGTATATGGAATTTGATGAGGAAGAATCTGATGAAGAAGAGGGTACCCAGGGATATGCAAGCGGACAGTCATATGTTGTTTTTACTCACTCGCAAGGAAAAGAAGCAGAAGTTGCTGCCCATGTCCAGCAGGAGAAGGCCGTGTCAAACGCGCCTCCGATCATTGCTAAAAGAGGTAATCCTCTTCCTACTCAACTCCCTGGAAAATCTTTTACAAGGAAATCTTTTCCCCCTATCTCTCCTCCAAATCAATCCTCTCACATTCCTACCAAGACCACTAATCCTATTCCATCATCGCGAGGTGAGGGACTCATTCCCTCACCAACGCAACCCTTGGCCGCATTTGATATCATAGATCATGCAAAAAAGACCAAGATCCAAATGTCTGAAGCTGAGTACCTTCAGTCAAACCCCGAACAACTTGTAAGATTGACCAAATATATTCAGAGTCAAGCTGTTGCATCTAAGCAGGTTTCCCCAAAAGGAATCCTTTCCACTCCCCCTGAATCCCACATAAATGTTGCTTCAACATCTGCATCAGGTAAGATAGAGCCTTTCTATCTCTCTCTCCTAATCAATGGCCATAAGTTGAGTAACTGCATAATTGATTCTGGGGCTTCTGATAATGTCATGCGGAAAAAGTCACCCATGCTTTGGGCCTCACTCTTACCAAGCCTTTCGGTAGATGTTATTCATTGGAAACCAAGCAGGTTCCGTTGGTTGGCCAAATCAAGGACGCGCAATTCGCATTTGCGGCTTTCCCAGATAAAAGAGTAAAAATGACAGTCCTCGTTGCTGACATTCCGGCAGCCTATGGAATTTTGTTGGGAAGAAGTTTTTGCAGCGAAGTTGGTGGAGAAATTCATATGGACTGGTCTAAAGCTAGAATTCCAGTCAAAGGCATAATGCAGACTTTGGAGCCGGAATCACAAAAGAAATACTTGGTTACCAGCTCTGAAGACCCCAAGGCCCAAATCCTTTTTGAATCATCAGGGATGGGGAGCTACTTCTTATCTACCGAGACGGATAAAACGGGTGTTCTCGTTCAGGAAAAGGATCTTAATGAGATCTGGACCTTGCAGTTTGATGGCAGCTGTGCAACTAGTGGATGTGGCGCTGGGGCTGTGTTGATATCTCCCGAAGAGGAGGTAATTCCTCTCTCGTTCAAATTGCAGTTTTTCAACACAAACAATATTGCTGAGTATGAATCTCTCTTACTCAGTATGTAAACCGCGAGGGAAAGAGGAATTAAAAATCTAAAAGTGCAAGGTGATGCAGAGCTAGTTGTAAATCAGGTCAAAAGGATTTACCAAGTGAAGAATGAAAGGCTCAGGCATTACCGTAATGCGGTATGGGACAGCATCGAAGAATTCGATGCTTTTTCAATAGAGTCCATTCCAAGGGCTCAAAATGACATGGCCGATTCATTGGCCGTTTCAGCGTCCCTCATGCTCCCACACCCAGGTTTGAAAACAAACAAGTACACCATTGAGGTGGTTTTCCACCCAAGCGTGCCAGACAATTCTCAGCATTGGCAGGTGTTCAACGATGATAATCAACTCATTGCTTTTCTAGAAAAGGCAGAAAATTTTAAAGAATTGCACTTTGAAGGATCTACTTCCACTTGCCGTGAATCAGTCACCGATCAAGGCAATGAATCTGAAGGGAACGATGGCATATGCCAGCTCAAAGGAAATAAAATTCCAAAAGGCCTGGTTTCTCTGGAACGCCTGTTCGACAGGCATGACTATTTTGTGGAAAAGAAGAGGCGAGATGACCCTGACTCATCCCCGGAAACCGAACTGGTCAATATAGGTTCGATAGAGCACCCGCAATTTGTGAACATTGGCAAATGTTGCACGCCTGAGGAGAAATGGAAAATTTGTCAAGTTGCTAAAAAAATATATGGACGTGTTGGCATGGTCCTATGCCGATCTAAAGTCCTTCAAGCCAAAGGACGTTCAGCATGACATTCCGTTGAAAGACGATGTCAAAGCCTTTCCGCCAGAAGCAGAGGCACTATAATCCTAAGATCTCGGGTACCATCCAGGCCGAAATTCAGAAGATGTTGGATGCAAGAATCATCTTTCCTATCCATCACAGTACTTGGGTAGCAAATATTGTGCCAGTGCGCAAGAAAATCGGCGAGATATGCATATGCGTAGACTTTCGCAATTTGAATCAAGCTTCCTTAAAAGATAACTACCCTCTTCCGATAATGGATCAAGTTCTACAAGCAGTGACTGGATCAAAGATGTTGTCCATGCTTGACAGTTTTTTTCAGGTTACAATTAGATTGAAGTTTCACCTGAAGATCAGTTTAAAACAGCATTCACTACTCCCTGGGGTACATTTGCCTACAGCAGGATGCCTTTTGGCCTAACTAATGCTGGTGCCACTTTTCAGCGGGCCATGGATTTTGCATTCAAAGGTATGATGGGGAAAGTCATTGTGGTTTATCTAGATGACTTAACCGTGTTCTCTAAACAACGAAATGATCATTGTGATCATTTGGAGCAAGTGTTGGCCAGGTGCCGAGAACATGGGATTTCCCTAAACCCAAAAAAGTCTATTTTTGGAGTCACGGAAGGGAAGTTGCTAGGGCATGTGGTTAGCAAAGAAGGAACAAAGATAGATGCCGAAAGAGTTAAGGCTATTCAAAGCCTTACTCTACCTACAAGCAAGACTGGTGTTCATTCTTTCTTTGGAAAGGTGAACTTTCTCAGGCGTTTTGTTCCTGACTTTGCTGAGAAGACCCATCACATATTGAACATGATGAAGGGGTCACCAACTTTCAGATGGAGTGAAGAGGGAAAAAGGTCATTTGAAGAAATAAAAGCTTCCGTTGCTCATGCACCAGTCCTGGTATGTCCCGATTTCTCCAAGGACTTCATCATGTATAGTTACGCATCTGAGCATACTGTGTCCACAATCTTAATGCAAAAGAACTCGGAGGATGTTGAATCTCCGATCGCGTTCATGAGTTCTCCCCTCAAGCCTCACGAACTAAAAATGACTCAACTAGAAAAGCATGCCTTTGCCGTTGTCAAAGCAGTGAAGAATTTCAGGTATTACATTCTAAACTCGCATACGGTGGTGCTGGTCCCTGACACGGCGGTGAAATCAATTCTAACTCAGCAGGAGTTAGGAAGCTTGTGAGGAAATTGGATCGCAAAGGTCCAGGAGTATGACCTGGATATTAAACCAACCAAGCTGGTGAGGGGCAAGGGCCTGTGTCAGCTAATGGCTGAAAACAAAGATTCAGATAACCCTGATGACAGGGGTGACTACACCGACGAAACACAGGACCGGTTAGGAAGAGCCTGATTCTCTGCCTCTGGTTCTATTTGTTGCAACTAGTGATGAATGGTACTTCTGACATCGCTTTCTTCCTTACCTACGGCGAATGCCCAATGCACCTAACTGCAAAGGAGAAGTGCACTATAAAGCTCAGAGTGGCTAAATATGTCATCTGGGATGACGGTTTATATAAACGTGGGATAGATGGCATCTTTTTGCGATGTGTTGACAAACCCCAGCAAGTAAAACTACTGGAAAGTTTTCACAATTCAGCCTGTGGAGGGCATTTCTCTTCCTCCGTAACTGCACACAAGATCATTCGAGCTATTGGCCGACGCTCTTTCAAGATACAGCCACCTGGGTGGTGAAGTGTGAACCCTGCCAGCAATTTGTCGGCAAGCCCAAGTTGGCTGCCTTTCCCCTAAGGCCGGTCATTATCAATGAACCATTTAGGCAATGGGGAATTGATTTTAATTGGCGCACTCAATCCTCAATCGAGTGCCAGACATAGCTATGTCCTTACAGCAACGGATTACTTCACCAAGTGGGTGGAAGCCATACCTGTCAAGCATGCCACTTCTGAGGTGGTTTGCAATTTCATTAAAGAAAATATCATTGTCAGGTTCGGCGTTCCAAAAAAAATCGTTGCTGATAATGCTTCTAACTTCTCCTCATGATAAATTATTAGTTTTTTCTATGAATATGGGATAACTTTGGCTCACGCCTCAGACTATTACCCTAAGGGAAATGGTCAGGCGGAATCCAGTAACAAGAACTTGGTGACCATCATACGGAAGTTAGTAGATGAGAATCAGCGAATGTGGCACAAGTCTTTGTACGACGCTCTGTGGGCCGATCGTATTACTCCCAAGAGATCTCTCGGCATGTCACCTTTTCAAGTGTTATATGGCACTGATGCTGAGCTTCCCATTTCTGCGGGAACTTCCTGCTCTGCGTTTGGCGCGAGCCATCGAAGATGAAACTTTCCAAAATTCTCTTGAAAAGAGAATCATGTATCTGGCAGAACTTGAAGAAAAGAGAGTAAGGGTGGTCGACAGGATCACTGAACATCAGAATCAAGTTAAGAGGCTTTTTGATAAGAAAGCCAAGCAAAGAGATTTTCAAGTGGGAGATCTCATCCTTTTGTGGGACAAGCGAAGAGAGCCAAAGGGCATGCACGGAAAGTTTGATTCCCTGTGGAGAGGGCCCTTCAAGATCAAGCAGCTCAATGGAGAGAATAGCTTCTATCTCTCATATCTGGATGGAACCAAACTCCCACTTCCTTATAGCGGGCAGCATCTGAAGATCTTCAGGAAGTAGAGCTTGCTCTCTTCTTTGTACAGTTTGCTTTATGTTGTGTGTTTGCTTTCGTCGTGTCTTTGCTTTCAGTTTGTTGTGTGTTTCTTTTGCTCCCACTCCGGTTGCCCTTGTTTTTGACTTTGTTACCCAATGGATAGGCACATGAGAACTGGGATTCTCTACCCCCGAGTTTTCTCAGGGATAGTCCCCAGAAAGAGCCAGCTGTTATCCCGTAAAATTGACAAGGGCAATTTTACCGATAACCATACCGAAATTTTGTTCCGATCCCTCGTTAGGGATCCCTTGCGTTCGAAACGTTGTAAAATCCCTTCCCGGGAAATCTGGTTTTTTGAACTTAGTCTTTTGAGCCTTTTTTTGGCTGGGCGCATGAAATTACTATGTAACACCAACTTTTGGTGCGCCCCCTTTAAAACCTTTGGCGCATGATTTTCAGTGTCAACACACCTTTTGGTGCGCCAAAGTATGTTGAGCCTTCCCTGCGTGCGCCAAGGCGCATGCGCCTTTGTGTTGGCACAACTTTTGTTGCGCCATGTTTTGGTGCGCCAAAGGGCGCACATAACTTCATGTCGACATAGCTTTTGGTGCGCCAAAGGCGCGCTTAATTTCCTGCTGGCAAACATTTTCATGCGCCAAAGGGTGCACGCTTTTCCCTGTCGACAGCAACTCTCATGCGCCTTTTAAAAAGTGGGTGGCGCATTAATGACCAGCTCACCTATATATATATATATATATATATATATATATATATATATATATGTGTGTGTGTGTGTGTGTGTGTGTTTGCGCGCCCAAATGTCATTATCATCAGACGCATATCACGTGATTTTTATTCTCTGAGCCTGTCAGCCTCTGCCTCGTCGTTTTCAACGCATTGTGGACCCGTTTTCAAGATTTTCACTATTTATCCAGGTAAGAGGTTCTTCTCCCTCTTGTGCGTTTTATGTTTTCGGTTCTTTGTGTGTTTGTGGTCTGGTTTTAGTTTGCGTTTGGAGTTTTGGGGTATCAAAATGTTGAGCTAGCCCTCCCCTGTGCTGTCTTTCCTTATTGTCCTCCCCCCCCTCTTTCCAGATCTGCTGGTAGAGGATGTTATTTTGAAAACATGGTCTGAAAACCCTTTGGATTTAACCGTTTTACTTCCCAAACACATCTTAGAAGGAATGGAGAAAAGAGGACTGTTTTTCCCTTGGGCGCATCGGTGCGTCCTGCAACATCATAAACAGTTGCGCCCCCATGGCGCATCTGTCCCCCTTGCAACATGATAAAAACCCGCACACTTGGCGCACCCATCTTACCTACTGCAATCGCTAAACTTACACTCTAATGGCGCGCCAACCTTCCTTGCTGCATCCCATTTCCATGCGCCAATGGCGCACCCAACATCTATGCAACACCGGCTTTATCTGCGCCGTGTGAAGTTATAAAGGCGCAGGCGCATCCCTCCTTGCAGCAACATCATGTTGCGTTAACCCTTCGTGCGCCGCGCCATATTCCCTTTGGCACACGAAAAGCTCATGTTACACAAACCTTACATGCGCCAAAGGGCGCACCAAATCCCAGTGCAACATGAAAAGTCTATGCGCCAAAGGGCGCATCCTGTCCCTATGTAACACAATGTTTTCATGCGCCCTTTATAAAATGCAATCTGCAGTATGCATGCGCCATGTGCCTTTGGCGCTAGTTTTATCCTTGCAACACCCTCTTCCTGTGTGCCTTACCTATTTAGCCCTGTAAGCTGCAATTTTCATGCGCCCTGCGTCCTGAGCCTAAAAATCTCTAACTCTTTCTTCTGCTAACATTCCAATGGAAGATCAAATGGCTAATTCAACCTTTTCGGATTGGGTCTCGCTTCTTCTTCATGCAGATCAGCAACTGAGTTCGAAAGAACATATGTCTACATCCAGCAGGAGACCCACCAAACCGAAAGGAAAGGCTAAGCTTACATAGGAAGAAATGAAATACAAATATCAGAGGGTCAGAATGCCCGAGTCACAGGCCGAATGCAGCATGGATGTCAGAGACTCAGAATTGGGGCATATCGACATGGAGGAATTCTGGGCCAGAACTCAGAAAGTTACAAGGAGTCCATGGATGGACAAATTGATAGGCAGTGCCCTGCACTTCACCGGAGGAATCCCCGTCAGCGCCAGTTAACAATGAATTTATGATGATGGTTGCCCAGTGTTACAACAAAGACACAAGGTGTGTCGAAAATAGCAAGGGCGAGGTAGTCATTAACCTCATTGCTCGTCATTTTGAGATCATACTCGGCATCCCTCACCACCGGCACTTTGTGGCCATTAGCCAAGCAGAGTGCATCAAGGCCTGGGAAGACAATGAAGACCAATGTATGCAACTAATGAACGAAGTATATCTGAAAAATAAGAAGGTGGTAACCCGGTGGCCCCAAATCATCCACCGCAGTGACTTCTCAGAAGAGCTCAGCGATACCATTACCTTCCTGAGTAGGGTCTTCGGGCTTTCTGACGCCCATTACTTCCATAAATGGATGTTGCGCTACTTGGAAACAATGAACAAGAATTTTCCTGATCAAAGCTTTTGCTGGGGGGAAATTATAAGCAGCACCATCTTCGAGCAACTACAACAATTCAGCACAACGGGAGTATTCCATATGAACTCCTACGTGGTCTACGCTGCAGCATCAGAGAGGGATTATCCAGGCCTAACACGAAGTGGAGTTTGGCCTCAGGTCAAAATATATGAGTACTACCCAGAGTTGAGGCTGGAGAATAGCATCTCCCAGTTCACAAAAGTTAACGATGTGTTTTTCTATCACATCATCTGCCTGCTGAGGCCGAATATGACTCATGGTCGTACGACCAAAAACATAGTGGCAGCCACGGAGAAATGGGGAGCCCTGTTCACCCAATTTCCTACATTCACCTATCTGAGGGCTGCCAACTTTTTGGGAGAGCCAACCAGGCTACCAAGGTATGCTGGGCCTAAGCTGATTCTGCTGGAACTGTCAAGGCAGCTAATCACATACCACGAAAAATGCCTGAAAAGGAAGAAGGGTGGAACTCCTTTCCCCCTCACAGTGGGCCGATACACATGCTCTACCCACCACAAGGCGAAGGAAATGTTTGCAGAGCTGGAGTTACTTAATTTGAAACATGACTTCCCAGCCAGGCCTACCTTCGACCCAAGGGGCTGCCTGCCAAGAGCAAAGCTTGATCCAATCCATGTTCCTCAGATCGAGGATATTTATATTGACGTCCTCCATGAGGTAGAGCTCAGAAGAAAGGATCATTCTCACCTAGCATTGGCAGAAATTATCCAATATGGGGTAGCCATTGTCCCCAAAGGCTTCCAAACTACGGAAGATGAAGTAGACAAGGTATATACTGACACAGATGGGGACGATTGGCCCTTTCTGGCCATTGATAGAACTAAAGCTCCTCAGACAATTGAGGAGAGGGTCAAGGAGACTTTGCGGAGGACAGAACATTGGTGCCGGATGAACGGCCTAATCTACCTCGGGGTTGATTTCACAACATCCCCATTGGGCAACGTGCCTCCACGATCCAAGAAGCAGCTTAAAGGCAAAGGTGTAGAAGGTGAATCGAGCACCATTTAGGAAGAAGCCCCTGAGAGTCCTCCTTCCACAGCGCCAGAACAGGTAATAACTCTGGATTCGCCAGAGAAAGAAGCAGCAGAGGATAGTCCCATAGGCCCATCCACTCAGGATGTCGGCATTGCTACCACAATAGAGGTCCCTTCTATCCCTTCTTCTTCTCTTCCTTCCCCTCCTCGAGTGACTCAAGCGACCATCCCTTTGGTCATGTCCTCTGTCCCTTCTTCTACTCTTTCCCCTGCTTCTTCGTCTATCTTCTCCTCCCTCGCTGATCTGTCCTCTTCCATTTCTTCCCTCATCTCTGGGCTCACTTCCCTTCCTATGTCTTCCACAGCTGCAGTTTCCCTTCCTCCCGTGGACACTTCTCCGGCTATTCTCTCAATGCCGCCGCCGCGTGTCTCCACGTTTTTCCCCTCTTCTACTGTAGCTTCCCCCTCCTCTGTTTCTAGTCCTTCTTCCATAGGACCAGCCTGGATCTCTCAGTAGCTAATCCAACAAAAGAGGAAAGTTCCCATCGCTCCGATGGACTTTTCAGTGATCCCAGCCAAAGGGGCGAAGAAGCAGAAGCCTGTTACGCTTCTCTAAAAGTGCTGCAGGTGAGAGAATCATGGAAATTACATACCCCGATCCCCTCAAAGAGAAAAAGGATCTGTCTCCGATAGATTTTACTGTGACCCAAGTCACAATGGGGACATCTTCTGAAAGTCTCCAGGGGGAAGCTCTTTCTGCGGTTGACGCCCTTTGTCAAAAGCTTCAAGAAACAAAAGAAGAGAAAAGGCTACTGAAAGAGCAAAAAAAATATTTGCTCCAAGCCTTACAGAAGATGGGTAGTGCGCCTCCCACAACTGCCGCCGAAGACTTCTGAGCTTCTCAGCCAGGAGAAAATCAACGAATATGCAAAGATTGGCGAGCAAGGTATGGCCGTTTCTGCTTGGAGGAGCCAGATCCTCAAGGACAGTGAAAGAGTGATCGCCGAGTTCTCTGTCAACTTGTATCTGAGCATCGGTAAGGCGAACAAAGAGCTCCAAGCATTAGCAGGGCCCATATTAGAAGAGCTAGATCATGCTAGACTCCAACACGAGACCTTTCAACAGATGTTCGACTGTTCAGTCGAAGATCTGGTCAAGTTCGGTGTCTTCGACCATCCAAGGGCCCTCAACAAAACCATGTCCACTCTGGACTATCGAATAGATCAGCTTGAATTTATTCTAGAAAAAATCGACAAGGTAAAGGAAGCAGCCCTGGATGCAATGCATCAAATGGAGCGAATTGTTCTCAACATGTCTCCAGGGTTGCTCACTCCTTCCTTCACCTTTAGGTCAGCTGATGAAACCATCCAGATCTTCAAGGAGATCGCTTCTCAAGGAACAGGGCCAGAGGTCACATTTGACACTGAATCTATCAATAACCTGCTGGCCTGTAGGGACTTCATCGGGTTCCTCATTGAGGCGGAAAAGGATTATTCCAAACTCCCAGAGAAACTCATAGATGAGCGGGAGACTTGTGAGGTGATAAGCGAACTGCACAAGGATCCTTCTCAGGATCAATTTGGGCCAATGATTAACAAATTTCTGGAATACCGCGCTCAGTTCCATATCTCATCACCTGAGCAGCATCAAAAGTAGGCTACTCCCTTTCGGCCACAGGATGATGACGACGAGTAGCTTCTCCTCCTTCTCCTCCTCCTTCTTCTCTCTCTTTTCTGCGACTTTCTTGTTGGAATGTCTGAAGTATGTTGATGCACAAATGATGACATCATCCATGTTGCATCATGGGATGATGTCATCCATCAAGTTGTAAAAAGTCAACATGACTTTTAGATATTTTGTAAATATCTTTATAAATAGTTGTTGGCTCCTTTTTTCCTTCTTTTCTCCTCTTCTTCTATAAATATTGGAACACTTGTTGTGTTGATAGAGGGATGGACATATTTTTCATATGAGAAATAGGAGTGAGGAGAGAAAGACTTTGAGCTTTCTTGTAACAGAAGAACAAATTAGTAATACAAATATTTAGACTTTGTACTGAATACCTGTGTTATATACATTAGATCTTTCTTATGTTAGATCTGTGTGTGTTTATTCTGTTGGATCTGCATATCTACCTTTATTGTCATTTATTTATCATCAGTATTGCTTTGTTTATTTATGCAAGTAGGTTTGGCTCTGTTTACTACCAATCCTGAAAACATAAATCTTCCTGACCTTTCTGCTTTGGAATTCATTTCTTTTCTCCCTTCGGACCTGTTCTTATCCTCTTCCTCTCTTTCATACCTTTCTCTTCGTAGCCAGAAGTACAACCTACTGGGATGAGATCCCAAACCCCCGAAGGTAGAATCTGTGAGATTTGCATAGATTCCTGCTGGTAGAATAGCAATAAACCAGTTTCACTTTGCTGGCTCAAAGAGGGGCTATGCCCTAGACACTGTTGGCTCGTTTATCCATAGATCTGCCCAAGCAACAGATTTTCAGACCAATAGAGATTAAACCCTAACCTACCCCTAAGTTTTATCTTATACCCTAACTACTATCCTATATGGATTTTAGATTTCATAAGTCAGGAGAAAATAGATATAAATTCCATTAACCTATGAACTAGGTGAATGACCTAGATATGGACTATTAAAATCCTAAACTAACCCTAACCTAAGGAAGGGGACGCATAGCCCCATGTGGATGGAAAGGATAAGGAGGGAAGTTTGGAAATTTAATGGGACAGTAAATGAAGTCCTTACATGTATAGCGCCAAGTTTGGCGGGAACAAAGAAAAGTTGGAGGCGTCCAACTAGCTTAGAAATTAAATGAAATTTATATGCAAATTTGAAATTTGGAAACTCACCAAACCGAGTCGGCGGGTGGCAATGAGGAATGAGGAAAGGCAGTGTAATCAATGCACTAATTATCTTGGTCTTAGTGACCAGCTCACCTTGGAAAGAGGATAGAGGAAAAAGGAAAATTGTTTGTTGCTGTGTGCATTTGGATTTTAGTTGCTCTGCATTTTGTTTCTCCTTGGTTTTGTCGAACCAGCTATGTTTTGATTATTATCTCTATTCTTTAGAAAAAAAAAGGCTATTCTTGAGCCTGTCGAAGTTAGTGACTGGTTAGGAAGCCTAGCCGAGGATGTCGTGGAGATAAACAACTCCAGTGGGCGCGGTTTTCTTCGAGCCACAAGAAAAATTAACAGGCATGTTAAGCCCTTCTCCTTAAACCACTTGCTTTTACTTGATAGTATCATTAAAACAACCCTGCTCTTATGATGGGGGTTTTGGTTATTTGATTTGGCTATTACGTTGAGATGATTTCGAGCTGAGTCGTTTTCTTTTGCTGTACGCGGCTTGAGCATTCTTTGCATAATGAGTAAGTTGAATACAATGTCCTTGCTATGTGATTTATTTCGGCAGTGTTGGGTATTCACTTTATTACCATTTTGGGTTGTGCTAATAAATACGTTAGCTAAATGAATATCACTTCTGAGTTATGAGCATTCTTGTGAAAATGAAAAAATGAGATGATTTGTATGTCTAGTTGAACTGTCCTTAAAAGAATGAACACGTCTTGGGTATTCTCGGGTGTTTGAATAAAATGATTGTTCTTCTTATTGAAATCATTAATGAATTATGTTTTCTCTTTGCTGCTTCGAAATCTGAAGGTAATGGGAAAGAGGATTTTATTGTGCATTTTGGATGCGGTTTGATCTTCTAGTCTGAACTGTCATCATGAAAATGAACATGGCTTAGTGTTTCCATGTAAATGAATGAATCAAATGAGATTTGGCTTGCTGTTGAGATTGTTTTGACTGTACCTTGCTTGCACATCTATTACCTGTTAGTGCAAAATCACAGCACCCCTGGATGCAGGTCAGGTTTCTAGGTTGATAAATTTGGCATCCAGTGTGATTGCATAACATTGAATCCTTTCTCCAAGTGTGGGACTTGAAAATTTGAGAAAGGATTCTCCAGAGAAGGCTGGTTCCTATTCCTCTGTTCAGATGCACACGAAATATGCAGAGGGTTTTCTCAAAACCTAATCTAATCTGCCAAGGAGACAAGGTAAGAAGATGCATAAAATAAATCTAAGCTAATAGAGGTGATGCACCGAGGAATGAAGAACATCTATTTTGTCAATAAACACAGACCATTTGAATGTGATATAAGATCATGCACAGATGACAAAACCTGCAGTGAAAGACCAGGAGGATGCAAAAATGAACATAGAGAGGGCTGAGAATCATCCATAGACATGCATTACTTGCTCCAGAGATTGATACAATACACTACAAAATGCCATAAGGTAGAATAGTATTACAGTTCAAATGAGAGGTTCGAACTCCACAAATTCGCCTGAGGAGAAGAAGGGAGAGGAAAAACAAAAAAATGTTCGACACTTGAAAAGAAGCTCCTCTTTACAATATATAGAAAGAATGAGAGAGGAAAGAGAGACGGCGAATCCAAATCTACTCCAACCACCTCTAGGTTGCATTCAGTTCATCTCATTATGACAGAAGCGGCGGATCCTGGCAAAACGGCGGACTGTCTAAGAGAAGCGGCAAACTGTCTGCTACATTAAAGTTGTTTGTTGAAGCATTACTTTTGCTTGTTATTTCACGCCAGAGGTGTTTCTTGATTTTCTCTCTCCAAACTGAACCAAAATGCAATATTGAACCCAGCATCGTGTAGATAATCTCAAAATCTTTCCGTTGATATAAAGAACGTGCAAATCCGAGCTCTGGATCGAAAGATATGTCGATCTAGAGATTTAGGGCACAAAACAGGCGAAAACAGATTTTTAAATTTCTTCCCACGCTCTGCCACTTGGATGACACGTGGCAGGTTCTGATTCACTGAGCAACTCTCTCTCCTCCACCTCTTGGTGGGCTCTCTTTCGAAATTTCTGTGGGCCCTAGCTGGGACACGTGGCACTATCCCATTGGTTCGGGTTGATCCTTCAAAACTCGCCCTTTGACATTTTTGACCATTTCCTTTGTGACACGTGTCATGATTTGGTTGGTTCTCGGCCCTTTCGGCTCCTTCTCGTCCACCATGTCCATTTGTCCCACTTGTCCCAGTGCTGCTTGGGACAGAAATCTTCTGGTTCACCCGATTCGGCTGGTTCGCGTCCATTTGTCCCACTTGTCCCTGTGCTTTGCGGGACAAATTCTTCCGGTTCGCTCGATCCGGCCGATTCGTGTCCTCGCGGCCCAGATGTCCCATTTGCCTCTGGACTGTTTGTTCTCATTTTGGCCAAACCGGCCGGTTCGCGTATCTTTGTCCCAGATGTCCTAAAGCAGTTAGTGTGAAAGTTCTCCTTTTCGGCCGATCTGGGCTTTCCGCGTCCGCCACATCCATTTGTCCCACTTGTCCCAGTTTTCCTTGTGCTGAAGTTTCTTGTTTCGGCTGAACCGGCCAGTTCGCGTCCTTCACGCACTCTTGTCCCACTTGTCCCTTTGCTATTTGGGCAAAAGTTCCACCTGTAGGCTTTTCGGCCGATCCGCGCCTTGACGTCCCAAATGTCCCGACTGTCCCGGGGACTAGGACTTAGCCGAATTTAACATTTTTTTCTGGCCCAAGCTTAGCTTCTTCTGCAACTTCTTCGCATCTTCTCAGAGCTTTCTTTTTTCAACCTGGATGGGAGAGTTAGAAAAATTTCTGAAGGGACCCTAGAAACATGAATTTTTTCCCTGAATCAATTTATCTGCCTGGGACTTCAGAATTCTGATGCATGTTATCAAATTAACCCTGGGGGGTGAATTTTGGATAACAATTTAGCGACTCAGTGGGGTCACCTGCCTACTCGGTAGAAGATCAGTGGCCTTTAGCGATCTATTGGGCATGGAGTCATAAGCAATAACCTGAAATGAGCCTGATATCTAATCCTGAGCCTGATACTGCAACTTCTTCTCCAACAACACTCTGAACTGTAGAAAACAACCTGAGAGTAGCAAAACCTGTGCCGAAGCACTTAGGAAAACTGAAACCTAACTACAACAGGACAATGTGCACAAGCACTTGGAGGTATGAAAATCTAATTAATATTTACAAGGTAGTGAACTTCCCTCTAGAGGCAACGCTTGAGATAGATTCCATTGACTGGAATCTGCAGTTCCTCACCATCCAATGAGGCCAATTGGAAAGCATTGCTGCTCTTGCACTTCGTGACCATGTATGGGCCACTCCAAATGGCATCAAATTTGAAATGCCTTCCTGGTTTTGCCCGATCTGCATCCCATTTCAACACTAGATCTCCAACTTGAAAAGATCTATCCTTGGCCTTTCTGTCAAAGGTCTTCTTGATCAAAGCTTGATCCTTTTCCATTGCTTGGGATGCCTGATTTCTGATCTCTTACAGCTCCATCAGCTCTGCATATCTCACCTCCATAGGCTCAAATTCAAGCAATTCCAGCTGCTTCATGAGTTCCAATGTTGGCAACTCAAGTGACATGGGCAAGATTGCCTCTCTTCCATAGACAAGCTTAAATGGATAATTACCTGTGGATCTTTTGGGAGTGATCCTATCAGCCCATAAGGCTGATTTCAGTTTGGTATGCCAAGCCCTCTGGTTCTCATCAAGATTCCTCCTAATGATCCTCAGCAAGTTCTTGTTTGTAGACTCGGCCTGGCCATTACCTTGAGGGTAATAGTTTGATGAAGTGCTTAGGTAGATCCTGTTCTTGATAGCCCACTCAGTCACCTTAGATCCAATGAATACCAATGTGTTATCAGAGATTATTGTAGCAGGTACACCAAATCTAGTAGTTATCCCCTCGTAAAAGTCCAAGATGCTAGACTCATTCGCCTCTTTGAGTTCTACTGCTTCTGTCCATCTGGTGAAGTAGTTCGTGGCTGTCAAAATCCATTTGTGCCCTTGGCTTGAATTGGGATTGATGGCTCCAATGAAGTCTAAACCCCATTGCATGAATGGCTGGTCAACTGAGATTGGTTGTAATGGAAGGGCAGCGAGTCTCTCTTTTCCTGTGAAGAATGCACAATTCTTACATCTCTTGATCCATGCATAGCAATCACTAAAGATTTTAGGCCAATAATAACCAGCCTTCATGATTTTTAGAGCTGTCACTCTTGGTGCAAAATGGCCACCAGCTGGTCCATCATGAAACTCTTTTAATACCCTTTGGATCTAACCTGTGTTAATGCATCTCAGCAGCACTCCATTCACATCCTTCTTGAACAAAACTCCATCAATGATGGTATATGGAACAGCCTGCAACCTGAAGTATCTCCTCTTCGCTTTGCTCATTTCTGGAGGGCATAGGCCTGTTTGTAGGAAGTGCATAATGCCTTGGGTCCAGCAAGGAGTCGGGGCAGCATTGTCTTCTTCTTGTCTGCCACTCGGCTCATGGCTGTCTTGAACTATCAAAACAGCCTCTTCTTCGTTGCATACTTCTTTTTGCTTCCCCGAAACCAGCTGCTCACACAATCCTTTCCCTCTTACCAGCTTGGTGATCTTGATCTCAATGTCATACTCCATAACATGGGTGATCCAACCTGCCCTTTTTTCATTCAAATCCTTGTTGAGGAGGAAGTCCTTAACCCCATCATGTGAGACTAGCAATTGGACCTTGTTGTTTGAGACTAAATGCTTGAATTTCTTCAAGCTTCTGATTACTACAAGCACATTCTTTTCAATAAAAGAGTACCTCACTTCGCAGTCATCTAGGCTCTGGCTGAAGAAGGCAATCGGCTGTTCATCATTATCTTTGTTCTGCTGTACCAGAATGGCAGAAATAGTGTCATCACCTCCAAATGCATAGAGGATGAAATCCTTGGAAAATTCTGGGTTGATGAGAGTGGGTGCTTGGGAGATGGCTTCTTTGATTGCTTCAAAACTCTCCTTGCCTTCTGCCGTCCACTTGAAAGCCATGCTTTTCCTTAACATTTTGGTGATGGGCTTGACAAGGGCTGCAAAATCTAGGACAAACCTCCGAACAAAGTTTATCCTTCCCAGGAAACTATGAAGGGCTTTCTTGTGGCTTGGCAATGGTAGAGCTCTTATGGCTTCAACCCTCTCTGGATCAATTGCTAATCCTTCCTTGGAGACAATATGGCCAAGGAGCTTCCCTTCATGTGCAAGAAAGATGCACTTCTTAGGATTTAAGGACACTCTGAACTTTCTACACCTCTGAAACACTTGCCTGAGGTGAAAGAAATGGTCTGCTGCATTCTTTGAGAAGACAGTAATATCATCTAGGTATACCAGCACTATCTTGTTGATCAAGCCTTTGAATGCCATATCCATAGCTCGCTGGAATGTTGCTCCGGCGTTCGACAGTCCAAATGGCATCTTCTTGTAAGCATATGTGCCCCATTTGGTTGTGAAGGATGTCTTGAATTGGTTTTCCTCCTTTACCATAATCTGATTGAAGCCTGAGTAACCATCAAGTAGTGAAAACCTTTCTGAACCAGCTACAACCTGCAATATTTTCTCCATGGAAGGGAGTGGATAATGGTCCTTGAGAGAGGCTCTATTCAAATCTCTGAAGTCAACACACAGCCTGATCTCTCCATTCTTCTTTCTGACTGGAACTAAGTTGGCAACCCAACTAGAATGCTTGATTGGGAATATGATTCTTGACTCAATCAGCTTGTCCAATTCTTTCCTCATGAGAGGCTCCATGTGTGGATTGACTGGTCTCTATTTCTGCCTGACAGGCTTAGTATTTGGATCCAATTCGATGGTATGCTGAGCTAAGTTGGGATTGAAACCTTTCAAGTCTTCATAGCTCCAAGCAAACACGTCAGGGAACTCTTAACATAGCTGTATGAACTCACATCTTTCTTGCTCAGTTGTCATCTTTCCAATTTTCAATGGCTTGTTCTCTTCTACCAAGATGGATACCTAATCTTCTCTCTTGACCTGAATGTTTGATTTCTCCTTTCTAAACTGATCATTGGGGTTAAAAATGGACTCCAAAGTGATAAGTCCCTTGGGCAGCTTGTCAGTTCTTAGCTGTATCACTTGGTCACCATATTGCTGTTCCAACTTTTCTTGATTCTTAGCTGAGAACTCAGCTTCTTCTTGCAAGAAATGGATGATTTGCTGGTCATTCTCAAATACTTGCCAACTGACATCGTTATCTGGCATTGAAGGCCTCACAATCACGTGGATGTTTGGCTGTACCTTGTCTTGTTGAATGTTTTCTACAATGTCAAAGGTTGCCCCTAATGCTGCAAGCCTATCAGCAGCTTGATTCTCTTTCCTAGGAATGGCTTTAATGCCGAAACCCTCAAAATCTTCCATGAGGTCCCACACCCTGTTCTTGTAGCACATGAGTAGATCATTTTTGGCAGCATGCTGTCCCTTGACCTGATTTACAATCAATTCACTATCCCCAAAAACTTGCAAGTTCTTTATTTTTTTCTTGATTGCCCAATGCATCCCTTGCACCAAGGCTTCATATTCAACAGTTTTATTGGAGCATGTAAATTGAAATCTAAAAGATGAATAGTACTTTACTCCTTGAGGTGAAACAAGCACGGCTCCACCTCCTGCACCTTGTCTACTCCTTGATCCATCAAAAAATAGCTGCCATACCTTATTGTCATCCTTGTGGTTTGGCTTGGTGATGCTAGGAATAGGTTGACTTTCTTCGTGTATACAATAGACTCCTAGCTCAGATTCTTCTATTCCTTGATAAGGATCAAAAGCATGCACCTTGCTTGCCCATTCATCAAGAGTTAGATCCGGGATGTTTCCAACTTTAGTGTCAGTTTCATCAGTGCTTGGGTGATCTTCTTGATCAAATGCTGAGCAATTGGCATTAATCTGACTTGGAGTATAGGGCTCAATGTGGAAGTTTGCAATAGGTTCTGACCTAATTGTAGCCTTAGTTCCATACCTCGTTCTGAACAACATGTGTGACCAATCAGTGGACAAATATCCCCCAATCTTTGTAGTGAAGTCCCTTGACAAACATAGGGCAAAGAGTGGTGGAAGGTCTATAACTGACACATCTTGTAAGAAAACAACATTTGGACATGCATGCAAGGTAAGACTCAAATTTCTAATCACTCCAAATGTTGCTATTACTATCCCATCTAGTTGCACTACTCCCTTAGATGTTATTTCATACTGAAGCCCTAGCTGATCAGCTATTTGTTTGGGCATGACAGAGCTACTTGTTCCAGAATCAATCATGCAATTATGCACTAGCTGATTTCCAATGATTAATGAAACATAGAAAGGAGGGGGTTTCAACATCTTACCTTGTTGTCCTCCATGATTTCCCTTAGATTGGGCAGCATTTGTAAGCACTTTGTCTTACATCTGCTGATTCGAAGCTGGCCAGTCCTTCATGGCAGCTTGCAGCAGATCTCTTTGGCCTGGGATGGATAGGGATTCCCACATAGATATATTGACATTTGTATTCTTCATCTGATCAATGATACTGAATGGTGATGAAGGATCTCTCTGCTGTCCCTTGGTTTGCACATTTACTCCTTGTATGTGGGCAGCAACAACTGGCATTTGAGTTATCCTAGGGGCTGTTCTTGGCTGCCCTTGTGCATTTGAAACGAGACTTTGTTTGCCAATCATTTGTGGAGCCGTGGAAGGTTGTGGATTGGCTGGGGCTAATGGTTGTTCCTCACCCAAATTTCTCCTTTTTGACCTTGTGTTTGCTGCAACACCTTGAGAAACTACCTGGTTCATGCCACAAAAATCCTCTGCTTGCCAATTTACCAATGTGGTGTCATTTGGGGCTGATTGCTGTTGGAATGTTTCTTGTTGTTGGCTGTTTTCTTGACTGTTCTCACCCTCCACACTAGTAGTTGTTACCATTAAAGCTTGAGTCAAAGCACCATTGAAGCACATGGATTGATTATGAGGCTCATTACATGGAAAACACCAATCATACTCCTGGGCAATGTTGTTTTGTGCTGGTACTAATGCCCTAGAGGTAGATATAGCTTTTGGATTATAGGGGCTGGAATAGTCTATTGACAAGAGGCCTTGCTTGATTCATGATTTACAGCTGGATTAGGTGGCCTTTGAGGCTGATATGGCTGCCTATTAGGTTGAGCTTGAGGCTGATACAAAGGTCTAAAACCTTGAGCTTGCTGTCTTTTGAGTGTAACCAGCTCATTACCTAATTTTGCAGTTGCTTCATGACCTCTTGAAGCTCATTTGGGGCACTTGGAGATGAAGTGGAAGCTTCATTTGAACTCTGATTTCTAGGAGTGGGAGAAGGAGCTAAGACAGGTGCTTGACTAGTACTTGGGCTCTCTAAACTTGGATATAATGGCATTGGAGGCCTAGGAGCCAGTTTACCAGCTTGAATAAGACAGTTTTCAGCTCTAATGGCAATGCTATAAGCAGCAGGTAAGGTTGTGCCTCCCATAGATTGAATTAACATAGAAATATCAGAATTCAAAGCTTTAAGATAGTATAGAAAAGCACCTTCTTTGTTGTTGGCCTGACTGCCACTGGAATCCTATCCCAAGACCTTTGAAATCTGAAGTTGAAGTCAGTCAGCTGCTCATTGGGAGCTCTCTTGATAGTTGTCAGCTGCTCCAAAAGAGACAAGTTGTCTCCCTTTCTCTCCAAATTGCTCATGAAGTGCAATACACAGCTGATTCCAATTTGTGATAGAACCAGCTCCAAGGCTCCTAAACCATTGCAATGCTTCCCCTTGAATGAAGATGCCAGCAATTTGACAGCCACTTCCATTTCATTTATCTCATGGATTGCACAATGTTAGCAATGTCTTTGACATGATCACCAGGAGTGGTATGATTTTCTCCAGTGAAAAATGGAATGTTCTTCAATGCTGCAATGGAACTGGATTCTGTGCATTGAGGGCAAGTGGGCTGCTGCCCAGTGAAATTGACATAAGGGATTTGCTGGTTGCGCCATTCTGATTGGTCGAAGACTCTTGAATACTAAATGAAAGGCCGATCAGGTGGAGGAGTTGAGAGAGTTCTGTTTGGTGGAGATGGAGACCTCTGGGAGATTATTATAGGTATTCAACAACATTCCTCGTCTACAACTCTTTGTAACTTGTGTGATATTCTTAATAAGCTTTCAGGCTGCACTGCTGAATGATTGAATGAAACACCCAACGGTATGGATCATTTCTAGTCATGGAGTGCCAGATTATGTGAATAATAACAGCTCCTTTTCAAGCAAGAAAATTGCAGCAGATGCATATCAACTTTGCTGCAATAAAAATGAGACCTCTAGGTCCACCGGGCATGCCAAAACTGTTGATGCAAAATCACAGCACCCCTGGATGCAGATCAGGTTTCTAGGTTGATCCTTTGGCATCCAGTTGTGATTGCATAACATTGAATCCTTTCTCCAAGCGTGGGACTTGAAAGATGAGAAGGATTCTCCAGAGAAGGCTGGTTCCTATTCCTCTGTTCAGATGCACACGAAATATGCAGAGGGTTTTCTCAAAACCTACTCTAATCTGCCAAGGAGACAAGGTAAGAAGATGCATAAAATAAATCTAAGCTAATAGAGGTGATGCACCGAGGAATGAAGAACACCTATTTTTCCAGTGAACATAGACCATTCAAATGTGATATAAGATCATGCACAGATAACAAAACTTATAGTGAAAGACCAGAAGGATGCAAGATGAACACAGAGAGGGTTGAGAATCATCCACAGACATGTATTACTTGCTCCAAAGATTGATATAATACACTACAGAATGCCAAGAGGCAGAGTCATATTACAGTTTCAAATGAGAGGTTCGAACTCCACAAATTTGCCTGATAGGAGAAGAAGGGAGGAGCAAAACAGAAAATGTTTGACCTTTGAAAAGAAGCTCCTCCTTACAATATATAGAAAGAATGAGAGAGGAAAGAGAGAGGGGGAAGCCAAATCTACTCCAACCACCTCCAGGTTGCATTCAGTTCATCTCATTATGGCAGAAGCGGTGGATCCTGGAAAAACGGCGGGCTGTCCAACAGAAGCGGCGAACTGTCTGCTGCATTAAAGTTGTTAGTTGAAGCATTACTTCTACTTGTTATTTCGCGCCAGAGGCGTTTCTTTATTTTCTCTCTCCAAACTGAACCAAAATGTAAGATTGACCCTAGAATCCTGTAGATAATTTCACAAGCTTTCTGTTGATATAAAGAACGTGCAAATCCAAGCTCTAGATCGAAAGATATGACGATCTGAAGGTTTAGGGCACGGAACAGACCAAAACGGATTTTGAAATATTTTCCCGCACTTCGCCACCTAGACGACACGTGGCAGGCTCTGATTCACTGAATAATTCTCTCTCCTCCACCTCTCGGTGGGCTCTTTTTTCAAATTTCCTTGTGGGCCCTAGCTGGGACATGTGGCACTATCCCATTGGTTCGGATCAGTGCTCAAAAACCTCGCCCCTGTGACTTTTGGACCTTTCTCTTGTGAGGACACGTGGCAGCTTCTCATTGGTTTTTAGCCCTGCCAGTTCTTTCGCGCCCTTCACCTTTTTATGTCCCGGATGTCCCAGTGCTCCTTGTGCTGATTTCGGCCGAACCGACCGGTTCGCGTCCATTTGTCCCAAATGTCCCAAACTGTTTCGGGCTGCCTTGACCTTTTTCACCCGGTTCGGCCAGTTCGCGTACTCGTGGCCCAAATATCCCATTTGCTTAGCGGGCTGTTTGTGCTCATTTCAGCCGATCCGGCCGGTTCAGGTCTATTTGTTCCAACTGTCCCAGAAACAGTTTGATTTTCCTTTCCTTCGGCCGAACTGCCTTTCCACGTCCCACGCGTCCCTACGTCCCAAACTGCTTGGTGCGAAAGTTCCCCTTGTCAGCCGAACCGGCCGGTTCGCGTCCTTCGCGCACTCTTGTCCCAGATGTCCCTTTGCTTCGCAGGAAAAATTCTTCCGGTTCGCCCGATTCGGCCAGTTCGCGTACATCGCGTACTTGTGTCCCGTTTGTCCCAGATGAAGACTTAGGCAAATTTTCCTTCCTTTGGCCGATTCGGGCATTTCTCATCCTTCGCGTACCTGTGGCCCAGATGTCCTTTTGCTGTTTGGGCCGCCTGTAGGCTTTTCGGCCGATCCGCACCTAGATGTCCTAAATGTCCCGACTGCTCCTAGGACTAGGACTTAGCCATTTTTCGTGATTTTTCCTGTTTCAATCTATTTGCCTGGAACTGCAAAACTCTGATGCATGTTATCAAAATTTACCTTGGGGGTGAAATTTTGACAACAAATACCTCAGGGGAGGCCCCTCTTGAGTACTTAGGTAGCTCTTCTCCTCCTAGGTGCCTGACTGTGTGTGCCTTTATCACCTTTGTCACTAATCCTCTTAAGTGTTTTTCGATCAATTCATAAGTTCCATGCATCAAATTATCACATGCTAGAATGGTGGTGTCACTTACTGAATAAGCATCCTCAAAATGGATAACCCCATTAGTAGGATGGAGTATCTTTGGATCCCTAATTGAGCACACATATATCCTATCCAGGACCTCTTCTACCAAAGGTTCAGTATAAGGTGTTGACTTCCCATCAGCCAGGGGCATGATGACTCGCTCCTCCTCATTTTCGAAGCTAATGTACCCTTTGTTGAACTAAAGGTCCACAATGTTCTTGTAACACCATGAGCTTCGAAGTAGTGCTAGGAAATTGTATGCCTCGGTGAGTGCCTAGAATTTGAAGTCCCCAGTAAAATTCACTCCCTAAATAGTGATAGCCGCATCCTTTAACACTCCAATGAGAATTTCCTTTGTTTTTTTTCCATATACAACACATTTGAAGATGGTTGTAATGCGGGCCTTCCCATATGATGCCAAGCATCCAGTGTGATAAAATTAACCTCTGTGCATGTTTCAATGAGGATATTACTCAGCAACCATTCATCCACTACTACATTCAACGTGATTTATCTATCATAGTCAAGGTTTTGAGGGGGAAGGTTTGCATGTAGGACTTGCCTCTCATGCTCTCCTCTGGTGCGTGGTACCTTCTCTCTCAACCATGATCCTAGCAAGGGAATAATATTATCTAGCCTTAGCATTTCACATACTTCCTTGACCTCATCCAGGTCATCCTTTGGCACCTCAACCCTCCTTCCTTGCTCCTCCATCCTAGACTACTCCTTAAGACACTGTATATCTCCTTGTAAACTCCGAATAAAATCCATGGTATCTTGATACACCTCCTTTTGTCATGCATGGTCTGGGTACTTTCCATGCACCACTTCTTCTCTTGAAACCAAAATTCTCTGCCTTGGTATCTCTTTTTTATGTGCGGCCTCTACTTTTGTTGTTACCAGAACAAGTTCTAATCCTGCATCACATGTTACCCGCGGCATCCATCATGTGTCTTTATTTTTAATACTGACCATTACAACACCCTTGTATTTTCGGTGCTGCTGATTCATGTGCTCAAACAACTTCGTGAACTCCTCATACTTGTGCTTCTTCCTGCACCATGAGAACTGCAATAGGTCTAGGCATTCTCATTTATAATGCTTTGAAGACCCACAATTAAAAAAATTTCCACATGGGAACTCACTTATTCCTCATCCACGGTTACCATGACCACAAAATCCTCTGTAACATCCCCTTCCACATGCACCTCCATTTGTGCCTCCTAATTACGGAAATCCTCACCTTTAGAACTGTTGGCAATGCTGGTCTAGTGTACCCCATGATGAATGGCCTCATGGATTTGATCAATAAGCCTACAATCCTGAGTATCATGGACTATAGAGGTGCATATTTTATAGTAGTAGGACACATTTTTCCAAATCATGCGCTGCAGCAAGGGGCATCTACTTGCATCATGATCCCCATGAAAAATCTCACAGTCTACTCTCACGGTGCACACTGTCCTCTGGGGGAAACTATCCTTGACATGCCCCTCAACCTCACAATCTGTACACCATAAACTGTTGCGAGCCTCATGGGATAAGTTCACAGACAACATTTCCAAATGCTTAGCCATAGTAGTAATCTGAGCTTCAAAGAATGGGATAGTACCGGTGTCAACACTACCAATAGCTTCGGCGTGTAGAGTAGCTTCTAATGTCTCACGCGGGTCCATGAAATTTTTATGAGATAAGGCTCTTCTAAAAGGTGTGATCAACCCTCCAACAAACCACTGAGCATGCTACGAAGGGTGAATATCATATGATAATTTAGACAAGAGAGTTTTAAAGTGCGCATCATACTCCCGCATACTCTCTGCCATTCGTTGCTGAATCTCCTTCAGGGCGCTGATGCTCTTCTGTTCAAACTCAAGGATGTGGAATTATACTAAGAAAATGTTATTTAAAGTAGTATAATCCATCACCGTTTGATGAGGGTCATATTTCCTAAACCATCTATGCACACTCCCTTGTAATGTCATTGCAAACTGACTAGCCTTCTACTTCGAGGTTGTGATACCCTTTGCGCGCCATAGCAGTTCACACTTGTGAACATGTTCTGCAACATCCTCAATACCTCTATAATCTGGAAAATGCAAAGACATTTCAAAGAATACTTAAGGGGGTGGCTGTGGTCCTTACCCTCCTAAGCCAGAGCCTTGGTTCCCTCTGGTGTTTCCTCTTCTGCTGGACCCACTAGGTCCACCAGGTCATGTGCCTCCTGAGAAACCAAATCCTCTATAACCTCTAGGACCACTAGGTCTTGTTCCTCCTGACCCATCAGATCCACCAGAACCACCAGGTCCTATTCCTCCTAACCCACCAGATCCACTAGAACCACCAGGTCCTGCAGTGGTCGTGCCAAGTGTCCCCAAGGTTCCACTGAACTATACACTGACGATCTGTAATAATGCCCCACTACCACTAATGTACCCTTCTCCACTTCTAGATGCGAGACCGAAGGCTTGTGTACTTGCCCTTTATCCAAAGACTCCTATGAATGCTGGAATATGTGTGGCCATAGAAGTGGAAACTAAAAAATTATATCTCCTGGTCACAGATATGTCACTTCTAAAGATACCAACTAGACTAACAATATTCTCCCCTTGATTTGAAAAACCAAGTGCCATGGTTTGGTCACTAGGTGGGTTCAGATGTGTGCCAACGAATCTTTTCTCTTCGAGTGACAAACTCTCATCAGAAGTTGATGGGGTCTCTCTTACATGCTTGGCAAGATGGCGTCGCATAGACTACTCAGGTTCCATGTCCTTTACATGAACCTCAAATCCTTCCCACAACATCTTCTACCATACATCCATCACACCTGCAACCTTGCATTGTCTAGCAATCTCCCTTTCATGTGTTTCACTATACTTGAGTCATCTCTCCTCCTTTTCTTTCTTCGTCACAACATCTACCTCTTCCTCCACCCTAGCTTTCTCACCCAAAACTCAGAACAGTTTAGCCGGCCATTGGAAATTCCTCTAAACTCATGGTAACCATCAAGATCTTCATTGATAGAGGGATAACACATAGAAATGATCCTCTAGGCTACCGCAAAAACTTAAACTCAGCAACCTCCAGAAAATAATATGTTGAAATGGCATACTCAAGAGTGTAGCTAGCTAGTACTCCCTTCCACCAATGATCCACAACATGAGTCCATGTCAGATCTGCATCCTGTAGCCTCTGGTATCCTTCTTGGGTCCACACATGCGATCTATAATACTAGCTTGATATAGACACATAGGCTAAGATCCATTCATACAGTTCTACTGGGAAGCAATAGAAAAAAGTTTCATACAAATCATGGTAGATGTTCTCTTCTACCCATATACATGCATTAAACTCAGGTCTAGTGCTTAATCTATGAGAAAATTCATCTTTCGTGCTCTTGAACCATGATTCAACACTTTCCAAAGTTAACCGCTTTGTCATTACTCACTACACAGATCATGATGTATGCTATTTCACACTACAACTTTAAAAAGAGATCCCGATAATGGAACCAAGATGTAGTCATTTTTACCCCTATCACAAAAGAAAGGAACACCATATGTATCAGACTATCACCGAGAAGATGCTAGGCGCTCACCTGAGGAACACGTGGGTGACGAGTCTCTCTTTTATGTGATTTTAGTGGGAAACATCATCTATGATCTGCGGTTCAAGAGATTTGAGAGAAAGTAAGACATACAAGTACCATAGAGCTCAAAACGACATCTAGATCCTTGCAGTCATTCAAGATAGAAAGTACTTAACAGATTATCTAACTTATACCAAAACAGAAAGAAGTTTGTATAAGTATTCATACTTAGTCATAAACATAAATGAAAGAGGACTATGAGAAAGATGTATGCATCAGAATCATCAATGTTCATATTCATGTAAGCTGGTAACCTCATTACATTCATGGAGCCATTACAGAATGTCTCAGAAAAGCAGACCACAGTCATGCATTATAATTAGACTAATGTAGCTAGGCTCTCAAACAAAAATTTATTACCCCATACCCTTGATACATCCTTTCCTAAGAATAATTACCCAAGCTACAGAGTTCTTGTAGTATTTCTACAGAGCTCTACCCTCTATCTATCTCTCTCCCTTTTACTTCTGTAGGTACTTATATATATAGCCTTTCTGGACTGCCAACTCATCCTCTAACACCCTCAGATCTGATGCCAAGTGTTTGAATGTGGTCCATGTGAGCATGCTCCTCAGGCCTGAGCTTTCCACTTTTTACCATGATGTGCTCCTAGAAGCTTCTACCATAGGCATGCTCCTTCCTGGGCCAACCTGTCGTCAGGATGGCACCTTATCCATTCTGCATGCACAGCTGAGTCATGCTTTTCACGTGTTCTACAAAAAATTCCCAACATGGCTAAGTCTAGAATCCTTAGTTTTTTTCACGCGTATTGCGCATGCCATGGGTTTCTTAAAACCCTTCCTTAAACCTTTCCCTATGTGCTTTATCCTTCCGTGCCTTCCTTCAACTAGGGCTTGCACACCTATGCGCCTTTTTGTACTTAGCCAATATTTTAGGTGCCCAACATGCCATCACCCATTGTTGAGTAGCTAGGTGTGATGGGTCCAAACAAGGATGGTCATGTCATGCTAATTGATGATGTAGGGGTCCCCCTAGATTTTATTGTTTGGTGGTCTCGTTCATTGTGTATTTTTTTTAGGGTGATAAAAATTTAAAAAAAATTATACTAGCCCAATTAGAAAATTGTGGGCTCAAGTAGAGGGATGAACCGAGGAGGGTGGTGAGGTTGATGAGGAGAGGGTTGAGCCAGATATTGCTATAGATCCAGATATTGCTGTAGTGAGGACAAAGAAGGACGTAGTGGATGTAGAGAGAGATGCTGCTTGGAGAAAGTGAGATAACTTAGCAGGAGTGTGATAAACTCTTATTGGAGAGAGGGATGGCTTGATCGTAGAGCATGATGGGATCCAGACATAACTTGTACAGGTATCTTCTGATACATCCCGGTACAAGATTCAGAGAGATAATTTTTGGAAGGCCTTGGGGATGACATGGCCTTTTATTTCTGGCATAGTATTATTGGCATTGGTTAGATAGAGAGGGAAATCTACGGGACCTTCTGATATGATTGCGGTGTCCCATTATGAGTGTGTGAGAGTGGAGATGGACTATTATAGTTGTTGGTGCTATAGCGGGAGGTACTCTCAATCCTATTTTGATGGACTTTACCATTTGATTGTATGCTCATAAAAGCTCTTTTTCCTATATATGACATTATGTTGATTTTAAGGAAACTAGGCTTTGATATATAATCATCACCATTATATATATATATATAATGGTGATGATTTTAGTTCTTGTGTTGATTAGGCTCAGATCCCCTAATGTGATATGGTTATTTTATTTTGTATATGATGATGATCATGATTCTTGGGATTGCTATAATGTTTATGATGTTCTTTTTATGCATATGTTGTATGAACTATGTGTTGGATATGATGATGTTTATGTTTTTAATTATGATTCTTGATGTGCAATAATATTTTCAAGAGATGTGACCTAACCTTAATATATCAGATTTAAAATGTGATTAAATAAAAATGAAGTAAAAGTGGAAAGAATTCCCCATGAATAACATGTGCATAATGGGTTTTTGTAACACTTGCACTTATAACCTTTCAAAATGTTAAATGAGAACATCAATGAACAATTCATATTATCATGGTGGATTTTGGAAAATGTATGTGTTTGTGGGGAGGAAAGGTTCTCCTTTTAAACAAATTTAGAGGAAATCAATGCCCCATCTCTTTATAATAAGAAAACTGATCAGTGAGGGAAGTTTTCTATGGGAAAGCTAATCGATGCAGGAAGCTTTCTAGAATAATTTTTTTTATTTTGATATGTTTGTAGAGGCTGATCAAAACGGGAAGCCTTTTTTTCATAGGTAGCCATCCTTTGACGGTATGGTCCATATATTATATTTAGATTGAACAAACATCCTTCGAGGGATCGGTCTATAACTTTAAAATGGTATCTGTCCTTTGAGGGATCAATCTACTTTACTTTTTGATATTATAACATTCGAATAGGTTTCCTTTGAGGGATCGGTCTATTTATTTTGGATATTAACACGAAACATCTGTATGAGTTTTTGAATTTGTTTTGAGATAAGGGAAATACCCTATTAAATCATTTTGTTAAGGAGAGGATAAATGTACAGGTGACACGCATCCATATGCCTCATGTATTTAGAAAAAAAAGACAAGAGAAATGGATTGGTTTAGTAGAATGGAAGGTTGTTATTTTGATAAGATCTTAAAACTGTTGTTATGATAATCAATCATTTAACAATAGAAAGGCCGCAAGTGAAAAGTATTTATAGGTTCCTGCTCAGGTTCCCCATCAAGAGAAGTAAGATGATATGCTCTTGACCCATATTTATGAGTAATAATGTAGGGAACCATCCAATTATGGGTGAACTTACCCATTTACTTCATTCTAATTTAGTCACATTTTTATTTTCCTTAAGTACTAGGTCACCGATCTTGAATTCATGTTCTTTGACATGCTTATTGTTTTCTATAATAATGTGTTGTTGATAAACTTGGTGATGTTTGAGGGCTGACAGATGCTTTTCATCTTATAATTCTAGTTGTGCAGAATAATTTGTGTGATATTATTCATAAGGAATGAAATATTTTAAGGATAGACAGAGTGATGGGATTTGAATTTCTAGGGGTATAATGGCTTCAAAGCCATAAACAAGAGAATATGGTGTAGCACCTGTAGGTGTAGATTTGGGCTTTGGGGTCCTCAGAGCTAGTAACCAAGTACTTTTTTTGCGATTCTGGTTCTAAAAGTCTGCATCACACCTTTGACTGGGTATTCTAGCTTTAGACCAGTCCATGTGAATTTCTCCACCAACTTCGCTGCAAAAGCTTCTTCCCAGCAGCAGAATTCCATAGGCTGCCGGAATGTCAGCGACAAGGACTGTCATTTTTACTCTTTTATCTGGGAAAGCCGCAAACGCAAATTGTGCGTCTTTGATTTGGCCAATCAACGGAACTTGCTTGGTTTTTAATGAATAACATCTGCCAAAAGGCTTGGTAAGAGTGAGGCCCAAAGCATGGGCGACTTTCGCCGGCATGACATTATCAGAAGCTCCGGAATCAATTATACAGTTGCTCAACTTATGGCCGTTGATTAGGAGAGAGAGATAGAAAGGTTCTATCTTGCCTGATGCAGATGTTGAAGCAACATTTATATGGGATTCAGGGGGAGTGGAAAGGATTCCTTTTGGGGAAACCTGTTTAGACGTATAACAGCTTGGCTTTGAATGTATTTGTTTTAAATCTTACAACTGTTCGGGATTTGACTGAAGGTACTCAGCTTCAGACATTTGGATCTTGGTCTTTTTTGCATGATCTATTATATCGAATGCGGCCAAGGGTTGCGTTGGTGAGGGAATGAGTCCTTCACTCGCGATGGTGGAACAGGATTGGTTACTGATCTTGATAGGAATATGAGAGGACTGATTGGAGGAGAGATGGGCGGAAAAGACTTCTTTGCAAAAGACTTAACAGGGAGTTGAGTAGGAAGAGGATTACCTCTTTTAGCAATGGTTGGAGGCACGTTTGACACGGCCTTTTCCTTTGCACATGGGCAGCAACTTCTGCTTCTTTTCCTTGCGAACGGGTAAAAACAGCATATGACTGTCCGCTTGCATATCCCTGGGTACCCTCTTCTCATCAAATTCTTCCTCATCAAATTCCATATACCTGATAGTAGAGTCGCCAGTCAGTTCACCGACATCTTGATCATCTTCGCCTTGAGACGAAGGTTCTTCATAATACTGCTCTTCTTCTTCAATCTCGGCCAGAGCATTGACCGGAGGGGCCTCAAGTGCCAACCGCGGAGCAGCTGTAGGTAAGCGCGGTCTTTGTGAAACATTGTTAGGAACGAAATTCCTCCGCGGAATATCCCGGTATGAGGAACTGGGAGAGGCCTGGGCCAACTGCTTCTTTAATGCAAGCAAATCGTTCGCCATCTTTTGGAATGCTGGATCAGACGAAGTGGTGGGTGAAGGGCCCAAAGATTTAGGCTTGGCTGATTCCTTTTTTAATTCGCCAGATATTATCAGATTATCCTCTATCCGAATGGCAGCGGCTTGGGTGAGGATCAAGGTAGCCACTCATTCCTGAAGGAGCAAGAAACTAACTTTCGAGCTCATAGCATTTACGAAGAAACACTTTTGATTTCCGGTGGCGTTGGAAGCATGGCAACAGGAACACGGTTGATTAGTGCATTGAACCGGGCGATAAAAATCGCGCATGGTCTCATTGCCTCCTTTTTTAGGTGAGTGATCCGTGATAACAACGCAAATGCATCTTCTGAAGGCTTGTATCTGTCTTCAAAAGCTTCTCGCAAGTTGCCCAACTGGTGATAGATCCGGCCGGCAAATGCTGAAACCATTCGGCCACAGGCCCTTGTAGGGTTTCCAGAAAAAGGAACCGACACATCTTCGTGAGTCACATCCAAAATACTGCATGACATAATGAATCAGATATGTGGGAATCCGTGCTTTGATTTCCGCTCCCGTCGAATTTAGGAAAATTCTTTCGATTTCCGTGAGGGAGCGCGTGAACTGGATGTGGCAGTGTGAGAGGACCCATAGCATTTCCCCATGGTACTGCCATTTGAAAGGCTAGAAAAAGCACACGAGCTGGGAGGGTGGTTCCACTGAGCAGCAAGGCACTACAAAGGGATGTAGATGCTCCTTGTAGAAGACTTTTTCTTCGTGGAGGTGAGACACTCCTGGATGACCGGCTAGCCGAGCTTAGCGCTGAAAAACGTGCCGGTGTTACGCTGAAATTGTGCCTTTGAAGTAGATCGAAAGTGGGATCAACTTCTCCACGGGCTCTCCTGCTGCGCGTAAAAGGTTCACTCGCCAGTGTGTACCTTCCAGATCTGCAATGTTATGACGCAGATTTAAACTTTTCTTTTTGGTTGTACTTGCTGATTTTCTGGTTTTTTTCTGTCAAAAACCAGCAGCAGCAAGCACTTTTCTAGATATTTAAAAACTATCCTGTTCAGAAAACCGATTGCGGTTAAATGACAAATTACAACGAGGATAAGACGGCGGGAAGATAGTAGGCTGATTTTCTGATCTGATTTTAACTTTTTTAGAGGGTTTCAAACTTTTTTGCAAACAGTCAAAAACTCAGATCTATGGCAAAATACTGATTTTTTCAAAAACTCAGCGAACTAAAGATCTTTAACTAGACCAGATCTATGACTCCCAGAAGAAAAATTTTCAATTTGAGCACTTTTGCAAACTTTTGGATTTTTAACAAAAAGTTCAGATTTGTAAACAGGCAGCAATCTTTTGATTTTTCTGATTTTTCAATCTTACCACCAAAATAGATCTGGCAGATCTATTCGATCCCCAGCGGAGTCGCCAAAAACTGTTGGTCTGAAAATCTGTCGCGTGGACAGATCTATGGATAGACGAGCCAACAGTGTGCAGGGCTTAGCCCCCCTTTGAGACAGCAAAGCGAAACTGGTTTATTGCTATTTCTACTAGCAGGAACCTATGCAAGTCTCACAGATTCTGCCTTCGGGGGTTTGGGATCTCATCCCAGTAGGGTGTTTCCAGGCTACAAAGAGAAAGGAATAAAAGAAGGAGAAGAGAAAGAACAGATCCGAAGGAGAAAAATGAAATGAATTCCAAAGCAGAAAGGTCAGAAGATTTACGTTTTTTAGTTTGGTAGTAAACAGAGCCAAACCTACTTGCATAAATAAACAAAGCAATACTGATAAACAAATGATGGAAAAGTAGATATGAATTCAACAGAATAAAACACATACAGATCTAACGTAAGAAAGATCTAATATATAACACAGCTATCGAGCACAAAGTCTGAATAATTGTATTACTTGTTCTTTTCTGTTACAAGAAAGCTCAAAGTCTTTCTCTCTCACTTCTATTTCTATCTGAAAATGTTCACCCCGAATACAACAAGTATTCCAATATATATAGAAGAGAGAGAAGGAAAGAAGGCAAAAAAGGAGCCAACCACCTATTTACAAGATATTTACAAAATATCTCAAAGGGCGCACTTTTCATCGTGTCATTATCAGCACCTTGGCGCACATTTCAGCATGTCAACATCACATTGTCAGTGCCTTTGGAAATGGGCGCACTTATCAGCATGTCGACAGGAACTTATCAGCGCCCTTTAGCGCATTCTTCAGCATGTCGACAGGAACTTATCAGCGCCCTTTGGCGCATTCTTCAGCATGTCGACAGGAACTTATCAGCGCCCTTTGGCGCACTCTTCAGCATGTCAACAGGAACTTATCAGCGCCCTTTGCGCACCTTTTGTTGTGTCAACATGAAATTCCTTGTGCCTTTTGGCGCACCATTTGTCGTGTCAACATGAATTCCTTGCGCCCTTGCGCACCTTTTGTCGTGTCAACATGTACTTCCATGCGCCTTGGCGCACTCTTCAACATGTCGACAGGAAATTATCAGCGCCCTTTGGCGCACCATTTGGCATGTCAACATGAACTTATCAGCGCCCTTTGGCACACATTTTTTGTGTGTCAACATGAACTTACTTGCGCCCTTTGGCGCATTCTTCAGCATGTCGACAGGAACTTATCAGCACCCTTTAGCGCACTCTTCAGCATGTCAACAGGAACTTATCAGTGCCTTTTCTGAAAAGACTAAAAAATGGCTAAGTCCTTAAAACTTGATTTTCGGAAGAGAATTTTGGGCTTCTTTCGAACGTTGTCGAACTTCCTTGGGGTCAAAACAAAATTTTTGGGTATGGTTATCTGCAAATTGCCCTTGACAATTTTGCAGGATAACAAGTACTTAATTCCTTGAGGTGAAACAAGCATGGCTCCACCTCCTGCACCTTTTCTACTCCTTGATCCATCAAAAAATAGCTGTCATACCTCATTGTCATCCCAGTGGTCTGGTTTGGTGATGCTAGGAATAGGTTGACTTTCTTCGTGTATACAATAGACTCCTAGCTCAGATTCTTCTATTCCTGATAAGGATCAAAAGCATGCACCTTGCTTGCCCATTCATCAAGAGTTAAATCTAGGATACTTCTAACCTTAGTGTCAGCTTCATCAGGACAGACCGATTGCCTTCTTCAGAGAGCCTAAGATGACGTGAAGTGATGGTACTCTTTTTATTGAAAAGCATGTGCTTGCAGTAATCGAAGCTTGAAGAAATTCAAGCATTTAGTCTCAAAACACAATGTCCAGTGGCTAGTCTCACATACGGGGGTAAGGATCCTCTCAACAAGGATTGAAGGAGAAAAGGGCGGATGGATCACCAGTCATGGAGTATGACAATGAGATCAAGATCTCCAAGTGGTAGAGAAAAGGTTTGTGTGAGAGGATCGCTCCAAACAAACTAGACACCACCAGAAAATGAAGAAGATGTTGTCCCTGCCTATTACAAGTGATCAAAAACAGGAAAATGATGATGTGTCCACTCCCTGTGGACTCAGAATATGATACATTTCCTAAGACGAGCATTTGCCCAAAATGAGCCAAAGCAAAAAAGAAGGTACTTCAGATTACAAGAGTTCATGTGCTGTTGATGGGGGTTTGTGTAAAAAAAGACATGACCGGTGTCATTAAGTTGCATTGGTGATGGTCAGGTTGAGAGGATCTTTCCGAGAGTTCCATGACGGGGGAGGCGGAGGCATTCACCCCATGAGTAACAGCTCTCCAAAATCCATGAAGCTGGTTACTATTGGCCATACTGGATTCAATGATACTATTCATGGGTTAACAAATTCCCAAGAAATGTGCATTCTTCACAAGGAAGGAAAGGCAGACTAGCAGCACTGCCCCTTCGTCCAATTTCAGAGATCAGCAATCATGCAATGGGGATGGACTTCATTGGAAAAAGTAATCAAGCCCAATTCGATCAAGGCCCAAGGTGGATATTACAGTGACAGGACTATTTCACCAAGTGGACGAAGCAGTAGCACTCAAGAGGCACCAAGTAGTCGAACATACTAGACTTTATGAAGAAATAAGCAACCAGGTCCGGGAGTTGTTGTGGTGCCAGCCACCATCATACAGATAATGCATTAGCATTCACAGGTTTTTCAAAACATAAGAATGGGCTGTCAAGAATGGAATCATTGAGCACCTCTTCAAAATTATTACCGCAGGGTAATGGACAGGCAGAGTCCACAACAAGAATTTGCTAAAAAATTCATCAGAAGGACTCTGGAAGAAAAAAAAAAAGAACATGGCATACAAGGCTAAAATCAGCGTTATGGGCTGACAGGATAACGCCAAAGAGGTCTACAGGTAATTCTCCCTACAAGTGGTCTATGGGAAGGAGGCAGTAGTCTTGCCTATATCATTAGAATTGCCAGCCTTGGAGCTCATGAAGCAGTTGAGTTATCTGAGTTCGAACCAATGGAGGTCAGGTATGCCAGAATTGATGGAATTAGAAGACAATCAGAGAACATGCAGTCAGAACAATTGAACAGGATCCAGGCCTTAGTAAAAAGATGGTTTGATAAGAGAGCAAGAGCAAGGACCTTCCAGGGAGGGGACCTAGTTCTGAAATGGGAAACAGATTGGGAAAAACCAGGAAGGCATTCCAAGTTTGATGCCATCTGGAGTGGTCCCTACATGGTCACGGGATGCAAAAATAGTAATGCCTTCCAATTGTTTGCATTAGATGGAGAAGAACTTCCAATTCCAGTTAACGGAATCTATCTTAAACATTGCTACTAAAAGAGAAAAGGTTTGCCCTTGTAAATATTAATTAGATTTTCATTCCTCCAAGTGCTTGTGCACATTGTCTTGTTTTAGTTAGGTTTCAGTTTCCCTAAGTGCTTTGGCACAGGTTTTGCTACTCTCAGGTTGTTTTTCTACAGTTCAGAGTGTTGCTGGAAGAAGGAAGTTGCAGAGTATCATGCTCGTTTCAGGTTATTGCTTTATAACTCCATGCCCAATGGATCGCTAAAAGGCCACTGATCTTCTACCTACTAGGCAGGTGACCCCGCTGAGTCGTCAAAACTGTTGTCAAAATTTCACCCCCCCAGGGTTAAATTTCGATAACATGCATCAGAGTTTTGCAGTTCCAGGCAAATAGATTGAAACAGGAAAAATCATGAAAAATGGCTAAGTCCTAGTCCTAGGAGCAGTCGGGACATTTAGGACATCTAGCCGCGGATCGGCCAAAAATCCTACAGGCGGCCCAAACAAGAAAAGGACATCTGGGCCACAGGTATGCGAAGGATGAGAAATGCCCGAATCGGCCAAAGGAAGGAAAATTTGCCCAAGTCTTCATCCGGGACAAACAGGACACAAGTACGAGATGTACGCGAACCGACCGAATCGGGCGAACCGGAAGAATTTGTCCCAAACAGCACTAGGACATCTGGTCCGTGAGTGCGCGAAGGATGCGAACTGGCCGGTTCGCCCGAAACAGAGAAATTTCGTATTGGGATAGTTGGGACAAAGGGACGCGTGGGACGCGGATAGCCGAAAAAGCCGAGAGCCAATCAGATTGCGCCATGTGTCATCGGCAAATAAGGGACAAGGAAGCCCGTTTCGGGCGGATCGGAGGATTCTATCCCAAACAGCACTGGGACATCCGGGACAAAAAGACGCGAAGGGCGCGAAAAGCCGGCAGACCCGCGGACCAATCAAATCACGACACGTGTCACAGGGGAAAACGGTCCAAAAGTCAAAGGGCGAGTTTTGAAGGGTCCACCGAGCTAATGAAATAGTGCCACGTGTCCAAGTTTAAGGGCCCACAAGGAAATTTCAGAAGGGAAGCCCGTGGAAAGGTGGAGGAGAGAGAATTGCTCAGCGAATCAGAGCCTGCCACGTGTCATCCAAGTGGCAGGGCGCGGGGAAAGTTCAAATATTTTTCCCGCCGACCTATTTTTGCCTGTTTCGTGCCCTAAATCTTCAGATCGTCGTATCTTTCGATCCAGAGCTCGGATTTGCACGTTCTTTATATCAACGGAAAGCTGTTGAAGTTCTCTACATGATTCTGGGATCAATCTTGCATTTTGGTGCAGTCTGGAGGGAGAAAATTGTGAAAACATCCTCTGATGCGTGGTAATGCCAGAAGTGACGCTCCAACAACCAACTTTAATGCAGCAGACAGTTCGCCACTTCTGTTAGACAGCCCGCCGTTTTGCCAGGATTCGCCGCTTCTGCCATAATGAGATGATTCTAAAAGCGACCTAGAAGTGGTTGGGGCAGTTCTAGATTTCCTCTCTCTTCCCTCTCTCATTCTTTCTATATATTATAAAGAGGGGCTTCTTAAAAAAGGGTCGAACAATTTTTGTTTTGGCTCCTCCCTTCTTCTAATCAGGCGAATTTGTGGAGTTCGAACCTCCCATTTGAAACTGTAATGCGACTCTGCCTTTTGGCATTTTGTAGTGTATTGTATCAATCTTTGGAGCAAGTAATGCATGTCTGTGGATGATTCTTCAACCCTCTCTGTGTTTATTTGCATCCTTCTGGTCTTTCACTGCAAGTTTTGTTATCTGTGCATGATCTTGCCTCACATTTGAATGGTCTGTGTTTATCAGCAAGACAGGTGCTCTTCATTCCTCGGTGCATCACCTCTATTAGCTTAGGTTTATTTTTATGCATCCCTCTCTCTCTGTCTCCTTGGCAAGTTAGATTAGGTTTCTGAGTAAAACCTCTGCATTTTTCATGTGCATCTGAACAGAGGAATAGGAACTAACCTTCTCTGGAGAATCCTTTCTCATCTTTTCAAGTCCCACACTTGGAGAAAGGATTCCATGTTGTGCAATCACACTGGATGCCTGAACATCAACCTAGAAACCTGATCTGCATCCAGGGGTGCTGTGAGCCTGCAACAACAGTTCCTTTGCAGTAAGGGATATCCATAAAGAGTTTGAATAGAGAAGTGAGAAGAAGCATGACCTAAGAAGAGGATCAAGTAGCGAGAGATAATTGAGAGTGATTTTTGAAGTTGGAAGGGGATGTTTCAAGCACCTCTTCCATTCAATGGAGAAGCTTAATAGGATGATGAAGATTATAGAGGCCATAATTGGCAAGGTAAGGATTTCCAAAGAAGTTCACAAGGCAACAAAAGAGGCGAGCAAAGAGCAGCCCCAACACCATGAGAAGGAGCAACCCTGTGTCATCCAAATACCCTCAACTCAACCTTCATTCAAAATGGAGGCAAATATAGAAATTCAGCCCTATGATGGAGAGGTAAATGCTGAAAGTCTTGATTGTTGGCTTGCCCAACTTGAGATATATTTAAGTTTGCACAATATTATTGAAGATAAACAAATTTATGATGATAAAAAGTAGAGGTTGCTCATTGTAATACTTCTTATCATCAGCCTGCACATCTTCTAGTCCTTGTTCTCCCACTGATGTTTCTATATTTAAATTACCCAACTTATCCCCAATTTCTTTCTCTCCCTCTATCCTGCAAATAATTTATAATTTTTCCAAGCTTTCTTTCTACTCGTACTCTTGTTCCAGTATGCAGAGCTTGATGTGTCTAACTCATCCGCTTTTGAATCAATAGACTCAATCCCTAATTTTTGTTCTCGGAAAAGCTTATGGATGGCATATTCCTATTCCCCATACATTGTGTGCTGTAGTGGACTTGTGAAAGTGGACCTACGTCCTTTTAAATTTATTAATAACAATTTAAAAAATTACTTACTACGTAAGATTAAAGAATGACATAAAACAAAGCATAACTAATAATCACTTCATCATAATTACTATCGTTAATCAACTGTCCCAATATCTACATGCACAATTAATAAGATAACCAGTTAAACATATCTTCGACATGCACCAGGTCGGCTACTTAAATAAATATTACATCCTCTCACGCAGGAGTTGCATTGCATTTACAAATTAGAGAAAATATGAAATAAGAATAATTAAATCTTCGTTCTCGATCTCAATTTGGAAGAGCTGCTGAATGGAAGGTTGAATCAGGCAAGATGATCCCTTAATGAGTTTAGTGGCTTTGAAGAGTCAATAACTTAACCTCGGCAAGAAATACCCAATCCTACCCGCCCCCGATCTCGATGACGACCATGGAACACTATGACCTTCTCGTAGTCGGGAATCATATGGCACTAGTACCAAGCTCATGCCATAAAAACATACACATAGTTTGTATATAGGAAATAAATGTACAACTGTACTCAAGATGTAAACACACACATTTCTTAACATAATATGATTTCTATGCTTAACAAAATTCATAAGAACGCTATACCAACGTCCATATAAAGTCCATCCCAATTACTCAACAATCATATGCAAGATTACATTATAAAAACTAAGTGATAAGTATGATTATTCAGTTTTACTTAATGGTACTTTTCGATTTCTCAAGCATAAGGTCTCTATTTAGAGTCTTACTATGTTTTTGTTTTCGTCACATATTCGTGGTCGAAAGTGACTTTTCATTCTGAAAGGAAGTTTTTAACCTATATTACATATCTCCTCTTCATCACTCAGTACAACAAAAATAAAGTGACAGGATTGTTAATGTTTTCATCTAGTGATGTGCAATGGTTGACTAGGCATAGAATTTGAACTTATTCTTAATGCTTATCACGAAACCTTGTTACTATTGCCTATGTTTACCATATTGCACTACAAGCATATATAAAATATATGAACATAATAATCACCTTTTCATTTTTAACATATTTACCCTTAACATGAACCTTGTAATCTGCCCATACAGGATACAAAGTCAATGCAGTATTGTTTTATACCTGCTCCAGGTGACCTCTAGTTATATGCACGAGGTGTAAATTGTGGTTATCTTTACTAATCTAGCTGGACAATGTTTTGGATTAGTGTTAAGAGTAACTAGCTCTATTGAATCCCTTGACATATGCTAGATTGGCCTTTGGTACTGCTTCTATAACATCTCAAGACAAACCACATACACACAATCCTGTAGTCATTTTTACCCTTATCACAAAAGAAAGGTACCCCATGCACGCCGGCCTATTACCCAACGGAGTTGGGCGCTCACCCAAGGCACACTCGGGAGCCGAGTCTCTCTTTTATGTGAGTTTTAGTGGGAAACATCATCTATGATCCATATTCAAGGGTTTTGAAGGAGTAAAACATACAAGCATCATAGAGCTCAGGACGACTTCTAGATCCTTGCAATCATTTCAGACAGAGAATGCTTAACATAATGGATAGCTTATACCAAAACAGAAAGAAGTTGCATAAACACTCATACTTAAACATAAATATAAATGCAAGAGAATTTTGAAAAATATGTATGCATTAGAATCATCAATGTTCATATTCATTGTAAACTGGTAACCTCCTTATATTCATGTAGTCATTACAAAACTGTTACAGAGAAGCAGACTGCAGTCATGCATTATGTCTGGACTCATATGACTAGGCTCACAAAAGAAGTTTATAACCCCATACCCTTGATACATCCTTCCCTAAGCATAATTTCCCAAATTAACAGAGTTCTTGCAGTATTTCTACAGAGCTCCGCCCACTATCTGTGGTTGTTTTTTTCCTTCTGCAGGTGCTTGTATAAATAGGATTTCTGGGCTGCCAACTCATCCTCCAGCGCCCTTAGATCTAATGCCAAGTGTCTGAATGCGGTTCTCTATGCGGGCATGCTCCTTCAGGCCTGAGCTTTCCATCTTTTACCATGATGAGCTTCTAGAAGCTTCTACCTCAGGCATGCTCCTTCCTGGGCCACCCTGTCGCCAGGCTGACACCTTATCCACTCCGCATGCATAGTCGTGTCATGCTTTTCACGTGTTATGCCAAAACACCCAAAATGGCTAACTCTCGAACCCTTGGTTCTGTACGTGCACGTGCCACAGGTTTCCTTAAAGCCTTCCTTAAATCCTACCCTACGCGTGTTGCTTCAACTAAGCCTGACACGCATATGCACCTTTTTGTACTTAGCCAATATTTAAGGGGCCTAACATTGATAGGGGGTTTTGTGGTATATTAAGAGGAGATGTAACAATATTGTGAGATAGGCATAGTGGATGCTTGTTGTGAAAATGGCATAGTACTAGCAATGGTACTCATGTTGATAGGGTGTATATATGTAGGGATGGATAGAAATATATTTTGAATCGAAGACATAGGTTGTTATGATGAAACAGGTTGAGACATGATCAATGGATTTGTATAGAGAGGGATATCCACCTAGCTTGTTGGAGGAGGATCAGTGGAGGCTATGTGAATGTATGTGGGTGGGGAGGTAGTAGTATTATTTTTTGTATCCTATGGGATAGATGAGGAAGTCGATGATGTAGGTTCTTGTTGGTTAGTCATGTTATGTGACGATATGGAATTGAGTTCAAAACTATAAATAGGAGTAGATAAAGTAGGTGTTGACATCCCTATATCACTAGTAGAGGGGTAAGGAGATATTTTCTTGATAATGGATTGATAGTCAAGGTTGTAATGTTTGGAATAGTCACAAGTGTCGACAATAGAAGACGAATAATATTTTGGATAACGGGGATAATTGATACGAATACCTTTGGTAGTAAGGTAGCTATAAAGGGAAATCATATTGGAGTCTAAGAGTTTTGTAAAGACAGGTTCACCACTCTAGAACAACTACAGAGGATCAAGAAAACAAGCTTGTGATGTCATAATTTGAGTACTGGGAGAATGTGGAGGTTCTTGATCTGTTTCTAAGGGTGGTTGTAATGGATATGTCATGCTTGGGATGTTTTGAATATGAGACTCAATCGATTCTAAGGATTGATGAAGTGATCACATCATGTTTGTGATGTTTTTAAGGCAGTGTTGTTGTCTAGTCAAAACCATGAACTGAACAAATAAACAATAAA
Organism: Taxus chinensis; assembly: GCA_019776745.2. NCBI lineage: Eukaryota > Viridiplantae > Streptophyta > Pinopsida > Cupressales > Taxaceae > Taxus > Taxus chinensis. The sequence continues at coordinate 61,713,587 of CM034151.1, forward strand.
GAAAAGAAATATAGTTGCTAAGAGAAACGAAAACGACACAATCACAAGAAAATTTTAGATTATCTTGATTAACTTAAGACAAATGTAAAATGAAAAATGGCTTAAAGGGAACTAGGAAAAAGGATAGGTAAGGCTGGTTTCAAGTGAGTTAAAGATGGATTCCTTGATATACCTAAAGGTACGTGAGGTTCAAGTCTGTGTTAGTATTGGTATGAGGTGTAGTATTGGGGTATGCCCCCTCACTTCACATTCACACAATGATAAGGGTGTTGGGTTCTTAGCCGATATACCATCCACTAGTTATTTATACTCAATCAAAACACCGAGTTGTCTTCCCCCTTGGTGATCAAATCCAATTAGGTAGGCTTGGAAGAGATTTTTTAGATGAAAGTTTGATTTTTTACGTGGTTTGGTTGTGTGTGAGGGGAGTTTTGTGAATGCGATTGTTTAACCCTTAATTAGACTGTATGATCAAGCAAAATGAATGTTCATTTTAAGACCCAAAAGGAAAGATTGATTTCAATGAAGACAAATCAAACAAAAATGTGGTGCTAAAAGAAAATAAAAGAAAAGAAACGTAAATGTGTTCATTATTCCTTTTTTTATTTTCTTATTTTATGCATTTTTTAAAAAGTGATAGCAAAGTACTCCAAGATGAAAAGTTAGATGATTTGACAAGAAAGGAAATAAAAAGATATAAAATCTGATTGAAAAGGGGACTAAGGTCCCACTAGGAGTGCTAGAATTTTTGTGGTGAATTTTTTTTGTTAATTATATGACAAAACACTAAAAAATCAGAAGACAATAGGGTTTAGTGATACTTAGGTCGACAATGCAATGTAGAGATGTGTGGATGCAACACAAGTGCAGAAATCCTACTTCCAGCAAATGAGAGAAACCTAGACACAAAACTATGACTAGACAAGACATATATTAGATAAGGATATGATGAGTTTCTTGGGAAAGGTCAATCCCAAAAACCAAAGGGGTTCCTTGAAGGGTGTAAACTAATTTTGACAATCAAGTAATAATCCTGCCTTACATGATAGGTGGTCCATGTTATGTTTTGGAGCCTATTTTCATGTGTGGAAGTGTCGAAGAAAGTATACTAAAATTATTTTACAATATTCATGTATTATGGTCAGGGTTTGGGGTGGGGTGGGACCCTGAGCGGAGGTTCAGGGGCACATCCCCTGAGAAAAAAATGGCCTTGAAAAACATGCCTAATATTTCAGGAAACGTGCTCTTCTCATATGGGTGAGTATTTTTTACCTACAGGTTTATGGGATGGTTTTGGCCCATGGTTTTGGTACCCATGGTATTGTAAAACTTCTTAAGAATTTGTCTACTTATGTGGTTTTGTGAATATGGTATGGTTGATGTAACATTGCAAATGTGTCTAAATCCAGGTGTGAATTCTGTAGAGTTTGTTGAGCATATATCCAAAACGATCTGGGTATTGTATTGAGAGAGTGGTGGCTTGTAATAAAATCTAAGCAAGTGATTCTTTTTGGACGTAGCCCAAATTAGGTGAACCACGTTAAATATTGTCTCTTTGTGTTGTGTTATTTTTATTCTACGCTTTTATTTGAGATATGTAATATTTTCTACATATTAGTTTCAACTATTGAAATTCTGTGAGGGATAGTTCTGCATATTTTATCTCTTATTTCCTAACAATTGGTATCAGAGCCTGGTTTGGTTTGTTGACGTGTTGAATTGCAAGGAAATTTTTAGCTTGAGTGGGAGCTATGGTAGATGATGGAAGATAAAGGGTTGATAAATTCAACGGGCATAATTTTAGTCTTTGGAAGATGTAGATGGAATATTAGCTTTATTAGAAGGATCTTTATATTCCACTGTCTAAGAAAGGGAACAAACCCTCAATTATGATGGATGCGGAGTGGGATTTGATAGATATGAAGGAACTTGGAACAATCTGGATGTGTCTTGCATCTTCAATATTATTTAATGTTTCAAAGGAAAATACTACAAAAGAACTAATGGATGCATTAGGGAAGTTGTATGAAAACCCCTCTTCCTCTAATAGGATATTTTAATGAAAAATTTATTTTATATGAATATGTCTAAGAATGGTTCAGTAGTAGATAATTTAAATTAGTTCAATACAGTTATAAATGTGCTAGCTTCAATTACAATAGAATTCGATGAAGAAGTTAGGGATTTATTAATTATGTGCTCTTTACCTGAGAGTTGAAATAGCCCAGTAATGGTAGTAAGAAACTCGGTGCCAATTAACTCAATGTTAAAGTTTAAAGATGTTGTAGGGGTGATTATAAGGAAGGAAATGCAAAGAAAAATCTCTGGGGAATCTTCTAATTCAGGGAATAATTTGACAGTGGAAACTAGAGGGAAACAAAAGAATAGAGGAAGCCATGGAAAAGTGAAAGATCGGGCAAGGTCAAAATCCAAAAGCAAGATAGTATGTTGGCACTGTGGAAAGTTTGGGAATGCAAAGAATGATTTTTGGGAGATTCAGGACAAGAAGAAACAACAAGAAGAAAATGAGGAAAATGTGGCAATGGGTAATGTATGTTAGGATGCTTTGATTCTTTCTTTGTACAATATTATTGAATCTTGGGTTTTATATTCGGGGGGATTATTTCTTTTTTATTATGTTTAAGGGGATTTTAGGCATGTTTTTCTTGGTGATGATGAGCCTTGCAGCATAGTTGGAAAATGTTCTATTCGGGTTAAGATGCAGAATGGGAATACATGTCTATTGAAGGATGTTAGACATGTACCTACTTTAAGACAAAATTTGATATCGGCGAGCCAGTTAGGAAGTGACGGTTACACTGTGATATTTATAGTGGACTCTTGAAAGGTTACCAAGGGTGATCTTGTGGTGGCAAAAGGTAAGAAGGTTGGAACCTTGTATTTAACCACTTATAACACTAATGTTTGTAATCTTGTGGCTTTAGAAGCATATACAACATTGTGGCACTATAGGCTTAGTCATAGGCTGGTGCATTTTGATGTATGGGGGCCAGCTCAGGTATCATCTCTTGGGGGTTAAAGTTAGTATGTCACTTTTATTGATGATGCAACAAGGAAATTTTGGGTATATTGTATTAGAAACAAATATGATGTATTTGAAACTTTTGTTAAATGGAAATCCTTGGTAGAGAATCAAACAAATCTTAAGCTAAAATATCTCAAGTTAGCTAATGGAGGGGAATATTGCAACAATGAGTTTAATGATTATTGTTCTAAGAATGGAATCCATGGGAAAAATATGGTTCCAGGAACTCTGCAACAAAATGGGGTGTCAAAAATTATGAACTGGACAATAATGGAACATGCTAGGAGCATGAGGTTACATGTAGGACTTCCTCTTTCTTTTTGGGCAGAAGCGGTGAGCACATCTGTGTACTTGATAAACAGAGGACCCTCAAGTGCCTTTGATGGAGGCATACCTGAGGAGGCTTAGTATGGTAATAAAGTTGATTATTCATTTATTAGATTCTTTGGATGTGAGGTGTCTGTCCATAGAGACAAGGATGATATGACCAAGCTAGAGGCTAAATTAAAAAAAATGTACTTTAATTGCTTATGGTGGTGATGACTTTGGATATAAATGTTAGAGTATTAAGGACAAGAAAATCATTCGATCTAAGGATGTGGTCTTTAATAAGAAAGTCATGTATAAGAAATAATTACAGGAAAACAGGGAAGAATCCAAGAAAGAATATGCAGTGGTAGAGGATCTTCCGTATGGGAAAGTGACCCATGAATCAGTTCAAGAACCAACTCAATAGGAACCCCAAACTCCTATATTGAGGAGGTATTCTAGTGTAAGAAGAGAACCTGAATGTTTTTCTCCTTCTCTTTATTATTCATTACTCACTGAAAGTGGAGAGCCAGAGATATTTCATTAAGCAATGCAGGTAGATGTCAGGAAGAAGTGGGAGCAAGCCATGCATGAGGAGTATCAGGCTCTTGTGGAGAACCAGACTTAGGATTTGGTGAAGGTACCCTAAGGAAAAAGAGCATTGTAGAACAAGTGGGTATACAGAGTTAAAAAGAAAGGAGGAAATAAAAGATACAAATTTGGTGTCAAGGGGTTTTCACAGAAAAAAGGTATAGATTTTGATGAGATTTTTTCTCATGTAGTAAAAATGAATTTTATTAGAATTGTTCTTGGAATAGTGGCCAGTAGAAGACTTACACTTAGAGCAGCTTGATGTAAAAACTGTATTTCTCCATGGTGATTTGGAGGAGGATCTATATATGCAGCAACCAGTGGGATATGATGTCAAAGGTAAAGAGGATATTGTGTGCAAACTGAAGAAGAACTTATATGTCTTGAAACAAGCTCCACTTTAATGGTATAACAAATTTGATAGCTTCATGATGGAGCAAGGTTATATTATATTTCATTCTAACCATTGCGTGTATACAAATAAATATGAGGATGACAGTTATATTATCCTGTGTCTATATGTGGATGACATGTTGGTTGCAGGTAAAAACATGAGGGAAATAAAAGTACTCAAGAAGTAGCTAAGTGACTCCTTTGCTATGAAGGATTTGGGGGTAGCCAAAAAAATCCTTGGTATGAGAATATCTCGAGATAGGAAGGAATGGAAGATGACTTTATCTCAGGAAGAGTACATTAAGAAGGTATTAGAGAGGTTTAACATGTAGGATGCTAAACCAATTGGGACTCCTTTGGTAGGCCATTTCAAGTTATCAAAGGAGATGTGTCCCAAGACAGAGAAGGAGAGAAACTAGATGTCTAAGGTACCTTACTCATTAGTGGTTGGTAGTTTCATGTATGTCATGGTGTGTACTAGGCCTGATATTGCCCATGCAGTGGGAGCTGTGAGTAGATTTATGAGTGATCCAAGTAAAGACCACTGGTAGGCAATAAAGTGGATCCTTTGGTATTGAGAGGGACCATGGGGACAATTTTGTGCTATAATGGATCATACACCACTTCGTGTGGTTATTTATATTCAAATATGGCTGGAGATGTAGACAACATGAGGAGCACAACATGAACATATATTTTCACTGTAGGTGGGACAGCAATGAGTTAGATTTCACAACTACATAATCTTGTGACTTTTTCAACCATAGTGGCTAAGTATTTTGTTTCCAAAGAGCCAAGAAAATACATTATTTGGCTACCATAATTTCTTAATGATTTGGGACATAAACATGAGGAATGAAAGCTGCATAGTAATAGTCAGAGTGTTATACACCTAATTAAGAACTCTTATTTCTACTCTAAGACGAATCATATATAGTTAAGGTAGCATTTCATCAGGATAACTTTGGAGGAAGAGAATTTGAAGCTGGAGAAGATTCATACCAGTTAGAATCCTATAAACATGATGACCGAGTTGATCACAAGGGAAAAACTCAAGTTGTGTTCATCTTTGGTTGGTCTTCACGGAAACTAGTGAAGGGTTGAGAAGTTCTCTTAGAGTAAAACTAATATCCAAGTGGGAGATTGTTATGTTGTGGAGCCTATTTTCATGTGTGGAAGTGTTGAAGAATGTACACTAAAATTACAGTACACTCTTCATGTATTTTTGCCAAGGTTCAGGAGCGCAACCCCCAAGAAAAAAAAATTGGCCTTGAAAAATGTGCCTGATATTTTAGGAAATGTGATCTTCTCATATGGGCGGGGATTTTTGACCCATAGGTTTATGGGATGGTTTTGGCCCATGGTTTTGGTACCCATGGTATTGTAAAACTACTTAATTAGTTGTCTACTTATGTGGTTTTATGCATATGGTAGGGTTGATGTAACATTGCAGATGTGTCTGAATTTGGGTGTGAATTCTGTAGAGTTTATTGAGCATAGCTCCAAACAGATATGGGTATTGTATTGAGAGAGTGATGGCTTGTAATAAAATTTGAGCAAGTGATTCTTGGTGGACGTAGCCCAAATCGGGTGAACCACGTTAAATATTGTCTCTTTATGTTGTGTTATTTTTATTCTGAACTTTTATTTGAGATCTATAATATTTTCTACATATTAGTTTCTACTGTTGCAATTCTGTGAGGGATTGTTCCACATATTTTATCCCTTATTTCCTAACAGCCCATGCGAGGACTACAGCAAGCTCAAAATCCAAGAAATAATCGAACTAGGATTGTTCAATAGCCTCTTGTTCTTCGCATATGATTTTTAGTTGATCTTCGATGTCTTCAACATTTGGTGTCAAGGAGCTGGCACAGAGACTAAGTTCATGTGCAATGTCAAATTTCTCCCTAACTAGCTATTGTAAAACAATGGGGAGGCCATATATGTTTGTAATCGAATGTTCCTGACGTGGTACAATCATCTATAGAGAGAAACAACTTGGAAATAGGTATATTATACATAAAACATATTCATCTATTGATTGCAATTATGAACAAAGTGATAAAAGTCATGAAATGACAGGGTCATTAATGATTTTGTACGGTCACTGGTAATTCAAATGAATCATTGGTGATTACTGTGGAAATGATTTATTCTTTGATAGGATGCAAATTAGATCCAAGACAAGTGATTTATGACTTGGTATGGGCTCCAATGTGATGTATTGACAAGCTAAATATGGAAACGAAAGATAAGGACTTATCTTTGTTGATGAATGCTTTAAAATGATGTTGTAATATTCTTACAAATATTATAGAGCTTCTAATGACATGACAAGGATGTTGAATATTCTGAGATGAGCGTAGTGATGTCTTCTAGGTCATCGAAGAACTAGAGTTTCGGTGAAAATGTATGAGGATCATATTTAATAAGTTTGATGTTTCTTATATAATCGTTGGCGACTCAGGAAAAGTGGGGAAACTCACTTGGAAGTAGTTTCAACCACTCCCAAAAGAATTAATTTGGGTAGGGGCGAGTGGGGTAAGTGCAACAAGTTGGGGGAAAAAATTGGACATGAAAACATGAAATTCACGTACCACGATCACAGTTTTTAAACCCACGATTGCGGTTTGTAAACCTATACATGTTCAAAAAATATTATTTGATTTCGTTATGGTGGGAAAACGTAACATGCTCCATTTTCTAAAAAATTTCAAACCATTTTCACAGAAAAAATCACTAAAAAAAATATTGCTCAAAAAAATACAAAATAAAATTCATCCCAAGATGGACAGCGGCATCTAACTTTTCACCAAAGGAAAAAATATATAATAAGTTTTGGTCATCCAAATCGCGGGCAAACGGACTACAATCTTAGAGGTTTTTTCAAAAAAATAAAACCAAGTCATATAATTTTGAGTGTTTAATATAGCTAAACTTCTTCGTTTTTTAAAAAAATAGTAGTTTAGAAACTAGATTTTAGATGCTACGATTCATATTTATATAAATTTTTTCTAATTTTGAGTGCGTGTATTGCTAATAATCCCTATAAGTTGATATTTCATTGTTTTTTTGCAATATGACGTCCACTTATGACCCCTTTTTTGTCCCCCAACTTGATGCACTTACTTAGTGAAGATGGTTAGAAAGAGGTTGAGGATGTTAGGAGGTTAGATGGTTAGGTCTAAAATGGGATAGGATGGGTTTTAGGTGGTTCAGGTGGTTCAGGTGGCTTAGGTGAGTAAATAAGTAATTACTAAGGGGTTAAGTGTGATTTTAATGGGGTGAGGACATGATTTATAGGATAATATGATAGTTTAATGTATTGAGTAAAAATATGAAGGGTGTGGATAGATAATGTAAGGTACAGAAAATAAATGTCTACATACAAATATGAATTGAGTGTTAGAGAGTGTGGAAGAAATATAGGATGACACTCATAACTCTAGATGATTTTTTTAAGGTATTTTCATTCTATGACTGAAACTAATTTTATGTCAAAAAAGTAGCACCCTAGGATTTTTCTAATATGAATCCTCATGTTTTGACTAACATGGGATGATCTCAAAAGTGTGGGACTTTCATAAATGAGATCAACCTCCAAAGAAGGTTGATTCCTATACCTAATTCTAATGCTAAGCTACTCCTAAGAAAAAAATGTAGTTATCTACTTCTATTCTAACAATCCAGGGGACTGGGGAGAGAGAAAATTGCATAAGGAATGGGAAATCCTACATTAACATAGGTGATAACACCAACAAAAGGGTGAGAGACACTCTCAAATGAGAGAGAATGGGAAAAAAATGGTGAAAGAGAGGGAAAACATAAGTTGCACGGTATCACACAACCTTGAAACCACCATATCTATGAAGCACAAAATATTTGAACCTGCAAGGAGAATAGAGGATGCACAAAATACATGTGAATCCAATGAAAGGCAAGAAAAAATGCAATAGAACAAAGCTAGCGCAGAAAATAGCTATAAAACAAATATTTTATTGCTTTAAAGGATGCACAATACATTACAACGAATGTGAGAGGAAAGATTCACCCTGCAGAAGCTCAAATATGAGGCTTATAGCTCATACATGTCTATGCAGAACTTTGAAAAGAATGCAAAAGCATTACCAAATTCTCCAACATTATAAATGAGTGTCTTTTAAATTATATGAAAATGAGAGAGAGAAAGAGAGGGGAGAAAGGAGGGAAATTTGAATTCCCATTTCCAACCAACAACAAGGTACATTAAATCTCTAAAAAAAATTATGGGAACATTGCCAAACTCATTCCACCATGTCAATTTTCTTGTGGAAGAAGAAAATGGCACCATACTCCATTAATTTTGGTTGTTCAGCTACCTGGAACTGTGTTTTTCAATGTTGTAGATGTTTTCTTATTTTTCACCAGCCTTCCCCACCTAAAATATGAAATCCAATTTGTGTGGCATAGAGGATGTTGAGACCTTTCTGAGAAGTCTAATTTTGTGAAAATTAGAGTTCCTGGGAGTAACTTATGGCCATTTTAAATTCAGGGGGTCGGGGGTCTAAACTGGTTCCCTGCACGACTCCACAGTCTGCATTTAATTCATCTTAACCTTAGCCATGTGGATGATCTCGATTTTTGGGGTATAGAGGGAATTCATGAAATAAGACCTCTTATTCCTTATTTTTTTGCTTTTGTTCGCATTATGCTCAGGTTTGGTGTTTTGCGGATTATCAGCCCGTGAGTGGTGTTTTCCTTTCATCACACATATATTCAAATCACCGGTTTCTTTCTTACAGTTCGAATGACGAAAAGATAGAGGTGGAGGCTATGGGCATACCCTATGTATATTGGTTTGTTGATGGTTGCTTCTCCACGATGTCCGTCTGACTTCTCGATGCAATGTTGATTGTGAGTGCTTCCTTTTAGCTAGGAGGAACTACATGTAATAGAAAAAAAGACCACAAGAGAGGAGTTAAATGATATATGACAGTGGACTTCCTAGCATGTGCTAGATCTAAGAAGTATGATACTCCCTAGATGGCTGTCAATCCAATATTTAAAAAAATTTAATGCGAGAAATAAACAAAGTCCTACTGTAGTTGATATGATTTAGGTATCTCATTCAAGCACAATAAACAAATCTAATATAACAAGCTAGGCTATAGTCAGATCTAAAGGGTAGGTAGGTGTCAGGTTATTGGAATTGGTCAAAGTCAGGTTTTGGGATGTTTAGGTCACATGGTGGGAGGTGGGTTAAGTCTGTTATTGGAAAAGGTGGAAACACAGAGACCGATGTCGGTCTGGTGTAACTGACGAAGGTTTAGGCAGACCAGCGACGGTCAGGTTTTGGGCTATTTAGGTCACTTGATAAAAGGTTTCTTGGTTTTGTTGTTGGAAAATGTGTAAAACACAGAGACCGATATTGGTTGGGTATAGCTGACGGTGGTTTAGGGGAGACTAACGATGGTTTTGGGTGACCGGCGTCGGTATGGTCAGGGTGACATGAACTTAATGAAATATGGTTGTGGGGATTGAGTTGGGGATAAACATATATGGAAGGGTAGAGGGGGAGGTAGGTAAAGGTCTCAGGAATGTTTAGAGGTGGATAACAAGTGAGAATAGGTGATTTAGTGGTGTGGGTAGAAGAATGGTTGAGTCTACAAGTAGGTAAGAGATGAAAAATGGACATGCAAGGTATGAACTGATAACAGAAGTAACAAAAGCCTATTATATTGAAATAGACTATGTTGGTAGAAGGTATAATTACTGTTTGATGTAGGTTTGATGGTGGAATGGTGATGGTATTTGATTAGAAGAATGGTGTTTGGTGCCATTTTCATGTTTCCCAGAATTCTCTTGGGAGTGCAAATGCTTCTGGATCTATCCTGATGTTGGCTGTGTGTGTCTAGGTGTGTGAAAAGACTCTGGTTCTATTTGCATGTAGCTCCTTTCTCGTCTCTTTCTCTTATAATGTGCGCACCAAAAAACAAGGTTGTTTAGGTGAATAAATGGTAACTGATGATGGTTCCGAGTTGACCAGCGTCGGTTTAGGGGTGAACGGCGTCAGTTAAGGTCGGTTTCCCTAGGTTTACTAAAATGGGCAGATCTTTCTAATTTCTTGGGCCCAATTAGTTTTTTCCTCATGGATTAGAACAGAAACTTCCCTTCTAATGGGCAAGAATGTGGTTAGAGAGATTTTAGGGATTGATTTTAGGGTTAGACCAAATCTTAGCTCATTAAGGCAAGTAAGACTTAGTTATTGTTAGTTATGGAAACAATGCCAGAATAGGTCTAGGGTGAGGTGGTTGGATGAGGTGTCTATGTGAGGTGTCTAGGTGAGGTGGTGGGGTAGAAATTAAGATAATTAGATAATAAATATTGTGAGGATATATATATATTAATTAAATTAAATTAATAATGATGTGGGGTGCGAGGGGCCATGGTTAGGTGAGTATGTTTGAGCTGGTTATTTGATGAGGGACCAAGGGGAGTGTGACCCAGTTTTGGTGTCTAAATTTTACCCCTTTTTGTTGTGTAGCTTGTATTAGTAAGCGACGCTGACAAAAAGATGTGGTTGCCCCATGTGTGGGTGAAGGTAATCCCCCTCAAACTAGAAATGGATGAGGTAGAGGACAAAATTGGTGAGTGGTTTGATGAAAGGTGGATGTGATGAAGAGGAAGGTGGAGAATGGGGGTAGTGGGGTAAAGGTCCAATCAGGTAATCAAGGTAATGGGCTAGGGTCAAAGGTATCAACATTCGAATGCATGCACACGTATAAACTACGGCATAGTACCAGGTTGAAGAGCATGCAAACTCTACATTGTCTAAGGTCGATCGGTTTATCCCAACAAGGTTGAGGTGATTCCAGTATCCAAGGTATAGGATATGGTGTAGAAGCACACCATAGGTCAGGTGCAGGAATGTGTAGGTATGTTCTAGTACACCAAAGATTGGGTTAGGATAAGCGGCATGGCAATAGGAAAGGTAAGGTCATTAGGTCAAACAACACAGGTAAGAGTGTCGTAAGGTATAATGAGCACATGAGGTCATAGGTCATTAACAATGTTTTGGGTCTAGGTAGCGAGGTCACAGCATGGGTAGGGCCAAGGTACGGATAAAATAACAAGTTCCTAAACACAATGAAGGACAGGCATAGGTAAGGTAGGCGTGGAGGTTTCTTGCAATAAGGGTGGGTAAGGTCAAATGGTGGCTGGGTTGGTTAAGTATGGGTCGGAAATGGGGAAAGGGTATGGGCAAGAGTTTGACAAGTAACCGATGCCGGTTATAATGAACTGGTGATGGTCTAAGTAAACCAGCCATAGTTTTCTTGGGCACATGACCGATGTCGATCTGGGTATAACTGACCATAGTGTGCTAGGGCACACGACCGATGTCGGTTTAGGTATAACCGACGTCAATCAGGTCGACTTAGGTATATAAAAAAGAGAAAAAATTCGTATAATACAGATTCATTCGTACATTTTGGATTTTTTGAAAACTACAGAGCACTGAACGAGTTGTGCTTTATCAGGAGGAAAGGATGAGGGATGATATCCTGTTGAGATGGAGAGATCCGGTTGGTTAGAGGAGCCAGGTAGACGGGTCCATGAGATTAGGCAGAGTGAAGTGATTGGTAGAGAGGTTGGAGATTGATTTAGACATGGTGAAGGTAGGAGAGGGTTCGGGTGGACCACCAGCATAGCGGCCAGACATACCACCACAGAGGTGACATCGAGACGAGGTAAGATCTGATTTTTTCATTATTGTTTGATATAAGAAGAAAGGAATGGGTATGTCAGTTTGGGAAGGGTAGAGAATTTGAAATGTGTGGTTGAAATTTTGAGGAACGACGGGGTGGGAGAGGTCATAGGTAGAGGAAATAGGGTTGGGGATTAATTTGGGATAGGTTTGGGTAGGTTTGTAGGGGAAATGAGAAATAAATGGGGGGAATAAAATTGAGGTTTCAGGCTTTGGGCACGGGAACAGTGACCAATGTCGGTCAAGGTATGGTCGACGTCTGTCTTGTTACACCGACATCGGTCAAGGATGAAGGGGACCGGTGCCAGTTATAATGGACCAGTGACAGTCAAGAGTAACCAGTGTTGGTTAGGGTAAAAGGGCTAGAGGTCTAGGAAGGGTAAGGGGAAAGGTTAGGTAAAGTGGGTAAAATAGATAGCGGGTGGGGTGAAGGGAAGAAGGGAGAGATTGAAGGTCAATATTGGGTAAAATCAAGTTTTTAATAATGTGTGTGATTGGTTGAATATAAGCCAGGGACCAGCTACGGATGAGAGATAGGGTACATCCCTTCCTCGTGGAGGTATGGGGGGTGTGTCAACTGATGATTGGCACCATGTTGCAAAGGTTGTCCTGATTGGGGTCAGATGCTTCCAGCACCTAGTCTGGGAGCCGAGTTTGATGGTCGCTCTCATTGACAGATGGGACTCAGCGACCAATACCTTCCATTTGCCGACACTAGAGGATGTGTACAGGATATTGCGGCTACTGATAGTGGGGATGCACGTGTACTCTATCTCCTCAAAGGCCTCTGAGGAGTTGATGCTGACTATTTTTGGTGAGGGGCTAGAGGAGATGAGATTCCTTAGCGCCAGTATGAGCTATGGAGATATGCACCGGGCCCATCTAGAGGAGATGAGGCTGATAGTGTTGTTGATGGAGGAAGTCTACTACTTTACACTGCCAGATGCAGAGGGTGGGAAATTCCCATGATCCTTGATGGGGTTCTACATGACATGGATGAGGATAGGACCTATTTTACATGGGCATCATCATTCCTGGTTCAGTTATATAGAGAGTTATGGGCTTATGGGTGGTTACAGAGATTTAGCCTGTGTTGTACTTTCTTACTCCATTGTTGGGCATATGAGTACATTGTGTGTGTGTGGCTTGTTGGTATGCCCCAGGCTACTACATTTGAGCTAGGTTTTGTGTGGGTGGGCTTTAGACGATGGGTGCTTACGATTGGGGAGCACCGAGCTATTAGAGCTACACATCATGTAGCTTATTACAGGGGATTGCTAGCAGGGTTATTTAGCGTGGACATCATTTGGAGGCCCTATGTGGGTTTTCGATCATATGGGTGGATGGCAGAGGAGCTACAGGAACTAAAGTTTCTCCGGTGGATAGAGGGGCGACGTGTAGGAGAGCACGAGATGATACCTGTAGACAGGGTCATATGGCAGTTTAGGCTACTTCAGGATATACCCCCTCCCTTCCCACAATATAGGAGGGATGACGTGGAGAGGTCGCTACCTCTACCATAGCCAACAGTATCGACAGGGAAAAAGGAGCAGGTGATAGACCAGCAGATTGATGATGTTGGGGTGACTGATAGATATAGGCAGTGGTGGGCTGCACATTTATGAGCAGTGTCATCGAGGTCGGGGCACCTGGATTTAGCCACCATCACAGCTCAGAGGGATGCCCTATAGGGGTAGGTGGCAACCATGATTACATAGTTAGGGATAGTGTAGGGCAGCTAACAGGCTCAGAGGCATAGGTTGTTATTGTACAGTCACATGTGGCCACCCTACAGGCCCAGGTAACACATGGATAGGTACCCACATAGGGTGGAGATGGAGATGGGGTATAGGTAGCCACTCTACATGTGTAGATTACAGGTTTACATGGCCAATTGGCCATTACATAGGCATAGGTTGTGGCCCTTCAGGCCCAGATATAGGCAAGGGTACAGGTTCCCTTAGGACAAGCACAGGCTCAGGGACAGGGTCCCTCCTTACAGGTACCAGTGAGACAGGGTCCCGAGAGACAGGTACAGGGGCCGAGACCGATGGCTCCACCACAGACAGTACCGTTAGGAAAGTTGAGGGATGCCTTGGTTAATGTCAGGTATTATCAAAATATTTTGATGGCTGCAGGGATATATTTTCTATCCTATGGGGAGTATAGAGCACAACAGGCCTCGAGTGAGAGGACCAAGTCGCGTACCCACAGTGTAGAGAGTACAGGGGGCCGGTGAGCCCTAGGATAGGGTCAAGGCAAGACTACCAGTGCACGGATGCCAGTTCTAGGTGAGGGACCATCAGAGGATAGATCAGGGCATGGTGGAGAGAAGTTGGCAGGGCACCCCACTGGAGGGGAGACGGAGGATACCAATAAGACATGGATGGATATCAAGTGTGGTGATGATTATTCATTTTTGATGATCATTGTATCCATGTTTTTGTCATATTTTTTATATGTATATCAGCTTGCGTGCCAAAGATGATGAGGATGTAGATGAGAGTTTTTGTTATTTTTGATCATATACCGGCATGTGTGCCGAAGATGGTGAGGCTATTGATGAGATATTTTAAGAGATTGTGATTGTTATAGGTATATATGTTATGTATTTTTATCACTATGATTTATAGATGATGGTCTTTATAGTGTGGATGGCATACATGTTTTAATCTACATTTCTATATATAGATAAGTGGAAATCAAGTGGATTAGGCCTGATAGAGTCAAGGTCATGTAGGCATGGCGGAGTCAGGTCTATTTAGGCATGGATGGAGTCAGGTCATAGGCATGGATTGAGTCAGGTTTGTTTAGGCATGGATTGAGTCAGGTTTGTTTAGGCATGGATTGAGTTTCAAATTCATTAATTTGTGTAATCAATGATGGTGTGGATCATGTTAATATGATTTTTAGGAAAATGTATGATTATGGTAAAGAAATTGTAGACAAGATGAAATGAATGTATGATTTATGATGGTAAAGATGTTTAGCAATTGTTGTTTGTTTGGTTTAATTTCCAATTATTGATATAGAAAGGAAACTAACTAGGGTAGAATGTGAATAGGAAAGGGAAAGAGGGAATTGGTTAGGGTAGAGAGTGGCCGAGCAAACCTCCAAGGGCCCCATGCCCTCAAAGTGCTGCCTACATAGTCCCAGTGAAAAGGGACCTCAAGTAGATGTAGTTCTCCCATAAGCTAGGGAAGATTATGATGAAGTAGAGGAATGGGTTGGTAGGTGCTAGGTTTGGTTGAATGTAGGTCATAAGGTCGTAGGCATGGTTGAGTTTAGGTCATAGGCATGGTTGAGTTGTTTTAAATATAAGTGTCGATGAGCTGGTCCTATTA
This sequence comes from Taxus chinensis, assembly GCA_019776745.2. Taxonomy (NCBI): domain Eukaryota; kingdom Viridiplantae; phylum Streptophyta; class Pinopsida; order Cupressales; family Taxaceae; genus Taxus; species Taxus chinensis. The sequence continues at coordinate 61,729,017 of CM034151.1, forward strand.
TAGGAGAATCAATAGGTGATGAAGAAGGTAGAAAGGTAAGAGGTGGTAAAAAGAACGCTGCTTAATTGATAAGAACCATAATGATTCTACCATACCCCATATGGGCTTATGAACGTAAGACCCTATAGGCCTTGCATAATGGACCATTCCAAGGGTGAAGAAAACCACATAATCATGAAAGGTCACATTTGTGAAAAGTCCCTTGAGTAACAAGGAATTCAGGCAAAAAAAGAAAAGGGGTGAGAATGGGAGGTTTAGCATAACTTAGTGTATGACATGATGTTTTTCTTAGCAAGAAACCCAGGATCAAAAAAAAAAGCAAGTCCATGACAATAATTTCATCTTTTTCTTTATTTTATTTTTTTAATAGACTGATCGATGTGGGAAGTCTATATGGGATGGGTATATTATCTCCTTGAGGTCTTCGTGAAGTTGATCGATGCGGGAAGCTTCTGAATATTTATTATATGTTTGTAATGACTGTATATAGTTGTCCTTTAAGGGAGCAGTCTATTGATAGTGGTAGATATATAAAGAAGAGATGTCCCTTTTGAGGGAGTCATATTTTGCTGGAAGTTTGACTCAAGGAGTGGTATCCCTTTTTGTTTTTAGACGTTTAAGTTCATGAACAAGACTATAGAGGAAGATTAGGTTCTTGTTTAGAAGACAAGACCGTAGCACACAAAGATTAACTATGGAAGAGGTGGTTTTGAGTGATGAATGACCATGGGATTCCATCTTGAAGAAGATGAAAAGTATCCATGAGAATCATGCTATGAGTAGAGCCGTGGTACTCATATTGAAGACAAGGCTAAAAGGTGATGGGTAATCACATGATTCTTGTTTAGTCGTAGATCTTCAAAATGGGTAACATATGGAAGGTGAAAAATGCTCAAGGGAAGAGTGATCAACTAGACATAAAGTGATATAGGACTTGATATCAACAATAGAATGGTCGAAGATGCAAGGCATTAAGGGGCTCAGGTTTGGGTTTACCTTCGAGTGAAGACAAATGATAAGCACTTGATCCATAGGCATGGGTAACAATATAGGGTCCAAGCCAATTAGGAGAAAATTTTCCTCATTTACTTTTCTCCTCTTTGGTTACATGTTGATTTTCCTTCAGGATGAGGTCACCGACCTGAAAGGTTCATTCATGAACATTTGTCATAGGCACGTTTGATACGTTTTTGGTAGATTTGGAGATGTCAAGAGCATTGAGGCGGTGCTCATCTAATAAATCAAGTTACGCCAAACGATCCTGGCAAAATTCATCATCGTTGAGCATGTCTTGTAGTGAGATGCGGAGAGATGGAATCTGGACTTCGAGAGGTAAGACAACCTTAGTACCATAGACCAAAGAAAAGGGGGTGGCAGCAGTCAAAGTGTGAATACTAGTATGATAAGCCCACAAGGTGAAATGAATGTGCATATGCCAATCTTTCCTAGTATCATTTACTACCTTCATAAGAATTTTGTTCAAGGTTTTATTGGTTGATTTAGCTTGACCATTGGTTTGCGGGTAATAAGGTGATGAGAAACTGGTTTGGATGCCAAAAGCATCACTTAATTTGCATAGGGTTTTTTTTGAAGTTTTTTCCGTTATCAGTGATAATGTAGTGAGGGACACCAAAACGACAAATGATGTGATGGTTAATGAATTCACATATTTTCTCGGCTTTTGTAGAAATGAGGGGAATGGCTTCTACCCATTTAGTGTAGTATTCAGTAGTGGTTATGATCCATTGGTGGCGTTGTGAAGAATGGGGGTTGATCTCACCGACAAGATCCAAACCCCATTGAGAGAAAGGCCAAAGGTCTCGTGTGACCTATAAGGCATGACTAGGTGTGTGATGAAGATTAGCATGTTGTTGGCATTTTATGCAACGTTTGACATAATGACAACAGTCATGGTTTAAGGTTGGCCAATAATAGCCTAGGCGAAGAATGCACTTTGCGACGGCTAAACCACTAAAGTGACCTCCACAAATTCCATCGTGGACTTCCTTAATGGTGTAGGGAATTTCAGAACTTGTAAGTCACAACAAGAGAATACCGTCGAAGCTACGCTTATAAAAAAGACCACCCATTATGACATAATGGGAGACACTTTTAAGAAAGGCTCATTGTCCATTACGAGTGAGATCGGCGGGTAGGATGGAAAGGGAAAGGTAGTCTGCATATTGCTTATACCAAAGGTCATGTGGGTCAGGGGAAATGGTTTCGATGGAGTAAACTTCACGAGGTAAATAAGAGGGTGATTGTAGCCTTTGTATGGTGACAAAGATTTTAGAGTCAGCGGGTGAAGCAGGTATCTGAGAAGCCAAGCAGGCCATGGTATCCACAAATTTATTGGTAGAACGTGGGGTGGTTTGAAGTGTGTAACGGTCAAAGGTGGTCAAAAGTATGTCTACATGATGCTTATACTTTTGAAGTATCTCATTACGACACTGGTATATACCATTGACTTGGTTTATGACCAACTGAGAATCACCAAAGATGTTGATTGACTTAACATCTAAGGCATAAGCAGCTTGGAGACCCAATACGAGTGCTTCGTATTCAACAATATTGTTTGTACAATCAAAATTGAGTTTGAAAGACAAAGGCATAGGTTCACCATCAAGTGGAATGAGGATAACACCAGCCCCACCCCCACGCTGACACTTGGAGCCATCGAAGAAGAGTGTCATTTGGTAAGCGGGTTCGTCCAGGGAAAGGGTAGCTATAGACTCATATGGGAAGTCAAAGTTAGAGGGTTGATTCCCGGAAATAGGTGCGTCGGCCAATTGGTCGGCGATAGCCTGGCCCTTGATGGACTTTTGATGGATGAATTCGAGGTCGAGGTCGGCCAGAAGCATAAGCCAACGTGCGGCACATTGATGTTGATAAGGTTTGGCATACATATAGTGTAATGGGTCAGTATTAGTAATGACGAAGGTTTTGTGGTTAAGTAGGTAATGGCGGAGTTTGGTGGCGATGAAAACTAAGGCTAGGAAGAGTTTTTTGGCATGGGTATATCTAGTTTCGTAGTCAAGAAGGGTATGGCTTATGTAATAAACCGCTTGCTCTCAGTGTTGGTCGTCGTGATGAGCGAGCATGACACCTAGAGAATGGTCAGTGGTAGAAATATATAGGTAGAAGGGCTGGTCATCCTTAGGAGGAATGAGCACTGGTGGTTGAAGGAGGTATTGTTTCAAGGCTTCGAAGGATTTATGGCATTCATCATCCCATTTGAATGAAACGTCTTTCTTGAGAAGATGATGAAATGGTTGACAGCGGTCGGAAAGCTGCGAGATAAAATAACGAATTGATTGTAACTTTCCTTATAGGCTGCAAAGTTGATGGAGATTAGTGGGTGATGGCATTTCAAGAATAGCCTTGACTTTAGCAGGATTGACTTCTATGCCATGCAAAGAAACGATGAAACCTAGGAGTTTTCTAGAAAGTACCACAAAGATGCACTTCTTTGGTTGAAGACGCACACAATACTTGATGAGACGGTCAAAGATGACTTTAAGATAGGTAGGTGTTCAATTTGATGTTTGGATTTGGAAAGAAGATCATCTACATAATCTTCCAGTATGTGATGCATGATGTCATGGAAGATGTAAGTCATGGCTCGCTGATATGTAGCACCAGCATTTTTTAGGCCAAAAGGCATGACTCGATAGCAGAAAGTCCCCCAAGGGGTGATGAAGGTAGTCTTGTGTTGATCCTCGGGAGCTAGTAATATTTGATTGTAGCCCGAGAAACCATCCATGAGCGATAACATTTCATGGCCAGCAGTGAGATCAACTAGTTGGTCAATGCTTAGTAGTGGGAAATCATCTTTGGGATAGGTGAGGTTGAGGTCACGGAAATCTGTGCAAATGCAGAGTCCCCCTGTCACTTTTGTGACAGGAATGATGTTAGAAATCCATTGGGGATAATCAATGGGTAGAATGAAGGAAACTAAGAGAAGGTGCTAAAGCTCTTCTTTGACCAGAAGAGAAATGCGAGGATGCATTTTCCGTAGCTTTTGTTTGATGGGTTTGGCATCAGGAATGGTTACGATATTGTGAACCATGATTTTTGGGTCAATACCAGGCATATCAGCATAGGACCAGTAAAATGCGTTGCTATGGTCCCAAAGGAAAGAGGTGAAGGCTTCCTGTTCAGTAGCATCTAAGGATTGGCCGATCTTTAGAATGTGCGGGTCATCCTGAGTATTAATGTTGATTTCAATGGTCGATTCATTCAACATGGTTTGTGTCTCAAAGGGTAGCGACTGATGAATATAAGAGTCTTCTGCACCAAGGTAGGTGAGGATGGACTCATCGTCCTGACATTGAACGACGTTAATTGAAGGCATATCATCATCGATCATGTCAGGATACAGGAATGGGAGAGAAGAGGGAGCCTCGCCATCGCATTGATAGGTCAGCGGTCCTAGGGAAATGGTGTTTATGAAAAAAATTTTAGGAGGAATAGATTCGGGATCTATGGACTCTGTGGGTGAAGATGGTAATGTGGGTGAATGAGAGGGGGAAGATTTCTCATCTTGGATAAGGTCGACACGAACCTTCTTGGAGGGTGGAGCGTCAAAACCAATGCCACTACGGTCATTGTGTTTATGAGAGGTACAGGAAATGACAGTATGGTGGCCTTGTTCATAAAAAATGAATCCAAATCCTTTCCACGCGCACTGGTGGAGGAAAGTGTGAGCAAAGCGGCAGTTAGTGAGGGAGTGTAGGTCAGATGAAAATGGTTGGGCTTGGGATGGAGGTTAGGTTTTATAGGTGGCAATATCAAGTCCCCCATATGTTAGGTTGGTATGAAGATGGGGAGGGCCATAAGGAAAAACGTCACCAATGCGGATGTCATAACTAGGGTGTTAACGTAGATTCCCATACTCTTGTGGGGTGAGGAAGGTATAGATATTGTATAGGGTATTCCCCCATAGTGAGGCATTGAAAAACACCTTCTAAGGGATCAGTAGTTGGTATGTGGGTAGCGGGTATAGATGGCTCACTGGATGTTGGGGAAACAAGTGCATCAGCGGTAGAGGCTACAGCTGTAGTGGGGATAACAAGGTTAGATGTAGCAGAAGTAGTGGTAGTTTTGGTGGATGGCCTCATGGGTGAAGGTGAAGTGGTGACAATGGTAGATGCCTTGACCAGTACAAGCACATCATTGGGCTGATATAGCATGTTACAGGTCTTGAAAGGTGATGGGTCGGAAGGGATGGTGTAATTATGTCCCTCGTGTTCAAATTTGAGGCATCGATGTAAATTCGAAGGGACACAACCCATGACATGGATCCAAGGTCGGCCGAGCAGCAAGTTATATTACAACTCTCCTTCTAGAACATAGAAAAGTTACGGGATAGTGCGGGGGCCCACGCAGACATGGAGAACAATGGTACCCAAGGTAGAGGTCATGGCATCATTAAAGGAATACAGCATAACATGGTTACCATGCATGTAATTGGCAGGTATCCACATTTGGTCGTATGCATGGGAGGAGATGATATTAATGCTAGCACCACCATCGATCATAACACGTCGTATGCATATATTATCGATAAAGATGGAGATGAAAAGAGCGGGGTCGGGGTCGTCGGAATAGAAGGGAGAAATCTCTTCATCTGAAAAGCTGAGGATGGCCACTTAGTGAGTAGGTGGAGATGTAGAGGAAGGTGAAGACCTAGTGAGAGAAGCTACTTGGTGAGGGATAATGATGGAGGCGATGGGTGTGGGGTCATTTGGTAAGACTTCAATAGATTGAAGGACCTCCATGAGGACTTGACGATGTGATTCCGAGGTTTGGATGAGGTCATATAAAGACATTTTGAGGGGGGATTGGTGTAGTTGTTTTAGTATTGTGCGATGTGTGACCCCATCAGAAATAGGATATGCAGGACCTCGAATGATGACTTTGGGTATGGGTGTGGATGGTATGTTGGGTATAGGGTTAGTTGATGGGCCAGTTGCTTTTTCCTTTCCCTTGTCTTTCTGGGTGCAGGTGGAAATGTTGATCATGTTGATCTGAGGGAAGGGGGTAAATGGAGAAGGTGTAGGATGAGTGGTATAACAGCATGATGGGAAGAAACCTACTAGGGGATAAAATCCTTGAGAAGTGAGTTGGGCGCAACGACATTTGGGTGGTGATTTGGCTAATTCTCTAATACGGACCATGTTAATCTCAAATCTTGGGGTGGATCAAAGAGTTGTGGGGGTGGAGATTTTGGTCACTAAGTAGGTAATGGGAGAAGATCTGTGGAAATTGGTGAAGGTGAAATGGGGTCCTCATCAAGAAGATAGTCGTCATCAAAATTTTCTTCGGGAGGACATAATTGGACAAGGGCAGTTTTTAAAGCCTTATAGTTCTCTACATCATGTCCTAGCACACGATGGTAGGCGCAAATTTTGGTTTTGTCAAACCCTTTTGGTTTGGGTTTGAGTGGGTCGTAAGGTCTAAGAGGTGGTAATGTGATGACAGAAGTTTCGAGGAGATTGGTTAAGATTTTGGCTTAGGACCCTGCTAGTGGATCACAATGGGAGGTGAATGTGGGTTTGGGTACAGGTACAACTGATTATGGAGAAAGAGGCTTGATAGGAGAAGGAATGGGTTAGTTCACTAGTTTGGTGTGTGGAGCAGTCTTTAGTCTTGGTGGCATCTGCTTGGGTACGGGCATGGTAGAAGAGATGGCAATGGAAGGTTTGGTTGGTTTAACTACCTTATTAGAGGGTAGCAGATTTTTAGCTTTAGGTTGTAGATTTTTGGGCAATGATGACATAGGTGTATGAGATGTGGAGGGAAAAGCCGATGGTGGAAGAGGATGGGTTACCCATGGGGGTAATTGAGGTGCTGTGGAGGTAGGTGGTGTAGGTTGGGCAGGAGGCGTGAGTGAAAGAGAAGAAAATGTCATGGGTAGTGAAGCAGTTATGGACGGTAGTGGTGGTATGGGTGGTAAGAAGGTTACAGGTGAGGGTGGAAGTTGTGTGGGTTGCTTGGGTATATTAGAGACCTGTGATGAGGAAATGGGCTGTCAGGTTCTTGGTTTATCGGTGGACGAGGGTTTCTTGGCCAGGGTTAAGGGGTGAGGTCCTAGGATGGACGGAAGGGGTGAAGGTGATAGTGGCATGGTAGACGAGGTTGGTGTATGAGGCCTAAGAGATTGGATCTTCTTTTTAGGGACCAGGGTAAGTTTAGAGTTAGTTTTGGAAGACATGGCTAAATCTAATTTGATGGGTGGGTGAGTAAGGCTAGATGTCGGTATGACCCCCAAGGTAGGGATAGGTTTAGGTAAGGGAGACGATATATGCGAGGGTAGGTGTTTGAGTGTAGATGTATGTTGGGTTATGGGTAGAGGTGTGAGTTGGGCCAGGGGTGGTGACATGGAAGGTGTTGCAATAGTCGTGATTGTGTTTGGTTTGGTTTCCTGAAACACTTTTGGATAGATAGTGGAGGTGTCAGCAAGGGATAACTACATTTGTGTTGAAACAGGAAGTAGAAGGCATCCCCAAAGTAAGGCTCTATCGACATAGTCCAGGCGATCGGCCAAGCATGAGAATGGTACTGACATAGGTGGGGCCGACGTGGATCGAGTGGAAATCCCCGTAAAATGTGTTTGAGATACAGGGAAATGGCTAGCCTCGGACTTTGTGGGTAAGAGGGCCGAAAGCAGGCCAACGGGATCTTGAAGGTCTGATGGTGAAGGGTCATCAAAAGACACTGGTACTTCTATAGAATCCTCCATGGGTAGAGGAGAGGATGGGCTAGACAAAGTAGACTCTCCTTGTGTTGGTGTAGGCAGTGGACCTGCATCGTCTATGAGTAGGAGAGGTGCCACTGACAATTGCTCAGAAATTTGAGGGGTCAAAGGTGGAGTGCTAATTATGGGCTCTTCCATGGGTGAAGAAGAAAATGAAGGGGGTGTCTCTGTGGGTGGAGGAGTAGATGAAATCGGTTCTTGTGTAGGTAGTGGAACTCGAGCTAAGATTTCATCTATGGAAGGAACATGAGGCAATTGGGAAGCAACTGGTATGTCATCGAAAATAGCATGGACCTCATGAACATTGCTATCACTATTTGAAGTGTCACCAGTTTGGTTGGAAGACAGGGCATGATTAGGGAATGGCTTCTTGAAGATGTGTAGGTTTTGGTTAGCGGGTGCATTTGGGCTATCCAAGATGAGATCTCCATTGTCTAACATTTCTTAGACAATATTCTTGAAGGTGATACAATTATTGTCGCTATGACCTTTGACATGGTGATAGTTGCAAAATTCATGTTCCTTATACCATGTAGGCATGGGTCGCTCAGGGTCAAAACCAATATGTGGTTTTATAGGTGGAAGTGTAATGGCACCAGCCTTAACAAGCTTTTCCAAAACAGAAGAATAAGATTCTCCTATCGAAGTTTACTTTCGTTGTTCTCGTCTGAACTGGAAAGCTTGGACAGGAGAGAGATTAGAAGGAGGTTTGATTGGGTTTGATTGATGAGGGGGGCGAGCCTTGAGAATTACGGCGTTGGAAGATCCTTTGGGTTTTGCGTAGTTGTTTTGGGGTTTTGAAGATGAAGAAGCCTCATTTGATTTGAACACGATGTTCTTGTTACGAAGTTGAATCTTCTTCTCTTCGATAGCACGAATTTCCAATTTATGTGCCATGGTGAATGCCTAGTCAAAAGTACAGAAGGTCTACACCTGCAGGGTTGGTGAGATGTGTCTAGCACAAGCCCGAGTAAACAAATCTATGAGTTCAGTTTGAGGTAGTTGAAATGTGAGCTGGTTAATTAGGTTGTGCCAACGAGTGACAAAGTCAGCGATAGACTCATCGTCATACTATCGAGTGGAATAAAGATCAGTCATGGTAACCTTCTTAACAATGTTGATAGAGAAGTGATCTAAGAAGGCTTGGGCTACTTGATTGAATGAGTAGATGGAATTTCTGGGTAACCCACTATACCAGTCTAATGTAGGTCCTATCAAGGACATTGGGAAGGTCCTCAGTAGTAAAGCGTCATTGTGGGCAATTAGGTAATACCCATGTTTAAAGGACCGCAAATGTTGTTGTGGGTCCTCTTTGCTATTGAAGCGGTTGAATTTTGGCATTTCCCAATGTACGGGGTATGGTCGAATAGGAATGGATGGGTGAATAGGCTCATTACAAATTTCATCATAGGTGAGGGAATTGCATGAGCCGGAAACTGATGCTTCTAGTGTCTGCATCTTTTCCATCATCAACTTGATGAGGTCATTGGTAGGTTGTGATGGAGGGACACCTCCTGTGGCATAAGGGGGGGAGATATTGAACCTGATAGGGAGGTTGAGAATAGGGCACCGACATAGAAGGGCACATATCCAGAATGGGTGACAAATGAGATAGGGGTGGTTGATAGTATGTGTATGTAGGTGGGACAGTCGTGGTGACTCTAGTAGCGATTGGGGGTAGTGTTTGTGGGATGGAGAGGACAAGATTCTGGAATGGAGTAGGGGTCACCAACACCATGGGCAGTTGTGTTGTAATAGGTATTTGTGAGACAATGGGTGCAGACTGGGCTATGGCTTGGGTGGTCGATGAGGGGACAACAGATACGACATGTGGGAGTGATAATATGCAGATGTAGCAGTCATGACGGGTATGGGTCCTAGCTACAAAACTATTGGGGATGAATCAGGTGAGGGTTACGCCGCATTACTAGGGGCCGATGCAGAAGCAAGAATAAGGGTAGGAGAGATGGATACAGACATGTCGTATATCAACTGACCTGAGGAGTCTTGGGTGGAAGAGTGGGAAAGGTAGAACTGTAAGGCCGCAAGATTCTGATCAAGGAGTTATGCAAATTCTTCGTCACCTCCGGACAATGGTGATAGGATGAGTAGGATCCATGGGTGACAGGATGGAAGGTGGTGAGGGACTAGGTGGGAGTGGTTGACAACTCACGTGAAATATAAGAGCGTTGGTTTGACTGCGTGTCAACACCATGTGAATGGGTATATATCAGGTGATTCGGTATCCTACTGATGACACAGGGGGCAGTAAGAATGAAGAAAATAGGTGTCTATAGGTAGATTTGGGTAATATATCAGTTGATGTTCAATATAGGGTAACTGACGCCAGTTAAGGTTGACCGATGTCGGTTAAGGGGTAACCGAGGTCGGTTACTGTGAAACAGGAACAATTTTATCAAATGAAGCAAAGATTGTTGACGGTCAGATGAACAAGTTGAATGATGACTGTGTATCAAAGCAGAGAGAGTACAGAGACTCACATGAACCTGACAGTGAAGGAACAAAATAAGGTCTCTTTTAGGCAATTCAACCCAAAAGAATAGCAAACCGATGTCGGTTAAGACAAAACCTGATGCCGGTCAGGGGTAACCGATGTCAGTTACTGTGAAAATTGGAAAGATGTAGAAAAATGGATTGTTATGAGTTTTAATGAGATAAACCACCAACCCAGAGGTCTGGAGATGATGCAATGAAGTCCTAACACACTCAGAAGAAGTCAGAATACTCCAACTGTGATTGTGGAGTGTGTAAGGCAACAGAAAAAAAATATGGAGAAGCATATCCTCACACCTCAAAATGCATGTCAATCAAACACTAAAAAGACACTCCTAACAAGTGATTTTTAATGTATTGAGCTTATGCTATTTATAAGACTGACTCATGAATTTTAGAATAGAGTTTTTGGTGAGGAAGGCTTCCTACGAAGAAGGATATCTAAAAGGAGAGGTTTCAGGTATGTTATGGCAGGGGCGGGCTGTCTTCTGAGATAATGACTTGACAGAAGCAATGAGTTAGGGAGTACCTGCCAATCGGATCATGTGATCATTAACAGATGTTCCTGGGTAAGATGTTGTTTAAGAAAGATGTGTATATTTTAATTTGTGTAGTTTGGTAAGACACAGAGACAGAGAGAGAGAATGTTCTTTCTACGATTCTTTGTGTCAACCATCAGCTGGGCATGACTTCCAGCATATAGGTTGCCCTCATTTTAATGTGAGCTAAATGCAGCAAATCAGAATGTAATGCAACCAATTTTAAGCCCAAATCAAAATATTATGTTTGATGACACAAATGGTGAATAGGAGAGGGTATGCTCTTTCACTAAATGCAAAAAGCAAGAAGAATGGTTCTTTTTAAATGCACCAAAAGAAAATGTATCCTTTAGAGCAATTAGAAAGAAGAGAAGATTACCAAGGAAGAAGATTAATGTGTAAGCTTTTTGAAGGGAAACAAACACACAACTTTTTCCTAGGAATGAAGAAAATGTAATAGAACCCCTGATGGGTCCCACCGGGCGTGCCAAAATGTTTCACCGTTTTCTTTACGTTTTCGAATGGAAAAACAGATAAGGGTAAGGGATGAGGAGGAATACCTGTTTATGCTGGTCTGTTGATGGTTGTTGCGCACGTTCTGACTTCTCGATCTAGTGCTGATTGTGAGAGCTTCCTTTTGGCTAGGAGGAACTACCTGTAATAGAAAACAAGACCACAAGAGAGGAGTTAAATGATATATGACAGTGGACTGCCTAGCATGTGCTAGATCTGGGAAGTGTGATACTCCCTAGATGGTTGTCAATCCAATGTTTAAAACAAATTAATGCGAGAAATAAACAAAGTCCTACTGTAGTTGATATGATTTAGGTATCTCATTCAAGCACAATAAGAAAATCTAATATAACAGGCTAGGCTATAGTCAGATCTGAAGGGTAGGTAGGTGTCAGGTTATTGGAACTGGTCAAAGTCAGGTTCTGGGTTGTTTAGGTCACTTGGTGGGAGGTGGGTTGGCTCTGTTATTGGAAAAGGTGGAAACACAGAGACCGATGTCGGTCTGGTGTAACCGACGACGGTTTAGGCAGACCGGCGATGGTCAGGTTTTGGGCTGTTTAGGTCACTTGATAAAAGGTTGCTTGGTTATGTTGTTGGCAAATGTGTAAAACACAAAGACCAATGTCAGTTGGGTATAGCCGACGACAGTTTAGGGGAGACCGATGACAGTTCTGGGTGACCAGGATCGGTATGGTCAGGGTGACAGGAACTCAATGAAATCTGGTTGTGGGGATTGAGTTGGGGTTAAACAGAGATGGAAGGGTAGAGGGGGGGTAGGTAAAGGTCTCAGGTATGCTTAGAGGTGGATAACAAGCGAGAATATGTGATTTAGTGGTGTGGGTAGAAGAATGGCTGAGTCTACAAGCAGGTAAGAGATGAAAAATGGACATGCAAGGTATGAACTGATAACAGAAGTAACAAAAGCCTATTATATTGAAATAGACTATGCTAGTAGAAGGTATACTTATTGTTTGATGCAGGTTTGATGGTGGAATGGTGATGGTAGTTGATCAGAAGAATGGTGTTTGGTGCCACAGTAGTGTTTCCCGGAATGCTCCCGTGAGTGCAAATGCTTCTGGATCTATCTTGATGCTGGCTGTGGGTGTCTGGGTGCGTGAAAAGACTCTGGTTCTGCTTGCATGCAGCTCCTTTCTTGTCCTCTTGCTCTCAGAATGTGCCAACCCAAAAACAAGGTTGTTTAGGTGAATAAATGGTAACCGACAACGGTTCTAGGTTGACTGGCGTCAGTTTAGGGGTGACTGACGTCAGTTAAGGCGGGATTCCCTAGGTTTACTAAAATGGGCAGATCTTTCTAATTTCTTGGGCCCAGTTAGTTTTGTCCTCGCGGATTAGAATGGAAACTTCCCTTCTAATGGGCAGGAATGTGGTTAGAGAGATTTTAGGGATTGATTTTAGGGTTAGACCAAATCTTAGCTCATTAAGGCAAGTAAGACTTAGTTATTGTTAGTTATGGAAACATGCCAAGAATAGGTCTAGGGTGAGGTGGTTGGATGAGGTGTCTAGGTGGGGTGGGGAAATTAAGAGAATTAGATAATAAATATTGTGAGGATATATATATATATATATATTAAATTAATTAAATTAATAATGATGTGGGGTGGGAGGGGCCATGGTTAGGTGAGTATGTTTGAGATGGTTATTTGATGAGGGACCAATGGGAGTGTGACCCAATTTTGTTGTCTACAAGTGGAACTTGGGAACAATTCCAACCCGGCCCTTATAAGTGCCCGCAACCCCCGTCTCGCTCGTATCGTATTTTCCATCCCCTCGCTTTTGTGTTTTGGGTTTTCAACCTCCACAGGGAACTAGTGGTTCTCAAGAACCATTCCCCGCCCGCATCGTTCTTCCGCACCCCTCCTGATCCGTACAACACTCTTACGCCTCCTTTCTTTGCATTGCGGCTCAATGGCTTTTGCGGGGAACTCGACCTCGGTAGGAACTCGTTCCCGTCGACCACCTTGTCACTGCATTATACCGTTGATCTACAATACATTGGCTCCTTAGTATTTCGGGAAAATCGGCCATCTGGGGAACTTGAGCCCCGACAAAGCTTGTATCTTGTGTTCCTCCCAGACCCACAAAACCCGCATTACAATGTATTTGACGCCTTTTTGTATTTTTTATCAATTTTTTCTAAGTGTTGGGCCAAGTATGGCCACGAGGAGTTAGGCAAAAAAATAAAAGAAGTGCCCCAAAACCAAACTTTTCCATTTTATCAGTTTTACTTTTCTCTGTCCAAATAAATTATATAAGTTATCAAAATTACCTTAGGAGGGAACTTTGGATAAGAGCTAAACAAAGAGAAGATCACTTTCTTTTACTAAGATCAATTGGAGAAATGAAAGGAAAAATAAATTTTAAAAATTGAATCATTAATGTGTCAATATTAGTCAATACTTTATTGAAATGGTGGTAAGAAGGCCTATTATAAAAATGTGAAGCCGTCCTCAATTTTCCTTGTGATAGGGGTGCACGTCAAATCTCATAGGTACCTGATTGACATTGGAAAGAAGTTCCACTCATCTAAATGTCTTCCCTAGGATGGACAAATGTATGGTCGAGATTAAAAGCACTAGGCATGAGAGCTCAAGGTTGAAGGGACTCGAAAGTTCATTGTTAGGCTCCCGTCGGCTAGGCACTTTTCCTCCAATTGATGAAAAATGTCAAGTACAGTGCTTACATAAACGATACGACCTCGGAAATGGTCGAAGACTTGTTACGTTTCAACACGCAGACCCGTGGCACGTAAACACAGGCGAATGTTAGGGGATGAATACGAGCGCAACACATCCCCAAAACAAACACCCTCCCAACATATCTTTTTGTGACCGTGGCCCATCCTTATTCAACACGCGTCCTATCATTAAATTCTTACAACCCGTCTTCATGCTCGTGGAATCTCAAATAAAAAAAGAATCCTCACTAAACATATATTTCATCATTATCTACAGTAGTGCCATTAAATAACATTGATTGTTGCCTCCATATCTCTTCAAATTAGTTTAGTCATAGCTCCCCTTCACCATAATTAGCGAGGGTGGTTAGTGATGGAAAAATCTATATAGGGCACACAAAGGCTAGATGCTTATTCACAATTCACAGTTTGTGTTTCAATTGTGTAGCTGCTGAATTTTAATTGGGTGTGACCCTTTTTCATGGGTTTGTGCTGTATTACAATATCCAACACTTAGATTTCACTCTCTGGCCAGGCCAAGCTATAGCTCTTGTTGCACAGAGAGGTCAGAGATATTTTGGTTTTGTTTTTGTCATCATGATGATGATGTTGTTGTTGGTTGTGGTTGTTGTGGGAGCATTTTTCCTTGTGATGAAGATGTGGCACAGTCATTGTAGTGGCTTAATGAAAGGGAAGAAGTTGCCTCCTGGGTCAATGGGGTGGCCTTACATTGGACAAACCTTGCAGCTGTATTCTCAGAATCCTAACGTCTTCTTCGCCGCCAAGCAAAAGAGGTTCGCTGTTTTTTTTGTATTTCTGTTTGCATGCACTCTTAATATCTCCCTGCATTCATGGCTTTTGTCAGAAGTTTTCTTCAGGCTCTAGGATTTTGCCGATTCAGTGAGAAATATAATTATAGAAAAAATATATATATACGGCGTAGAAAGGCCATCTTTTACTCTCCGAGAAATCTGGAGTTGAGTTTAGTATGATTCTGGCATCATCTACGTCGTCATGGTTGCTGTAAGCAGCATGGGCAGTATTTGAAATTTATTGGACTTGTTTGAAATGATTGCAGGTATGGTGATGTGTTCAAAACGCATATATTGGGATGCCCTTGCATTATGATTGCCAGCGCGGAGGCGGCTAAATTCATTCTGGTTACTCAGGCTCATCTTTTCAAACCAACGTTCCCTGCAAGCAAGGAACGCATGATCGGCCCACAAGCTATCTTCTTTCATCAAGGGGATTACCATGCAAGGCTCAGGAAGTTGGTTCAGAGTTCCCTCTCCCCCGAATCGATCAGAAACATTGTTCCCCACATCGAATCTGTTGCTCTCGAGGCCTTGCAAACATGGGAAGGAAGCATAATTAATACGTTTCACGAAATGAAAAGCGTAAGTGAAAGGATTTATTTGTTTTTCTTATCCAGAAAATCTATACACACCAAAGGGTATGTTATTCTTATTATGGTGATTTTGCAGTTTTCCTTCAATGTGGGAATCCTTTCCATTTTTGGTGGACATGAAGTTTTCGACAAAGAGGATCTGAAGAGATCGTATTACGTGGTCGAGAGTGGATACAACTCCATGGCTATCAATTTGCCCGGCACTCTTTTTAATAAAGCAATGAAGGTGGATAACAATTCAAATTGTGAATATATGTGATAGATAGGCTCTTCGTGAAAATACTAATTTTCTTGTGTTTAAACTTGATGGTATTTGATAATTACAGGCAAGAAAACATTTGGGTGAAATTATCAGCAAAGTGATAGCAGAAAGAAGGGCGAAGAAGGTTTCATGTAACGATCTGCTTGGCACGCTCATGGATTCAAGAGATGAAAATGGCTACGAGCCACTCACAGACAATCAGATTGCCGATAACATCATCGGGGTAATTTTTGCAGCGCATGATACGACAGCTAGCATCTTAACATGGATACTTAAATATCTGAGGGACTATCCTCTCCTGCTTGAAGCCGTGACGGTAAACAAACGTAACTTTCTAAACATCACATATGTTTGCAAGTTAACTTATTAATCAATACAAATATGTATGTTGGATTACAGGCGGAGCAAGAAGCCATTAGGCGAGCCAAATGCGGTGGAGAGAAGAGCTTAACTTGGGCTGACACAAGAAAAATGCGACTGACATCAAGAGTAGGCAAACCTAATTAAAGAACGCTTGAACTTTTCATTTTGTTGGTACAGATTTCAAAGTGTTGTGGTAAGTATATTCCATTGAGGCATGCATGTTGGATCTTTAGGTTATTCAGGAGACATTGAGAGTCGCCACAATCATATCCTTCACTTTCAGGGAAGCAGTTCAAGACGTAGAATATAAAGGCAAGTCACCTTATCTTAAATTTTCTTCATCATCGTTATGTCTTTTAACTTTATTCTGCTAAGTGCAGGTTTTCTAATTCCAAAGGGATGGAAGGTGATGCCATTGTTCAGAAATATCCACCACAGCTCCAAACTCTTCATAGACCCATACAAATTCGACCCTTCCCGATTTGAGGTGATTTTTCATCGTATTCCATATTTGGCACTATAAAAATTTGTTCATTAAATGTGCTAGAATTACAAATGTCGAGTTGACATTGATGATTACAATTTTTAGATTTTTTTCCCTTATTATGGAATGTGAAAACATCAACTTTATTGTATGATAATGAAATGTGTTTTAAGATTATCTCAATATAATTGTGATTCAAGTTTTGTTTCAAGCCATAAAATTGTTCTCGTTTCCTTAAAAAAGCAATAGATATTGTACGAAGAATTTTTTTTATTGATATCACCCAAAGAAATTTGATTCATGGTTGTTTCAATGACACTCACATGAAATCATGTGATTTAAGGTCCAGTCAATATAAAGGGAAATAGAAAATTGTCACTAAAACATAGAGGAATATGATTATATGATTTGAGGTTGTTTCATGCCTAATAATTTGAAAGCTGATATGGTTGAAGTTATCCATATTAAGAGCCTATTTATGTAAGTATTATGTGGCACTTGTTTTCTCTTTTATACAATATTTATTTAACAATTATTTATTATAATAATTATATTAAGTATTGAATGGTGAGCAAAAAAACAAATTTATTCGGTTCGTTTTTTTTTTTTTGCAGATACTTCCAAAGCCCAACACATTTCTAGCCTTTGGAAATGGAGCACATGCTTGTCCTGGTAGTGAACTTGCCAAATTGGAGATGCTCATTATGATCCACCACCTCACTACAAAATACAGGTAAAATTATAGATAGTGAGCTTACCAAATTAGTGAACGTTACTCCTCATTATCACAAATAACGAATAATACCATACCACAAAGAGAGCCAATTAGCTTATAGCTTTTGAGAATATTTTTTTGATACACTAGATTTATCCAAGATTTCAAACCTTCCAAAAGATTATGAAATACCAAAATCTGATATGATAGCATTCTCTAAATAAATCTTTGGTAAAAAATAAGTCCATGCAAGAACTTGGTAAGTTTATGTCATTTCATTATTGTTGAGAGAGGATGTGACAAGTGAGGATGTGTAAATGTGTACACGATGAAAGATGTTGAATGGAGAGGCCTAGTTGAGATTTGGTGCACATACTAGTGTTTTGGGTTGTTTTAGTTACGTGTAACACTACTAGCTCATCATTGTACTTTTACAAACTATCAATTTTGATCATTGTAGCATTATTAAAAGTTATGAAATAAGTTTATATTGTACTATTAAATTTTGGGGTGTTTTTAGTGGTGTTCATTTAGGTATATCTAGGTGATTACTATAAATAGTTAGATATACTATAAGATAAAAGGGTTTATGGTCTGCACACATGCATAAAAAATTAGGCTTTAAAATACACTCTTGAGTGGGGTTTGTATACATGGATAAAAAAGATATTGTTTACTCAAAGATAATATAAAAGTGTTTTTGACAATAGAAAATAAAAAATTGAACAAATTTTGGCTTATAAGAATACTTATCATGATGGAATCCAAATAATTTTGAACAATGATCTAAACATGCACTTAACACACAAACACCACAAATATTTACTACTATAAAACTAACACATATATATATTAGGAAAATTAACCACCCTACTATTTATTATATTTGATCCCTTGATCCATCGTAATCTTTAGTCATTTTAGTGCGCTCAATCTTTTATTGTACTGTTGTCAAATCTGATCCACGGGGGTAAATATGCTGTGCAGGTGGGATCGTGCGAGCACACAGACTGGTATTCAGTACGGGCCCTTTCCCGTGCCGAAGGAAGGACTCCCCATAAAAGTGTGCCGAAAGACAGAATGACCACCTTGAATATCCAAATTTGTATATACCTATGTAGCTATAAGATTTGATTGCATGTAATCGGGATTATAATATATTTCTACAGTATATGATTTCTGCTTCATTCTGTAACCCAAAGAAACTTCGGAATTGGAAATAAGGGTAGCTAAGGAAGCTTTGAGAAAACATGTCTACTGGTGTCATAATGTGTTTGTCAGAGTTGCAGCTTGGTTTTGATGGAAAAAATGACAGTAAACACGAGGGCACATAAGTAGAAGTGCTACTGTTTCATTCATAGGCTGTTTTAAATTTAAGTTCCCCAGAAAGGCTGTTCGTTTCCAAAATAAGCACGGAGTCCAAACTTAACTACTTAACCAAGGAGGATTTGTTGGAAAAGATTTTGTTAGCTTAAGAGCTAAGAGTGAAGACTAAGGAGAGAGGATTCTTTGGAAAAGATTTTGTTTTCAAATTCTTGGTTTAGGTGTTCCGTCACCCGTGGACTTGGGTTCTTTTCAGGAACAATTCTGTACTTGAACGGTCAATTCGTTTGCGTAACCTTTCCGACATTCAAAGATGGACCGTCACATTCAATGCTTTCGTCAGGTGTCCTTCCGTATAATTAAAAATTCCGTTCATATTTCAGTTTCCGTTATCTTGGTCTATTGTCTTTATCCATCTTGTTGGCAAGTATAACACCCTCTCGAGTTTTTGGTACTATTGTCTTCGCCTTCTGATTAATTCGCATAGCTGCTCGTGTAATTTGTGAAATTCTAATGTTTACCACGTGTCCCCTTCTCTTAGGTAACTCGTTCAATGATTTGTGCTCAAGGTTGATGCCATGTGCCCCCTTCCTATTAGTTATGGGTTCTCAGATTGACGGGGGGCTCGGGTGCATAGAGTCACAGGGTCTTCCCTTAAGCACTGGATCTTATTCTTCCCGGGAAAATAGCAACCCATGATTGGTCCGCAGGTCCAATCACATGTTCTCGGGGTCATGAGCCTCTGACTCTCGTCGGAGTTCTCGAGATTTTAAGACTCTCGAGGTCTCCTTATGCCTTATCTAGTTTTCTCTTCTTGCTCAAACCTTTGGGACTATGGATTGTCGTCATTGGTCCAATGGGCACCATTGATGACATTTTGTGCTCTCGGACCTTTTCATCCTCTTAGGCTCAGATTGCTTAACCCCACCGACCTATCATAGGCTTTCGAGTTCTCATGATTCCTGCAGTTATCATGTACTTCATATGGTTTTTGTTGACTTCCCCATGTCATGTGGCGCAACCCCACCCACCTTTAACTACTCAGTTGTAATATTCTCGAGAAACTGACGGGCCGTGGTTGGTCCACATAGACCAATCACATACTCTCGTGCTCATGGGTCTTCAACTCTCCTAGGAGTTCTCAAGATTTCTGAACTCTTAGGGTCTCCTTATGCCTTAGCGATTTTCACTTCTTGCTCAAACCTTTGTTACCGTGGATGCTCGTCATTGGTCCATGTGGCACCATTAACGACATGTCATGCTCCCAGGGCTTTCCATCCTATTGGACTCGTAGTACTTAACCCTAGCCCCCTATCACGGGCTTTTGAGTTCTCACGATTCTCAAGGTTGTCGGGAACTTCTTATGCCTTATTTGTCTTTGCAGACTTCCCTGGGAAACATAGTTAAATTAGAGGTTATGTCACATGGCAAAATCGCAACTACATTTACCTCACCTGCTTAATGCCTTAGCCAATTTGAACTTACCCAGAAATTTCAACCTTGGAGCCTTTGCTTCACTTAAGTAAGGGAGTGATTTTGCATATAAACCCAACAAAACTCATTTTCCTAGAAAATATGGGATTAATCCCAAATGAAAAAGCAAAGGGCGATCGTCATGTGTCCTTTGTTAGCTTGATTAAACTTGATGGTCTGTGATGAGCGTCGTTGATACTCGTACTTTAATCATTCAATAATTGTCAATACCAGGGAGGTATTCGAGGTTATTTGCAACAAAGCATAGTTGAAACTGTATTAAGCATGCATCTAAATCAATTGAAGAATTAAACAACTACTATATTAAAAAAAATTGTCCTATCTTATCAAAGATTGATGAAAGAAACAAATCACAAAGAATCCTAAATATTTAATTTAAAAGAACTAAAACATATTGAAATCGAATAATAGTTCTAAATACTGTAAATGTTATAATGCATGAAACAGATCAAATTGCTAATTAATCGATAATTAAACAAATACATAATACTTCCCTTCACATTGGGGAGGAGTGGCCCTTGCTCCATCCCTTTGATCCGGTTGCAATGTTTCAATTACAGAAGCAAAACTGAACTCAAAATCATGCCCTTTATTGATCAATAGTTTAATACAATCCTTTTTCTTCCAAATAATACTAACCTGCTTCTAATCCTAATACATATGCCTTATATACCAAGCAAAGTCAAGTTCTTCTTCAAGAGAACTTGTTATTTTAATAATAATGTAAAAGTTACATGAAACAATTAACTAACAGATCTGTATGAGAACAACAATATAACTGGGAGTCATAAGGTCGTAGTAACAACTGCATGTAACTTATTCATCCAATTTGTCCTTTTCAATGCAAGTGGAGTACTCGAGAACAACGTCCAACTGATATTTTGGAGATAACTAGAGTTGAAACAACTCAAGTACTTAAGTTATTCGTATATTAGAGGCCGCCACAAAATAAGGATTTGCAATTACCAGTTTACTCTTGTTAAAGGAGATAATCTGTTTGTTTAAAAGACAATTGTCACCCAAATAATCTGAGTCTTGAATAGAACTGATGTTGATTAGGCACTCCACTAATTATGTAAGTCATGTGCTGACTAGATGTTGATGCTAATTAGGCGCTCCTTGAATTATACAACTCATATGCTGACTAGATAAGTTTCACATTATGTTGTGTGATTCATGTGCTCCATGGTGCAAGTCCTGCGCTAGGCTTTATGTGAGTTTTGTGCTAGGCTTTATGTGATTCATGCATTAGGATTTATGTGAGTCCTACATTAGGATTATAAAAAGGTCTTCCATTCACACTTGTTAGAGCAAAAATCAATCTATATCAACTCATATAAAGAAGCATATGAAAGATGAAAATGAACAAGATTTATGCACAAAAGCTTCTCTTTAAGTAATACAAAAGTATTATTTATAGTAATACTAATAGTAGTTTAATAAAAAGTGATACTAAAAAATTGGGGTTTTACAAGGGAATTCACAAGGCTCATCACTCCCCCAGACTTAAGGATTACCAGGTCCTGCTATAGATTCAACCATTTCTATTTAAGGATTCCACAATCCTAGTACAATTATATTTGTTAGTAAAAATAGTCCATGTTTTTACTATTGGATTGTTGAGTCCACAAAATTCAATCATTGTGTCTCTTCATTTGGTATGGCTCGCAGCTCACTGACCTTAATCATTATTCCATCTTGGAACTGGTGTTATTATGAGTGGCAGTCTGAATCACATACCTACCCAATTCTCTTGCATGTCCAACATGATTCTGCATATCTCATTGGCTCTTCTCACTGACCATCGGAGGTTGGTAGGAGACATTACCTCCTTTCCCTTGTAGATTTATGGGAACAATTCCCACCTCTATTGGCAAACAAAGAATTCCATATTAAAACTTGGCAATACATAGGCCTTGAAATCAGGTACACATGTGGAAATGTTTTGTTTATATCGATCGACCAGGTGAAGACAATGTATTTGGTCCAGATATCTTCATAAGAATATCTCAGGAGCTGGGAGATCATGCCTCATTAGGAAGCATGTATTGGTTTCCTCTCTTTTATAATCTCCTCTTTGGTCCATCTAAATTGTCTGGTGTCTCGGTGTGGAGATGAATGACTGTACTTGTACCTCCCCTACATATAGATTGATTGGGATCTCTACTTGCTTAAGTAATAGAAATTTGTGAACATAAAATTCACATAGTAGATTCTTCCCAGTTGTATCTGATACTAAATATGTGGCCATAAATTGCCTATCAGTTTCAAACTCTAAAGATTCATTGGAGCAAACCCTAAAGACTTGCCATTTGTAAAATTGTTCTTTCAAAAACAAGGCATAAAATTTTGAAGGGGATCTACAATCAATTTCTTTCTCATATAAATGGCAGATCACTGCCAAATTATATTTTAGGACCTTCTTCTCTTCCTTCAATATTTTATTTTCATCTTTCACTTTCTTCAGCTCAAACAATGATGCATCCATTTGACCATTCCTTTTAATACCACAATTTGAGGAAACACAAAATTTGTTTGAGACATTTGGTCTGTGGTGGTTTTGAGTTCTTTTTCCTCTTTTTGAGCTCTTAAAACTGAAATTGTAGTAGTCAAGTTATCAATTATGTGTGGGATTTCCTTAATCATCTGATCTTTCCCTTCTAATGAATGTTGGATTTTTTGAATCATTTTATCGTTATCTTCCAATGAATGTTAGAGTGGTTGAGTCTACAATTCTTTCTCTGTTTTCAATTGGGAGATATAATCCTCTTTCCCTTGAAGTACAAGTTGTAATTTTGTAGTATATATTTTGTTTGATGCAGTTCATATTCAATTTTGGAAAAGGTCAAAACCTAGGGAGTAAGGGATTCTTCATCATTGGGTGAGGTAGGCTCACCTTCAATCATAGGAATTTTTCCCTTATCAATTAACAGGGGATCTTCAGTAATGGTCATTATCTCTATAATTTGCTCCTCCAAAACAAGGTTTGGAGGGGGTGAATATGCAGATGGCGAAGCCCAAGGTGTTTGGTTCAGTGCCCTGTTTGCTACTTCATGTTCTTCCAATGAGGGGACATCCTTGATTTGTTGGTCAACAATAGTCTTGAAGGACTGAGAGGTCCCTAGTTTCTTCTTTGGTCTTGCTTCTATCAAGGGCTATGTTCACAGGGTTTTTCATTTCGGATGAACTTTAGGCTCCAAGGCATATTTATTTTGGAAGCTAAGCCATTTCTTCATCCCATTCTATTTCTTGATGAAATGGTGCTTGAAAATGAGATGAATTAACCCTTCAAACTTTAAATATTTAGACCCCCAACATAATTTTTTTAGTGGAGGAGGAAACATAGGAATGTAAGAAATGAGAAAGGTTGACTTTGTTCTACTTTTTGGCCTCTCCATGGTGCAAGTGTATGAGAATTCTTGAAACATGGCCAAGAATAATTTTGTATTGGCCTTCACAGGTAAAATACTTAATAACTCACTTTATAACAGTGACCCATGGTTTGTGAAAACTGGCTCGCTTTATGCTTTTAGCTTTGCCATTGTTATAAAAAAATAATTTTATTTTCTCCTTTCTTCCTACAGAAAATCTGTTAATTATATATGACTAAAGAGTTATAGAATTCACTAGTTGTCATGTCTGTGGAATGCCAGAAATTTCACTAATAATAGAGGCATTGAATATAATTTTTGTACCTTTCACTCATGACTATTCCTTGCCAATATTTTTGGGAAAATCCTCTATCATTTTTGGGTTGAATTCTTTATACATAATCATGAAATCCAGTCATCCCACCCTTTTAAAGATATATACAGACTTGGAGTATGCTAATAAGTCCATGGAGTTTTTTTGTTCATGACGGATCCTAATACCTTTTTTTGTGTAGAAACAAAATTGACGATGGTGCATAAATGGAAATTCTAAGGACACATGAATGAAGATGATAAATGCATATGAATTACTATAATTTGTGGTTTTGCAGGATCTAAAATGGTAGATGAAAATGAATTGAATATGGATGTAACTGCCTTAATGTAATGATCCCCGGAAACGACTCCAAAAATGGTGGTGTAAATTAACTTGCAGCAATTAGTATGTTGTTTATTAATCTATAGTCCTTTAATTATCAATCCAAGGGACGTAGAATTTCAATAATGCCATTTTTGTATGCATGGTTACAAATATTTGGGAGGTATAAAGATAAATTGTTGTCACTACAATTTGAGAAATAAAAATGCTTGTAAACAAACTAAAGTATGGCTGGAAGTAATATACTAAGTCTAAGGAAAAACATGTAAAATCAATAATGCAAATACAAAATTGAGTTTTTTCTAATCTAATCATGCGATAAATCAAATCATCAAACAAAGGAGAGGGTTAGAAAATCACAAGTGGGCCCTACCTTAGGTGCTAATCCTTTTTTAAGGCTTGTGACTACAACAAATGGAATGAACTCAGACTTTTATTTCATTAGCATGAATATTACAATTGGAAAATAAAACAAACCATATATCTACTTCTTGATCCCCTTTTCAACATTAACATTTCCTTTTTATATATTTCATTACAACAGAGGTGTGAAAAACTAGAGTTCTAATAGAGTTCTAGTTAGATTAAGTAAAACATATTAACCAAACAATCCGAAGATTACATGCATGCAACAGAACTAATCAGTAGGTGTTTACATATAAATCACATAACTTAAGTAACCAATCATTTTGATCAACCAGTTATTAAATCTTGAATTAAATCAACTAGTTCTTTGTTAAGTTGCAACACATAATCAGATGATGGCGTTGAGTCCTCTCCTAGTTCTCATAATTGCTTCTTCCATCGACACTTGCAAACTTAGGTTTGATTTTCACATTTTCCAAGCTCCTTAGGATCACGAATGTATTAATGTGTGTGACCTTTTTTGGCTATGGATGCTTTGCTGCAGACGAGTTCCTTTGGCTGCATGTCAATTGCTGCAGACGATGCCTTTGGATGTAGATGATTCCTGTTGGATGTGGATGGGTTGTTGCGTATGGATCCTTTGGCTGCATGTGAGTTGCTTCATAAACAAGTTTCTTACAACAAGAGGCATCACATGCATCATCAATCAAACATCTTATTGTAATCAAGAGAATACATGTTTATTCACAATACCACAAAATAAAGTTAATTAGTGATACCTATATTAATAAGTATTCATGTCATAATGTTTAGGTTATAATGAAAAGTCTTAGCAGTATAACATGGGAATACAAGTGTAAAGATACAAATGGATCAACAAAATACAGAGGATGAGTTGTTTAGAAAGAGAATTAAACAACTCATCATGCAAATCAGAACAAATGGATCATACATGTTCAAGTAGTGTAATGTGTGAGCAAATTATTATATTTTACCTTGAATGCAAGAAGGTGGTGTGAACTAAATATGTACATTGCTATGAAATGGTTCTTGGTTTCATTAAAAAACCTTCTTGTGAGTTGTTGGTTCTCTTAGAAAACCTTCTATGGTTGTTGGCTCCATTAAAAAATCTTCTTGGGAGTTGGTTCTCTTAGAAAACCTACTTGTGGTTGATGGTTCCACTAGAAAACCTTCTACATAGTGGTTGATGGTTCCAATAGAAAACCATATACATAGTGGTTGATGGTTCCACTAGAAAACCAGATATAGAGTGGTTTTTGGTTCCACTAGAAAACCTTCTATTGTCGTGGTTAATGGTTAGCCAATCTATAAAACCATATGTAAAACATGAGCGGGTACATGATAATGTTTTCCCTATGTTCGCACTAGGGGGGATGTTAGGAATATCTTAGGATTAGTGCTCACATTATTATTTGTAAGAGTTAAATGTAATATTCATATATTACACTAGTGATTTGGGTAAGTGCACGAAATTGGGGGGCCAAAAAGTGGACAAAAACCCAAAAATAGATGAAATGCGTACGCGTTTTGTTAAAATGCGCTTGCCTTTTTTTTTTTTTGGCTCGGTAATCACCAAACCTATAACGTGTATGCGTTTTGAAGAAGTCAAAACGTGTAGTATGGACCATGCATATGTGTTTTGGTGGTTTATACTTACAAAAATAAATGTTTAATATTATTTCTTATACTTTAAATTTATTTTAGTAAATATAAGAAATTAGGGTCACTCTGCACCTTATGGAAGTGGTCTCATAGCTCCAACAATTATAATCTAGAAGATAATTTTTAAAAATCTAATCTGGTCAGTACTTACTCATTTTCAGGATTTCAGCAAACGACCTAAAACTTTCATGGCATATATATTGTAGTCGGTCTTTGTTTTGGGAAAGCATATAATCATTTTTTAGGTTTTTTGACCTTCTAAAATGGATTTTGGCCCTACCACTACTTGAATTGGTACTAATTTTTAAATTTGGTCCATAATTCACTTTAGTGACCATGAATTAGCTCTATGATGTTTGTCTACTTCTTATTAAAAGATATCCTCACTTTGTAGATAGAAGATTGTTCCCTGAATCGGATTCCTGTCCTATGGCCAAAATGAGGTGATTGTAATGTGCCTCCTCCTTAAGGTGTGATAACACTACTAGGTGTTGAATGAGTTGTTACGAATAGTACTAAGTGAATTGCATCAAGTGAACCCAGATGATTGCTCATTCTTAGAAACATGGAGCTCCATATAAAGATCATCCCCTCACCTTTCCTAGCTCTAAAAAGAATCCTTTCATGGAATCAAATTCATCATTTTCATACATGCTTTTGCTCATATGTCTCTTATGGAGATAAACAATGCCTTAATACTTCACAAATAATGGTTCTTGATAACTCGGTGAAATGACTAGCTCATTTTAACTTGTTTTGAAGGGTGTTCAATTAACTAAAAAATGGAAAAAAAAATGCCTTTTTAGGACTTCAAAGGAAGTAGTCCCTCATACAAACTAAATGAGTCCATCAATCACCTTAAACACTATTCCTTACACACTGAAACATGCTGAATGATATTTTTAGGACTTTCCTTTGGGGTGAGGGTTTATGATTTAGGGTTTAGGGTTTAGGGCTAAGGGTTTAGGACTCAAACTTTACAGTTTAGGGTTTAAGGTTTAGTGTTTAAGGATCATAGTTTAGATTTTAGGGTTTATGGTTTAGGGCTCAAGGCTTAGGGTTCATCGTTTAGGGTTCATGAGTTTACGGTTTATGGTTCAGGGTTAATGAGTTGAGGGTTGAGGGTTTTAGGGCTCAAGGTTTCAAGGTTTAGGGTTTAGGGGTCAAGGTTCAAGGGTTCAGGGTTTATGGTTCAAGGGTTCAGGGTTTAGGGTTTAGGGATCAGGGTTAAGGGTTGAGGGTTTTAGGGTTGAGAGTTGAGGGTCTAGGGTTTAGGGTTCAAGGTTTAGGGTTCACGTGTTTAGTTTTTAAGGGTTTAGGGTTGAGGGTTTATGTTTAAGGGTTTAAGGTTTATGTCCTAGGGGCTTATGGCTTAGGGCCAAGGGTTCAGGGTTTATGGTTTAGGGTTTAGGGCTCAAGGTTTAGGGTTTAGGGGTCAGGGTTTAGGCTTTAGGCTTTAGGGCTCAGGGTTTAAGGGTTTAGGGGGTTAAGGTTTTATGGTTTATAGGGTTTAGGGTTTAGGAGTTAGGGTTTAAGAGTTTAGGGTTGAGGATTTAGGGTTTAAATTTTAGGGTTTAGGAGCTTAAGGTTTAAGGTTTAGGGTTGATGATTTAGGGTTTAGGGTTCAGGGTTTATGAGTTAGGGTTTAAGGTTTTAAAGGTTCAAGTTTCAGGGTTTTGGGCAAAGGGTTCAAGGTTTAGGGTTTACGGATCAGGGTTTAGGGTTTAGAGTTGAGGGTTTAAGGGTTTAGAGGCTTAGGGTTTAGTTTTTTATGTTTAGGGTTTCTGTTTAAGTGTTCAAGGGTTTAGGGTTTTATCTTAGGGATTATGGCTTAGGGCCTAGGGTTCAGGGCTAAGGGTTTAGGGTTTAGGGCTTAAGGTTTAAGGTGTAGGGGTCAAGGTTTAGGTTTTAGGGTTAAGGGTTTAGGATTTAAGGCTTAAATTTTAGGGTTTAGGGCTTAGGGTATTATGGTATAGGGTTTAGGGTTTAGGGCTCAGGGTTTAAGGTTTAGGGTTGAGGATTTAGGGTTTATGGTGTAAGGTTTAAGAGTTAGGGTTTAAGGTTTAAAGCTCATGGTTCAGGGGTTTAGGGCAAAGGGGTTTAAGGTTTGATGTTTAGGGTTTAGTTATAGGATTAAGGGTTTATGTAGTAGAGTTCAGGGTTTAGGGCTTAGTGTTTAGGGCTTATGGTTTATGGTTTATGGTTTAGGGTTTAGTGCTTGAGGTTTAGAGTTTAGGTACTAGGGGTCAGGGTTTTGGGTTTATGATTTAGTTTTTAGGGTTTAGCATTTAGGGAACTTTAGGTTTTAACATTTAGGCCTTAAGGTTTAGGGCTCATGGCACAAGGTTTAGGGTTTAGGGGGTTATGGTGCATGGTTTAAGGTGTACGACTCAAGATTCATGGTTCAATTTATGGGTTTAAGGTTTACGGTGTAGTTACAGGTTTAAGGTTTAGGGGTTACAGATCAGGGCTCTAGATTTAGGGTTTAGGGGGTTACAGATCAGGGCTCTAGATTTAGGGTTTAGGGCTTAGCGTTTAGGGTTTAGGGCTCAAGGATTAGGGTGTAGGGTTCAAGGCTTAAGGTTTAGGGTTTATGGTTTACGTATTAGGGTTTAGGGCTCATGGTTCATGGTTTATGGCTTAAGGTTCAGGGGTTCAAAGTTACTGGTTTAAGGTTTGGGGGTTAGAGCTTGGGGCTTTGGATTTAGTATTTAGGGTTTAGGGCTTAGGGTTTAGGGTTTAGGGTCTAGGGTCAAGGGTTTAGGGTTATGGGTTTAGGGTTTAGGTTTTAGGGTTTAGTATTAAGTGTTTAGGGTTTAGGATTTATTATTTTGGTTTTAGGGTTTAGGGTTTATAGTTTAGGGTTTAGATCTCATGGTTGAGGGTTAAGGGTTTAGGTCATAGAGTTCAGGGTTCATCAAATTTGTAGGCAGAACATTCAAAGAGAATCATCAAAATTTGATGTTTTTCATCTATTGATATTTTAAAGGAGGGAAATGTCATATTCCTGATTGTCCAATCCTTCAAAAGATCCTAGTAGTCCTCAATCTTTGGATGTACAAGGAGACACTGTTACGTGGCTTCCATTTATAATGATATAGATATTTGTAAATTCATGTTATGACCTCTAAATCTATATGAATTTCAAGTTGCTTATAAATCACATCAAACCCTTCACTAGGATTGATGACTACCCCTATCTTTTTGTTCAGGGGATTTTGAAAACATCCATGGTTTTATCATATAAGGAATTATCAATGAATGGAAGGTCACTAAGTCGTAGGCCAGGTAACTCCCATTTAGAACTAAACAAGAAAGATTTACTAGGTGATTGATAACTCCTTAGTGTTTTTAGCCATTCCCCTATTTCTATGCTTATTTTGAACACTTTAGGAAGTTCTTTCAAATTTACTATCCATTCCAGTAGAACACTTGAACTTTATCTTTCTCCAGAGGAGAGGATACTACAAGAAATTCAATTATGATCCTACACCTCTGCATTGATATATTCTCTATGTTTCTTTTGTTTCCTTTAAGATTTTTGTTGTTGTTGTGATGGTTATTTTTTCCAACTTCCAATGGGTCATCCTAGCTTGCATAATACCATACATGGAAATATGAGAAATGTGAAATTTGTTTCAGAGTGTGAATAAATTTACATTCAAGAGTGCATGTATATGTGGGGAGAAACAAGTTTGGAAGAGATGTGTAATATATGCATTACAAGGCAAAAGGTAGATGCCATATCCATTTAGTTACTTGTCCCACCTCTCATAAACAAGGTAGTTCTATAAGCAGACTCAATGATGGTTGTAGGCATGAGACTAGGAAATATTGATGAAATATGGTTTGGGGTTTAGGGTTTAGGGTTTAGGGCTCATGGTTTAGAGTTTAAGGTTTAGGGTTTAGGGTTCAAGGTTTATGGTTATGGTTTAGGATTTAGGTTTTAGGTTTAGGGTTTAGTGTTTATGGTTAGGGTTTACGAATCGAGGTTAAGGATTTAGGGTTTCGGGTTTAGGGCTCATGGTTTAGAGTTTAAGGTTTAGGGTTTAGGTTCACGGTTTAGGGTATGGGTTAGGATTTAGTTTAGGGTTTAGGGTTTAGTGTTTATGTTCTGAGTAGGGTTTTTACGAATCGGGTTTTACGGATTTAGGGTTAAGATTTAAGGGTTTAAGGGGAAGGAGTATGAAGTTGAGGGAAGCAAGGGGGGAGGCGGGGAGGGGGAGAGGGGTGGTACCGGGGGGATGGGTGAACGGAGGGCAAGGGGTTGAGGGGGAGGGAGAAAAGGGGGAGGGTGGAGGGGGGAGGAGGGGAGGGATGTAGGGTATGATCGGAGAGCGGTGGAGGGTTAGATTAGTAAGGACTCAGGGATATAGGTTGGAGGGTTCAAGGCTTAGGTTTAGGGTTTTAGGATGTTTTTCGGATTTGGGGTTTAAGCGTTTAGAGTTTAGGGTTTAGGATTTAGGATTTAGTTTTTATGGTTCAGGGGGTGTTTAGGGTTTAGAATTTAGGGGCTCATGGGTCATGGTGTCTTTAGGGTTCAGGGCTTATGGCTTAGGGTGTAGGGGCTCACAGGTAAGGCTGAATGTTTAAGGTTTAGGGTTTTAGTTTAGGTTTGAGGGTCTAGGGATCTGGGTTAAAGTTTTTGGGTTTAGGCTCAAGGTTTATGTTTGTTGTTTAGGTTATGCCTATGCGTTAGGGTTGATTGTTAGAAAGTTAAATGCTAAAAGATTTAGGCTTAAAATGCTGTAAACCCTGAACATTACCTATGTACGGACCTAATTCTACTTTTAAAAAACTATCTCATAAACAAGGGACTCGGAGATGTGCGACAAATTCCAAAGGGTGCAGAGTGAACCCGTATTAATTTATATGTTATTATTTTTATACTTTTTAAACATTTATTTATGTAAATAGAAGGATTGTTAAAAAGATACACATGTTTATACTACACAAAACACGTACGCGTTATAACACGTACACTTTATGTTTATACTACACAGAATGAGTACACGTTATAACCCATACAAATTTTGTGTTTTATTTTTTCCCAAGCCATGCCTCAGGCTTGGAGTCCGGTTTGGATCCCCAAGCCTGAGGCATGGACCTCACAAACACAACAAACAACGTTTTTTTTACAAGAAAATGTAAAAATTCCACTTCCTCTATGATAATCAAATAACACATTGTGTTGATCCAGGTTAAAAAATATAACCACGGGAAATAGAGAGAGGTCTTTCTTTCTAGGAAAATACTTTTTTTTCAATTGTCTGACTAAATTTAAAGGTTTCCATATTATTATTTTCTAAATTATCCTTTTATATCTTATTTTTGGAAGTGTATAAAAATGTCTATCTTCTTTGTGTATTTTTTTTTGGGTGATCTAAATTTTAAAAAAAATTATACATAGCCCAAACTAGGCAATAATTCGATACATATTAAAAAAAAAAAGGTCGCAATTTGGGTGTGATATTTTGTGAGGGTAGGGAGGGGGGAGGGGGGGGGGGGGGCGGGGGGGGCACATCAGAGCTCCATTATTTTTCAAAAACATAAAATTTAGGTACTGAAAAAAAATCATAAATAAAAAATAGTCACTAAAAACACTAAAAAAATGGAGCTCAAACTAATGCTCCCTAGCTATCTTTCTACCAAAGGGTTTCAAAAATACGAAATGGTGCTCAAAAATTGTGGGGGGCCGAAAGTCACTCAATTCTATTTTAACAAAAACAAGAGCATCTGTTGGTATTTAGTTGTGTGACCCATTAAAATTATCCGTTTTCAATAAAATGTAGTTAGATTAGAAAAACTAGATTCAAAATTCATGATCACTTTTTATACAACATCTTCCAATTGAGTGAAAACTATTTCGAAAAAACTCGTTTACAAGTTGAAGTTTTTTTTTTTTTTAGAAAAAATGCGTCCACGCAAGACCCCTTTTGCCCCCCAACTGGGCACTACCCAGTTAGTGAACGATATTAATATTTTGATATTACTATCATAGATGGTGTTAGTGACGAAAACAGCTTAATATTGGCGAAATAGTATGAATATGAGGTAGAAAAAAACTGATGATTCAATAATTGATAGTTTTGAAAGTATATTAGGTGTGAGTTTGTTTGAATCATAAACCACATCACGTATATAATTGTGCCCACGGGGGAAACTAGGGGGGTGGGTGGGGGGAGAATTGGAAAGGACAATAAGAGGACGAGAGATTCTCAAGGAGAAAAGTGGGAGGATATTGGTTAAGAAGAAAGGATGTTTCAAGCATTATAAGTAAATAATGATGGGATAAAAGAAAACTTTTTTAGAATATGGAGGTAGCCTAAAACTAGAGGAGTTGATTGATTGGTTGACTAGCATGGTAAATTGTTTTGAGTGGAAGGCTATGTCAGAGGAAAAGAAGGTAAAATTTACATGCACAAAATTAAAAGGTCATGCTATGTTATGGTGGGATCATCTAAAAAAGGAGGAGTGGTCAAGAAAATGGAAAGAAAAGATTAGGACATGGAGTAAGATGAAGAAGAATATAAATAAAAAAATTCTCCATGTGGATTATTCACAAACCCTTTTTAGAAGGTTTCAAAATCTCAAAAAAAACTGAATAAACCATGTAAGAATACATAGATGAGTTTTACAATTTTTCCATTTGTGTAGAGTGTGAAGAAAATAAGGAACAAATGGTTGTAAGGTATGTAAATGGATTAAATTTTTTCTATTATAAGATGAGATAATCATGCACAAGATCAAGAGCATGAAGGATTCCTAGGATCAAATAGCTTTAAAGGTTTATGAATAAAAAAAAACCATCGAAGTTTTAGGAGATAGGGTTGAGATGACTATTGGTTAGGCCCTACGAATCCTCCTTTAAGGATTTACGAGTTTCGGGTTTCAGGGCTCAAGGTTAGAGGAGAACAACCTTGTAGGAGTGTAGGGTTCAAGGTTTAAGATATATGGTTTAAGATCTCCCAGGTTTCAGGTAAAGAGGTTTAGTGGTTTATGGTCCTAGGGGCATAATATATGCTAGCGGTAGAGGATTTAGGAGACTTAAGATGAAGGATAATTTCAGTGTTAAGGATCTATATGATTTGGTGAATAAGGGTTTAAGGTTTATGGTTTAGAATGCCCACATTATTATATGCAGGGTTCAAGAGGTTTAAGAAGTTTACCCCTTCAAGATTAAATATAATAGGAAGTTTGAACAAGAAGATGATGATCATGAGGGTATATGAAATTCCTCCAGGATTTAGGGTTTAGAAATTATGAAGGCTCAAAATGACGACAATTTCTCCAAGAAAGGAGATCAAGGCTTAGGGATTCACGGATATGTTTCAGGATATTGGTGTCATAACATGATGAACTTTAGAGTTTAGGGTTTAGGTGTTTGGATTTTAGTTTTTATTGATCAGGTAGTAGGTTGTTGAGAAGATGTTAGGGCAAATGGATCATGGTTGAGAAACTAGGGCTTATGGCTTAGGGTTTAGTGAGCTCAAAATTTAAGGGCGTGACCGTTTAAGGTTTAGGGTTTAGGTTTTAGGGTCTAGGGGTAATGGTTAAAGTTTACTGGGTTTAGGGATCAAGGTTTATAGTTTAATAAATTTTAGGTCTATTCGGAATATGGTTATAAGGATTTCGATTGGGTAGAAGGTGAGTGCTACGAAGATTGGGGGACCAAAAAGTGGACAGAAACCCCGAAAAATTACCTATGTACTGACCAAACTTGTATGCGTTCTATTATAATGTGATCTCATTTTACCACGATTCTTAGAGTTGTGAGACAATTTACCATAAGGTGCAGAGTAACACATATGCATTATTTATACGCGTATTAGTTCTTATGTCTGCTATAACATTTAAAAAAGTAGGCTCGAAGCCTCTATCAAAAGCATCTCCCTCAAATGCAATGTTTCAGAGCTTACACCGTGCACCTACACATTTTTTCACGTTCACGCTATGTTTATCACTAGCTGACAGAATGATGTAAACGTTATAACCCATAACATGTATGCGTTATGATGTTTTACCTTTTCCCAAGCACATGCCTCAAGGCTTGGGGATCCGGTTTGGATCCCCCTAACCCTGAGGCATTGACCTTGCACAAACACAGCAAACAACATGCTTGTACAGGAAAATGTAAAAATGTCCACTTCCTCTATGATAAATCAAAATAAAAAAATCGATCCATTTTAAAAAAATATACCATGACATAGATCAGAGTTCTCTTCTTTCTAAAAATATTTTTTTTCAAATTTTCTTACTAATGTAAGGTTTCCATATTATTTATTTTGTAATTATGCATTTTTATAACTATTTTTTGAAGTGTAAAATATGTCTATCTTTCTTATCATGTAATTTTTTTTATGGGTGATCATCAAATTTAAAATTAAATTATACTAGCCCAAACTAGGCATAATTCTATACATATTAAAAAAAAAATCTAATTTTTGATATTTTTTGAGGTAGTTATGGGGGCGGGGGGCACAATCAGAGCTCCATTATTTTTCAAAACATAAAATTTATGTACTAAAAAAATCATAAATAAAAAATATTCACTAAAAAAAACTATAAAAAATGGATCTCAAACTAAATGCTCCTAGCTATCTCTCTACCAAAGGGTTTTCAAAAAAAAAAAAAAATACTAAATGGTCTCAAAAAATGGTGGGGGCAACGAAAGTCACTCTATTCATTTTTAACACAAACAAGAGCATCGTTGGATTTTAGTGTTTGACCCACTAAACTTATCCGTTTTCAATAAAATTTAGTAGGTAGACTAGATTCAAAATTCTATGATTTCATATTTATACAAATCTTCCAATTTGAGTGAAAAATATTATGAAAAACTCGTACAAGTTGAAGTTTTTTTTTTTTTAGAAAAATGTCCACTCAAACCCCCTTTTGAGCCCCCCAAATTGGTTTGCACTACCAGTAGTAGATATGAATATTTTGATATAATATCATATTTGTGTGAGAAAAAATAAAAATATTGGAATATTTATTAATATGAGTTTAAAAACAACTCAGATCAATTAATATAGGTTGAATTATATTAGGTGTGAGTTTGTTGAATAAACACCTCACGTAGATAATTGTGTGTGGATATATTGTTGGTTTTGGGAGTGACCATAAGAGAGATTCTCAAGGAGAAATTAGTGGGATGATATTGGTAAGCCTCATCTCCTTGTTTATAGGAAATGGAAAGGTTATATATTGTAAGCTTACTCTATATTTATTTCTTCAAGATGTATTGCATAAATTATAAGAGTGTTTTATATTATATTTTGTGCTCTACAACATTGTCCTACAATTTCATAATTGCTAAGAATATCAACATGGGAAACATCATCATCAAAGGCAACTCAATGAATATTATCAACATTCTCACTAAATCTTAAATCCTAGTTGGACCATCAAGGATTTCATTAATGAATCTCATAACTATGACCAATGGTTCTTAAACACATTTTCAAGCATGTATAACAAGGAAGGGAACAAATCTGCGGATTTCTTGCAAATATTGGAGTTTATAAACAATGGTTACAAAGAGTGCATGATATCAATGACACTCCGCGAAGTTAGAAACAATATCTCAAAGGAAATTATTCATCATTAGTACACCTCAGGTAAATGCGGGGTAAACACGTGTGACAACCCAAACAGCTAGATCTAAATGGAATTTTGGGCATGCCCAAATTTGTTCTTCCATGTTTTCGAAAATTGATCACAAAAAAAATTTCAGGGAGAAAGAAGCGGATTTCATTTATGCTTTGCATAGGCATAGAGGCTGTCGAAGGGTTCCTGGGAATTCTACTATTCACAGCTTTCAATTTAATTCTAGGAATTCTCAGAGAGTTTTCAGAATGGGTGGTTCCCCTTGCTGTGTGGAACCTAAATTTGATCCCCAATGGCAGAAAAAAATTGAGATTTGGGAGACCATTAATATGGATGGCTTCACCAATTTCATCCAACGCATAAAAGGGCACGACTAGTATATATCCATTCAGTTCGTGGTGAATTGGAAAGACCGTAATGTCTCCTTTGGAGTTAGGACCTTCCAAATCACTGAGGAATTCATCTCTTTTTTTACCGGTCTTAGCATGGAAGGGAATAAATTTTTCAGAAACAAAATGGATAAGGAAGTAGAAGAAAGGTTATTTTTGGATGACAGAGAAATGCTCGACATAAAAAGGAGGGAATTTTGGTTTCTTCTATCCCATAGCCATATGATGAGGTGACACAGATGATGGTACGCTATGTCACTTTAGAAGGGATATTCTCCACCATTCCGCATTATCATCTAGTCCTGCTCAACCACTTTAGGTGCGAGGTGAAGGTAAGCCTCTCCTACTACATTCTGAATTCAATGGAAAAATCCATTCTTGAAGTTTGGGGCCATAAGAGGACTATCCCTCTCCATCAAGGTGTCATACATCTCATTAGTCAGTACATGTCTAATGTTGTTGGAAATGACCCTTGCCCTGCTGTGGTTTCTCCCCTCCCTAAGAAAACCCTTATCTATTCTAAAAATCCAATGCATAGAGACTCTGTCTCAGAGTCACCCCCAAAAAGGGTTCTCCATAGCAACAATAAAGGAAAGAAAGTTATGGGCTCTAGCACGAAAGGTGAAGAAATTGTGGTAGATGATAGCCCCACTCCATTTTCCTTGATATCGATGTTGGCACTAGTTTGGAAAATAAATTTAACATTCAAGCTAATGTGGTTAAAACCCTTGAAGAAAATGTAGATTTCTTGCTTAAGTCTACTATTAAAGAGCAAGCCTCAGACCATAATGTAGGCCTCAAAGATGAAATTTCTGCGTTGGAAACCAAGTTTAAGACTCTTGAGGACAAATACAACAATTGCTTGACTATGCACAATGCTACAATGGACCTTATATAGGTACACATCCGACAAATATGTGACTCCAATGGCATCTCAGATACGGCTTAGAAGAATGGAAAGATTACAAGAAAGTTCAAGGCATCAAACTAGGATCCCACCATCGCCATTTCCCTTAAACTCTACCAGGATTTCAGGATGGTTGTCAAAGTTTTTAGCAAGTATGTTGGTTAATGTTGTTGGTTCCTTGTTCTCGATGCAATTTTTTTTGTGTTGTTATAGAGCTACTTTTTTGTTGTCGATTTGTTGTTTCTGTGCTCTTTGTAGGTAGTTGGCCCCTTCCTTTGCTTTTTACTTCATTTCCTCTTTTGGTTGGGGTATGGACCCCATGGATAAAAAATGACACTGTTTTACTTTGCTTATCTTGGTTGTTGAGCCTTTTGCTATAAACTTGGGTAAGGTCCCTCCAAAACCCTTTACCAATAAAAAAACATTGTCCTACAATTTCAGGTCTCTTATGGCTTCCTTCAATTATTTCATGTAATTGTTGCTAATTTAGGATCATAGAGCTCTCAATTTCATATCAGCTTTGGCAAAGAAAATGGATAAGAAGCTTAAATGGGACCTTATTTTCAACTTGCGCCACACTACATGGTTAGTGTTACTGAAATTATCCTTTTGAGATTTAAATTCTATTTTTGTTAGAAACAAATATGTGTGACTATTTTGGTAATAAATATGGACTCAAAATTTGATTAAAAAATGACTATATTTCATTTTTTGCTTATTTTTTGTTTGCATTATTACCTATTATCTTCATAATTCCTAGGATACATTTTGGAAAAATATAATTGCACATTATTTTTATTTTTCTTCTTGAAAAAATACATGGTACAAAACCATCATTTTTTAGTGCAACAACATTTCACAGGTTCTCAAGTGCCTTCAAATAGGTATACCACTTATTTTCAATTGTTTTCATCATCTATTTATCATAGTTTTTCAATTCAATTTCATATTAATTTTTATTTACCTTAAAAGATTAGGGATATAGGTGAGGTAAATCCCTTTACAAACAAAACCAACTAATATATTTTCAAGTGTATTACTATGTAGATCTAGACATTCAAGGATTACTTTGCATTTTCCAAGAAGAATATAATTCAATTTGAGTATATTATGTTGTATTTGATAGAAATCCTTGTGCTCATATTAGATTAGAATGGAGTTATGATGCCTACTAAGAACACGGTTTCTTGTGTAGATGCATTTTGTACAGTGGATGCCAAATATCACATAAGATATATCATTTTCTTCATACTTGTTTTCTGATATGATTTTTATTTTCTTGACATTTTTTTATTGTTTCTTTGAAATTTAGTTTTGTTATTCATTGTTCAACTAGTATTCTTGGGTTGATTATAGTTGGATCATTAAGAAAAAAATCTCCTAGTGAATTCATATTTATCCTTAAGATGGAATGATACAATTGGATTAAATAATGGAATAAAATTATTCAAAATATTAAATATACCCCCTACTTAACCAACCACATGTCATGTATCTAACTACAAACAAATCCAGTAAATTCACTTCAACAATTTATGCAAAGATAATAAAATGTGAACTGCTATAAGATTTTATTCGCTATTTTTTTTCTTGTTTATTTATCCATTTTCTATACTGTTTCCTGATATGATTTTTATTTTCTTGACATTGATTGTTTCTAGTAATCTAGTTTTTGTTATTCAGTGTATCAACTAATTCTTGATTTGAGTATGATTGGTCATAAGAAAGAAAATCTCTTAGTGAATTCATATTATCCTTAATATGGGATGATAAAATTGGATTAAACTATGGGATGAAATTGGGCAAAATATAAATATTACTCCATACTTAACCAACCAATGTCAGGTATATAAACTACAAACATTCAGTAATTCACTTCAACATTTATGATAAAGGTAAATAACAAGGTATATTACTTTTTTCCAGCTCTATGGTTTCAATTTCTTGATATAAAAAAACTTTTTTTCCAAAACAAGGCATTTCGTAGGGCAGCTTAGTTTCATTTAGTTTTTTTAAATATTTTCTTAACACTTCCTTGGTGCACTTAAATCCTTAAGTAAGAAAGGTCCTAGTGAATGCACATGTATCATTGACACCAAATGAATCACTTGAAATGGTACCATGTGTGAAAATCCCATGTTCAAATTTGTTATAATTACATTTCCTTTTCAACTTTACTGACCTACTTATACTATTTTTTGGAAATATAGTATTATCATTCACTACTCAATTGATTTTCTTGAATTGCATAGAGTTGGATACTGAACCAAGGATGTTCCTAATGGATGTATACATATCCTTAAAATAGAATAATGATACTAACATGGAATTAGGTGTGATAAGCCCATACTCATGTGGAATAAAGACTTGTAAACATATCCATGCATACCTTACCTTTTTATGACCATCGATTTGTGTTCTTGTAATTTCAAATCTTATAATAACATATAATACATTTAACAATATGCATCAATGACAAATAATACATCTAAAAGAGTTACATCTTTCTTTGTATGAACCTAGTTAAAACTCACTTCATAGTGAAGAGAATTGCGGAATGGAATAACAAATATGTACCCCTTTAGATTTATTCCCATCATCATGAAATTCAATCAATGATGTATCTTGAATAATTGATGTTTGTAATTACAATAAAATATGAAATAAACCTCTTCAAAATATAAAATAAACATTAAAATCATGATATATGCTTGTCCCCTAATTAATTGATGACATGTGCCACATCTAGTTATAACAATTTCTAAGTTAGAAACTTGGCCTTGCATGTTTTATGCAACGATAATAGGGTTTGATATACTCCTTTTTGCCCCTATTTTTATTTCATGATTCCAATTTTCTTAACATATTTATAACATTCATTGGTATTCTAGTTTTTTCATTGAATGTTCAATTGGTATTCTTGAGTTTGATCTAGTTGCATGTTGACTTTTCACAACCATCAATTTATTTCTCATAGTTTAACAAAGTGGGGTTGACATCAACAATGTACTTCTTTTTATGTTGTGCAGATTTGAAAAATTTGTTTGACTTTGTTGGTGCTCCATTAGCCAAAAAAATTGGTGGGAACATTTTTTTGGTGACATGCTTTGATGGTTTCCATGGAGTATAGATACACTATATTTGATGTTATGGAAGGTGTGGAGTCACCAGTGCTAGTGTTATGGGAATGCATTCCTAAGATCTACCCAAGTGTATATTTTTTTAAAAAAATATCAAGCTGTAAGCGCTATTGTTTGTTGTATTACCAGTAACCCTAGACTAGGAAAAAACTCCATTATCATCCTTGCAAAAATAATGGAAATCCAAATACATGAAATTTTTTTATCACCATTCACATAGTAGCATGTATATTCTTTTAAACTCATTTCATAAGGAAGATGTTGGAGACTAATACTAGAGTGTACTAGATAAAAGAGAATCATATTTAAACAAATATGCAAAAAAATCAAAACCATTTATAGAACTTCTTATCAACCCCAAAAAATAGTATTTAAAAAAATATTTTTTTCTAAAAGCTTACATTTTTCACTATTTTTATTTAGAAAAGACTTGTAGTTAGAGCTAGATAGTTGTCTATATAAAATGATGGAAATCCAAATAAAGGATTTTTTTCCCAAACTAACACTCTTGAAACATGTGAAATCACACTGATGAACATTCATGTCAATTACATAAACCATACAATTATTGTAGTGTAGCTATAGTCATTTTAGAAATACCTTTTCTAGAATCTCATAGCTTTTCATTAAAGAAAACGTTTCCCCCCAAAACTAACAACCCTTACAAGTAATACATCAAACAATAACCCTTGTGGCATTGCAATTTATTTATTTAATTCAATGATTGATAGGAATATCTTATAAAGGTGCATTAAACATGTTTTAGGATTGTTGATTTTGGAAAAAAACCATGAACTATAGTGTCTAGGATAAGTATGTTGCCATGAGTTTCGAAGCAAATACATGTTTGAATTTTTACAAAAGGCGAAAATTTAATTTACATTTATTTAGCTATCTTGAAATATATAAATTTCATTTGAAAATATTTAACCATTTTATAAGGTTAGTGACACTTAGGTTTATACTACTTAATCCTATAGAAATTTTATTATTTATACCACCATATCTTGTATTTTTTAAATTAATAATAGTACTTAGTTTTATCCAAGTTATAATATCTATTTTTTAATATATATTTTTAATTTTAACGATATTTATGTATTAAATTAAAATACTTGTGAAATAAATAAATAAATAAATATATAAATGTTAAATTAATGGTACTTAGGTTTTATCACTTTATAATATATAGTTTATTATGAAATAGAAGTACTTGTAAGATTAGTGATACTAATTGACTTTATGTTTTGTATGGTTTATTATTTTAATTATATTCTTTTGAAGACATTTAATCATCAAATAAAAATAATGGAATTAATTGTATTAAATTATTGGCGATTCTATTCACACATTTTTAGGGAGAAGAAAGGAAAGCTAAACAAACAAATATACTAATACTATTATATTAATAGGAGGGCCAATTCCACTTACATGAAGACCAAACAAATAAACATAAGATTATCATGTTAGGAGGACCGCTTCAACTATAATTAAACATAGTCCAACATGATTATGGGTTTTGATCTCATAATACCTAATAGTTATTACAATACCACAAAAATAATTATCATAATATTGTTTACTAATTGTTTATTTTTTACATTATCATGGTGTAAAGTAACCAATTGCATTATGATAAGTAAGACTCACAAGTATTAAATTCCCAATGTTGTATATGTATTAGATTCTACCATAATTTTAATGTTTTTCAAATTTGTTATTATAAATAATTACCAAATTTACGTCTGTTTTCAAATAAACATGCTGAAAGAAAAATTATATATTAAATTTAATATGAAATAAATTTGAAGTACTAATATAACATTGTTTAAATACTATACGAATGCCAAATTACAAGTGCCCCCTGCCATATCACCAGAATAACATCAAATACAATTATATATATTCATAAAAATTATACTTACCAACCATTATAAGACAACGTAATATTACACATAATTATGCATGCAGATTTAAGAATCCTAGAAGCAAATTCCAAGAGGCATGATTTAAGAATCCTGCCTAAAAGCAAATTCCAAAGATGAAGTGACATGAAAGTACTTACTTGCAAGGCTCTTTGGGGGGTATGCCACCTTGAGGTTATTGTTATGAATCAAATCTACTTTTTAACCCCTACGAATACACCACATATTCTATTTCCGAGATGGGATGGGGAGGGAGAAAGGTATACCTACGTTAGTACCGTCCATCATTGACAACACCACTAGTTCAACTTAAGTGTAGAGCAAAGAATGGGTGTGTGGTACATGTAGATACCTCCATATCTACTTTAATGGGGACCAACAACCTTAGTTGCATCCAACTTGACCATAATAAAGCTGCCATAGATCTCGTTTCTTTTGTATATTTTACGAACTTCCTTTAGCTCGTTCACAGAAAGCATAAATGGATCCAAATCCAATATTCAAAACACAATCATTCTACATTACACGTGTTTTTCACTTTCGCTTTTAACACCTCGTTCAGAATGGCAAGAGTGAGTAGTCGATTGGTAAAACAAAAGGAGATACTGACTTCTTGTTGCGAGTTTGTTGGTACGGTGTGATATTGTTTTATAAAAGGATGTTTTAAGAGATCTATGAAGCATCTTAAGAGCTTACATGAAGACAAATGAAATTGGTTTTAGTCATGAAATACCTAGTGGAAGCGA
This sequence comes from Taxus chinensis, assembly GCA_019776745.2. Taxonomy (NCBI): domain Eukaryota; kingdom Viridiplantae; phylum Streptophyta; class Pinopsida; order Cupressales; family Taxaceae; genus Taxus; species Taxus chinensis. The sequence goes on from CM034151.1 coordinate 61,771,880, forward strand.
AGTGTTCCCTATTTCATATTTAAATGGATGGTTATTGCAAATATTAGTTGTGAAATTGTTATTTTGCCTTAATTTGTGGTTTCACAATTGTTGACATGTGTTAAGTGTTGATATCACCTGTGTCTAACATAGATATGCAATCATGGCTTAAAATGTGTTTTTTCTTTCATTTGGAGCATTTAAAAGAAGAAGGAATGGTTTCGAGTAAACACTCCATGAATAAAAAAACAACAACAAAACGAATTAGTTAGAAAAGTCTAAGGGAGTTTATGCTTACAACTTGGGAGAAGAACAAATTCAAAGAGAGCGGAGAGATGTAGAATGTTGAGTCAAGTCAAGAATAGGGCCAACATTGTAGTACTCTTCTTCGTGTTTGTATTGTGGATTGTAATGTAAGAACATATTAGTGATTTGTGTCTGTATAATCCTATAAGTTTGTCATCAAGATTGAATAAAGTTGTGATTATGGTCTCTTATCCCATGTACATTTGGATGTGGATGACCAAAGTTGTGTGAATCGGTCCATGGCTGTAAGGGACATGTTTGTTCATTTGACAACATCAGATGGTACAAAGAACTGGTTTTGAATCCCATTTCCGAGAGTGTACATTTCCTACACAAGATTGTACTCATAGATATACATAATAGTGTGCCATTCGTTTTGGCATTATAGGGCCACATACAGCTCCATTATCCTTCCCAAGAAACTTGAATTTAGTCGTCCAAAGTTAATAAAAACATATATTTTTAGCCTATATATGCAAACACACTACATCTACATTTTTCCAAAAAAATGAAGTGTTATACTTATTTTTTAAGGATTTATTTATTAAAATATATTAGGGGCCTTGTGGGAAACAAAAACAGGGGGCCAAGATATCTCCAAGGAGATAAATTCCCAACATAATTACGAGACTACATGAAGTAGTTAGTGTATGACAATCCAAGAATGTGTCTCGATGGCTTGCACTCCTGAATCTTTCATTCTACAAGGGTATGAGGCAACGAAGAGGAGACACACATGGATCAAAACACAATTGATTGATTTAAAGGGGATACAACAAATACTAAGGTTGCATATCTAGAGGGAAGTGATCCCTACACTAGGTCAACCTAGGGTTTCTAAGGCCCACAATCAAGGTAGAGGAGAGTATCGTTCTAGAATATTAGTCAATGAGGGGAGAGATGTAGATCGATAGAAAGATAATACAAAGCATGCACAATCTACACTAATGTAATATAATTGAAAAGTAATTTAAATACAAGCACATGAAACCTAAGGAGTTGATCATATAATAGCTATATGCTAACTAACACCAATGTGCATACCATACTTAGCTAACATAGAGCAATGGGAAAGGAAGTGAACTCATATATGCAAAATGATAAAGAGAGTTAGAGCAATTACTTGTAGGGTGGTCGTTGATGCTTCTATCTCTCCAAAGAAATAGTACGCTGAGAGAGAATCACTATGGGTGGAGAAGGGGGACACCATTCTTGTCCTAGAATCACTATAGATGACCAAATAGTGCAACCAATCCAACAAACAAGAAGAGTGTCTAATCCAAATAAAGTGCAAGATAGACCAAGAGTAGAGCGACAAGATGCAAAGTTCGTGCAAAAGAGTAGAGTAGATGGTTGGTTCCTATCAATCCTTCATTTCTTATGAGTGTCTGGGTGTGGTGTGCATATATGCTCGACGCCATCACCTGCGGGCGATGGCGTCGGCCAAGGAAAATACCAACACCGAAACAATTTCCCACGGGAAATGGCGTTCTCCAAGGATATCCTAATGTCATATGGAGTGCAACGTGTCATGGATGAAGTAAAAATAAGTGACAAAGGTGTCAATGATGAAGTCAGATGCAAGCAAGTTTCGAGAGTGCTAGTGTGTGCAACATAAAAGGACATACGAAGGAAAATATAACTAAAGGTAGGACCACATAACGATACTCTCTCTTTGTAATGTTTCAAACCCATAGTGACCATGTGAATAGTCATACCCCATCCCCGGTAGACCTCTTAAGACACCCACTCAAGAAATAGATGCATCTCTGACCCTTATCTACCCAAAAGAAATTGTTAGTAACATGCATAAAAAATTAGGTGTATACATATGCCCCAACTGTTGATCACCACATGTCGCAATAGAAAAACATGTGGTGGTCAACATAATGAAACCGTCTATAACACCAAAAGTGAAAGGAGATGCTAAAAGTACGCAAGGAATAGATAAAATGAAATATACCCACCAATGTGTACTTGATAGTGTTGTTTTTCTTGCCATGTGCGGATATAAACCATGTTGTAAGAACCATGAAGAAGAAAAACTAAAAGGAAACACTAGATCATTAGTAAAAAAAGACATAAATCACCTAACTAGGGGCCTATGAGACGAGTGTCATGTCATAGTGTCGAGATGTTATAATGCCATAGTGTCATATATAGGTAAAAATTGAAAGTCGCTGGACTTATACATGTAATAGGTCAAAATGAACGACTTGAGGGTATGATTACAACACAAAAATGATGTATCTATCAAAGTTCAGGAGAAAAACAGTAGTCGTTGGAAGTCTTAGGGTTATCGCAACTAAATTTGAATAGAAATGTCACATTTATATAGTCATTTTGTGCATGTAGCTAGATCGTAGGATCCACTTGTGGAGGAGTGTTGAGGTGGCATGGCTTAGTGGGTTGATTTTTGGCTTGACTTAGGAAAAGGTGACCCAATTACAAGGTTGGGGCATTGGGGGAATCGTGGAGATGCCCAGGATACCAGTACCTTTAGGTTTGAACCTGATCTAGATGTTTTTGTGCTACACCCTTAATCTACTTGCTCTGTAATGGGATATGATTAGTCGACATGTGGCTAGCATAATCTCTCCTTGGTCTTGTCACATATTCTATGCTTTCATATTATAGTAGGTTCGACATATGGACTAATCATTTCCTAAGTATGATATATATAGAAGGTAGGGGTAATACTTGAGGATCACATTGAACATTATAAGATTTGTAAGGTCTTGGAGGTTGCCCCCTCGAAGTGGCTGAGTGATATAAGATATTCTATTTGGTTCTATTTTTTTGTTCATTGATCATTTCAGTATTATCTATGATATGTTATTTACAATATCTAAGAAGGTTCATCACAAGTGGTATCACAACTTCGATTTGGCAAGATTCTCTACGGTGATTTTTTATAGTTTACCAACAACTAGTGACAGGGAAAAATTAGTTATGATTTCAAATTTTTTTGAATTTTTCTATCACCATAGTATTGATAGGGTTTTTTTTTACAAAAAAGCAAAGTGTTAAAAAAAGTATTAAAAAATAGAGTTTGGAAAATATTCGGGCCTTTCACAATAGAGCAATCATTCATTTTGTCTTGATGTTAGGATCCCAATGGTACCATCCTCCCATAATTGTTTTTCACCATTTTCACTCTTTTTCCTATCACCGCCATGAGTCTTATTTTCAAAAGACCTTCGTAACCATACATTCGACTAGAGACCCTATTTTTACCACCTGAAACCCTAAACCTGAAACCCAGAACCCTAAACCCTAATCGTTAAACCCTAAACCCTAATCCCTAATGGCTATACCCTAATTAATGGTAGGATGATCAATTCGTGGTAGTGGTAAAGGATCTAACACACTAGGAAATACACCATGTAAGGAAGATGTAGAGTCTGATTTTGATTTTTTTGCTACCGTAGCTGAAATCTAGGAAAATGTTTAAGATATTGTGAAGAAAGATGATTTGCACCAAGATACAACATAGTTTCATGATAGCATGACAAAAATACATGCCCAAATTGTCTCTCTCATTGTATCAGTTGTCATTATAGGAATTATTGGATCATCTAGTAACCCTCATCCGTATACACCACCATCATAAAGTCCTAATGGAGGATTACGTAACATGCTACCAAAGGTGGAGATGCAAAAATTTGATGGGGAGGATCCAATCTTGGATCAACAAAATTGAGAATTGTTTTGATCTACACCAAACCCCTGGTGCACAAAAGGTGATTGTAGCATCCTTTTACCTGGAACCATACCAATTCATTTGGTATTGATGGTTGAGTGCAAAGAAACAAAAAAATACTGAATCTCTCCTTGTCAGCATTTGCGGATGAACTTTAGTTACACTATAGAATTAATGTCAATGAGAACTATTTAAGTCATCTCATTAGATCACGTCAAACAGGTTTTGTTAAGGATTACATCAAGAAATTTCAGAATTTATCCTTGAGATTGGAGGATATCACTATTGAGAACCTCAATGACCTATTTTTTGGAGGTCTCAAGGATAATATCCAGCATGATATTTTTATTTTTAACCCAAATTTGATCTTTGACTATATTTTCCTTGCTCAAATAATGGAAGAAAGGGATGTGTCCAAATGTCGAGTATTCACCTCAGGTTGGGAACGACATATTTCAGGACCATCATTCTCCCAACCCATTCAACTTAATCATCAACAGATCAAAGAGAAAATTCCAAAGGGTTATGCTTCAACTTTGATATCAAATATAATCGAGTTCTAAAATGTCCTAAGAAGTTGTTTTACATCGAAGGAGAAGAGGAGGATGAAGAGGAGGAGAACAAAACAAAGGATAAAGAGGAATATCTTGAGATTATCTCGGAAGAATCTCCACCAACCATTTCATGTCATGCTTTATCTGGAATTTACACTCCTCAAACCCTCAAGGTGGCGGGTTTCCTCAAGAAACAAAGAGTCACTGCATTGATTGATTTTGCTAGTACACATAACTTCATAAACCATAAATTGGCAGCAAGATTGAATTGATTTATTTATCCATCCCATGAATTTCAACTCATGGTTGCTGATGAGGGCATAGTTGGTTGTTCGGGAAAATATCATAGTATCAAGATATCCATGGGTGAGTACAAGTTGGACTCTCCTATTTTTTCCATTCCTATGGGTGGTGTTGATATTGTTTTGGGATTACAATGGCTCATAACCTTAGGGACAATTGAGATGAAATTTCAGGAACTGTTCATGTGCTTCCAATCTAAGGGTAAGAAGTTTGAACTTAAGGGATTATAGGTTAAGGCCCCTCATCTGGTCACCTCCTATTAGATGTAAAAGCTATTATGAATTGGTGTTGATGGGTTTTTCACAAATTTTTCTCATCGAAGCAAGATAGGTGAAGACTGATAACCATCTAGATTTATACCTCATTCTGGATAACCACATGACAGTTTTTGGTTAGATGACAAAAGGTATTCCTTCAAAATGATCAAATGATCATGCCATTCATTTACTTCTAGGAGGTATACCACCCAACATCCGCCCACATATGTACCCCTATGTCTAAAAGATTGAGATTGAGAAGATGGTGAAAGAGATTCTAGAAGTAGGTATTATACGCCATAGTCAGAGTGCATATTGTTCTCCTTTGGTACTAGTGCATAAGAAGGATGAAAAATGGAGGATGTGTCCAGATTACAGAGAGATCAAAAAGTACACCATCATAGATAAGTTTCCTATGATTTCTTAGATGAGTTACATGGTGTTGTTCGAAAATGTTTTGGGCCTTTCGCAATATAGCAGTCATTGGTTTCATCTTGATGTCAGGATTGCAATGGTACCATCCTCCCATAACCTTTTCCCCTCCATTTTTGCTCTTTTTGTTGTCACCACCACAGTATTATTTTTAAAAGACCTTCATGACCATACAGTCCACCAGAGACCCTATTTTTACAACACTAAACCCTAAACCCTAAACCTTGATCCCTAAACCCTAATCCATATACCCTAATCAATGGTAGGATGATCAACTCATTGTAGCGGTAAAGTATTCACCATGCCATACAACACGCTAGGTAAGGAAGATGTAGAGTCTGAGTCTAATTTGTATGCTACAATAGCTGAAATCTAGGAGGATGTTCAAGATATGGTGAAAAAATATGATTTGTGCCAGGACACAATAGAGTTTTGTGATTACATGGAACATATACATACCCATATTTATTCTCTTGTTGCATCAGTTTCTAGTATAGGAAATACTAGATCATCTAGGAACCCTCTTACGTATACACAAATTCCATTAGGTCATAATGGAGGAGTATGTAACATGCTACCAAAGGTGGAGATGCAAAAATTTGATGGGAATGATCCATTCACTTGGATCATCCAAAAAGAGATCTTTTTTATGTAGAACTAGAGGGTGTAACCAGAGTACTGAGATCTCAACATGTATGTCATCAAAGATAAGTTTCCTATTCCTCTCATTGATGATTTGTTAGATGTGTTACTTGGTGCAATATAGAATTCATTGGTTTCATCTTGACGCCATGATCAAAATGGTACCATCCTCCCATAACCTTTTTTCTCCATTTTTCGTTATTTTTTCTATCACCAGCACTAGTCTTGTTTTCAAAATACCTTCGCAACTGTACAGTCCACCAGAGACCCTATTTTTACCACCCTAAACCCTAAACCGTAAACCATAAACCCTAAACCCTAAACCCTAAACCCTAAACCCTAATCCATAAAACCTAAACCCTAATCCATATGCCCTAATGAATGGTAGAAATATCAAATCATTGTAGTGGTAATGGGTCTAACATGATATGAAATACACTGGGTAAGGAAGATGTAGAATCTGAGTTTGATTTTTTTGCTATGGTAGCTGAAATCTAGGCGGATGTTTAAGATATGGTGAATAAAGATGATTTGCGCTAGGATACAACAGATTTTCGTGAATACATGACATAGATACGTACCAAAATTTTCTCTTTCACTGCATCATTTTCTAGTATAGGAAATATTAGATCATCTAATAAACATCCTCTGTGTATACCACCGCCATCAGGTCATAATGGAGGACTACGTAACATGCTACTAAAGGTGGATATGCACAAATTCTATAGGAAGGATCTAGTCACTTGGATAAACCAAATGGAGAATTATTTTGATTTGCACCAAACGCCTAGTGCACAAAAGGTGATTATAGCATCCTTATACCTAGAACCAGAAAAAATCATTTAGTATCGCTGGTTGAGAACACATAAAAAAAAAAATTGAATCTCTCATGGTTAACATTTGTAGTTGAAGTTCAATTACACTATAGAAATAGTGTAATTAAGAACTACTTTAGTTAACTCACTAGATTACAAAAAATAGTTTTGGTTAAGGATTACATTCAGTAATTTTAGAATTTATCCTTGAGAGTGGATGATATCACTAAGGAGAACCTCAATGACCTATTTTTGGGAGGTCTCAAAGATAAAATCCAACATAATGTTCGTATTTTTAACCCTAATTTGATCTCTGAATCTATTGTCCTTGCTCAAAGAATGGAATAAAGGGATCTATCTAAACACCAGGTATTCACCTTAGGTTAGGAATGCCATATACCAAGACCATCATTATCCCAACCCATTCAACCGAATCCTTAATAGATCAAAGAGAAAAATTCCAAAGGGTTATGCTTCAACCGTGATAAAAAATTTAGTTGAGGTCATAAATGTGCTGAGAATAAGTTGATCTACATCAAAGGAGTAAAGGAGGTGAAGGAATATCCTGAGAGCGTCTCAGAAGACTCTCCACCAACCATTTCAAGTCATGATTTATCTATAATTAACACTCCTCAAACCCTTAAGGTGGTGGGTTTAATCAAGAAACAAAGATTCATCGTATTGATTAATTCAAGTTGTTGAACCCTAGTGCATTGGTGTTTTCATTGATGTTAGGTGGAATTGATGAAATAGGTGTGAGTGGTAAAGTGAGGCTTAGTGCACGTACATAAAGGTTGATTGGTAGTTTCTTATCAAATTCTTTGAGTATTCAAGAAGGTTTCAAGGTGGTCTCAGAGTGTTACAAGTTTTGATATTGAGGTTGATGTCCATTGAAGGTATGGAGAAGGTTGGTATGCTTGACTTAGATGATCTACACATCATAATTTTTTGTTCCAATATGTGCAAGATATTTTGAAGTTAGTAACAATTCAAATGTTGGGAGTCAGTGTTGTAAATGGCTCATTTAGGCCTAGTTCTAGAGCCTAATGAGGTGTAAGATCTCATTGCAGGTCATGTTAAGACTAGTTAAGCATGGGAGGATCCTAGGAACACTGCCTAGAGCATGTAAAAGGTTTAGTTTTGCTTATGGAGGAAATATTCAAGTTTTCACCAAAACTACCTTTGAAAACTGACAGTGAATGATGAGGTAAATGAGATTGGTTTGAGTTATATAGGAAACTTTATGGTAAAACAACATATGGAGTGGGTATAGGGGTGCCTTTTAGTACTTCATGTCAGGTTTTGTCAAGTTTTGAAGAGGTTTGTGGAATTTATGCAAGTTTTTCTAAAACTAGCTTCTTAAGGAATGCAAATTGAGCACCCTACAATCTTAGCATCCAAAAAAAAATTCAATCCTTCTTCGGATAAATAATAGAAGGGTTGATTAATGATGTGTCAAATATTTTCACATCCTTTTGTACCATACAAATAAATTCTTGGCAATGATAGTAATTTCATTCTATAAAGGAATCATAGAGTCATTTAAGAGAGATTATAGGTTTCTATAAGCCCTAAATCAGTGTCCTAGGGTTTGAAATTTAAAACCCTACATGAGAAAAGATTTTCAAGATCAATAAGAATATGATCTCATGGGCATAATATCAAATAAAGGTGGACTTGAGGAGTTGGTTTTTAGTCTCAACAATGATTGTAAGATGTCCTTGAAGCTATCTTGACCAATAAAGAGGTGAAATTTCCAAATATATGAAGATGAAAATCCTCCCTTTCAAAGGTGTGAATACCCTGTCTCAGTTTGGTGTTTCTGAAGGAAATATATAAGGTGATGACTCTCTAGTTTAGTTCAAAAAACTCAGGGCCTTCGAATCATTTATCCCAACATGCAAAGCTAGTGAAAAGGGTGCTCTATGAATTTGATCAAGATATTAATGCATTATGAATTTGATTCTATTGTAGGTTCTCAATGATCAAGACCTCACTGTCACACAATATGGAATAGGATGATAAAAGAGTTTTAATTTATTAAAAAGTATTCTCCAAAGCCTATGAGGCATGAAATTTATTGTATCATTCTTCAAAGAAATTGGAGTTGAGAGACTACCCTACACATATAATGAGAAACTGGCACAAACACCTAATGAGCTTCTTTTTCCAATGTTTTAAATTTGTAATAATTAGTACTCTTCCCTAAATATGCTTCCACATGATCAAATGAAGGTGAAGATAAAAATGGCAAAAAATAGAGGTTTTAAGAGAATGTAAAAAATGTCTGGTGATTGTAGCATTTTTTAAAGATGAAAACTATTTTCATATCAATCAGTTAGCTACAAAATATGATAATGAAGTTAGAAAAATAGTTTGTTAGGGATATGAAGATTCATTAATCATTGGTAGTCTTCGGGAAATTCTAAAATGAACCTGTGAATTGTAAGTCCATAACTGACCTCTAAAATTGAAACTTGATGCCAATTTTCTCGTTTGAAGTCTCTTAACCTTTCATATACGAGTTATCAAAATAAAGTTGAAGTGTCTTAAGATATGAAACTGGAAAGGCAAGTGTGTGGAAAATTGATTATATATAAACAAGGATTTTTTTGTAATGAGTATGTTTGTTGGAGATAGATAGGATATACATGAACATGATACAGAGTTAATTTGATTTGTGAGAAGGAAGTGAGTGATGAAATTTATGCAAAATTAAATGGAATCATACGTTTAATTTAGAGAAAGTCACTCATGAAGGTCTAAGGAGAAGGAATATGATGATACATTAGGGTAAAAGAGCATGAAATAGGTGTAGGAAACTTAGGTTGATTACACTACAATGAAATGTGAAAAGATCATGTGTCGAAGGATATGTTTATATATAGATCTTTTAGTGTTTGAAGTATGATTGTTGGCACAGTTGGAATACAAAGCAATACAGTTGAGAAGCTATAAATGAATGAAGATAAATCAACATATAGAGATTTTTTTGTGTTTACATAAGGTACTTGGTTAATGAGAAAGAGTGATGTTATGATATAAAGTGCTTATTTCTTTTACTAGAGTTGGGTTTTAAGGAAGATGAATTGATTGAAGATACAAAATCTATTTTGTTGAGTTCAGGAGCTCAATTACTTCAGATTAGCATGCAATGTAAAATTTGCTGGAAAACACAGTAACTGTCATCGGTAAGGAGGAATCAACATCAGTCACCTAGGACCGACATCAGTTAGGCAAGGAGGAACCATCATCAGTTAGGGAGAACTGACATTGGTTACCTATGTGAGGATTTTTTAATTAACTCTCAGGAATTAGATCTATTTTTAGCATTAAAGTATATCTATTGGTTGTATTTGTATGGCTAAGTTCCCTAAGTCTACAAACAACTATATAAGCATGAAAGCTAGGGTTTAGAAGTAAGGATTAACAAGAATTAAGAAGAACTTGCAAAATTTGGTGCAATAATTAATTCTTAGTGATGAAGCAAAAATCTTGAGAGAAAGAAAGTACTGTACATCTGAGAGGTGTGGAAGATTGTAAATCTTCATTGTATATCTTGTCAAATCTTTTTATAATAGATTGGATTGTTTCTTGGGGGATGTAGCCCACACTGGGTGAAACACGTTAAATCTGGTGTTGATTTATGTCTCTTGTTGTGTATATTTCTTCTAGTAGAATATCTACTTTTATTTACATGTATGCTTAGATCTGATATATTATCTGTACAACTAGTGTGCTAACCCCAACAACTGGTATCAGAGATTTTTTTGAGGGTTTTGTGTGTTGACAGATTTACTCATAGAGGGTTTTTTGATTGAGTGGGAACAACAACAATGGCAGAAGAAAACAAATATAAGGTAGAGAAATTTGACGACTGAAATTATTAATTATGGAAGATGAAAATTGAGGATTATCTGTATTAAAGAGATTTGTATTTTCCGTTGGATGAGAAGTCTAGACCTACGAAGATGACTGATGAAGAATGGAAGATTCTTGAAAGAAAGGCTTTGGGATCTATAATATTGAGCCTGACAGCATCCGTGGCTTCCAATATTACAAAAGTGAATTCTACAGTAAGGTTAATGAAATCTCTTGCTAATTTATATGAAAAACCTAGTGCTTCAAATAAAGTTTATTTGATGAAGAAACTATTTAGTTATAATATACATGAAGGTAGATCTAAATCTAATCATTTGAATGATTTCTTATCTATTGTAAATTAGTTAAAATCGATTGATATACCATTTGATGATGAAGTGAAATCACCTTTATTCTTATGTTATTTTCCTGATAGTTGGGATAACTTTGTAATGTCTGTTAGTAATACATCTGCTAATAATATTTTGAAGTTTGATGATGTGGTTAGTATGATATTGAATGAATAAATTCACAGGAAGATTACAAAGGAATTATCATCTAGAAATGATTTGAATGTAGAAAGTGGGGGCAGACAGAAGGAGAGATCCAAGAGTAAAATTAATGGGAAATCAAAGTCAAGGGATAACATATCTAAATCCAGAAGTAAGGGAATTACTTGTTGGAAATGTGGAAAGAAAGGACATGCAAAGAAAGATTGTTGGTCAAAGGAAAAAGAGAACCAATAACTAGGAAAACGTAAAGAAGAAAATCTTGCTACATCAGAGCTAATGCAAGATGCTCTTATTCTTTCTTTAGATAATAGAATTGAAGCATGGGTTTTAGATTCATGAGCTTCTTTCCATGTAACCCCTAATAAGGGTTATTTCAAAAATTATGTCCAGGGCAATTTTGGGCATGTTTATTTGGGTGATGACGAACCTTGCAGTATTATTGGTAAAGGGGAATTTAATCTAAAATTGCAGAATGGAAATACATGGGTATTAAAAGATGTGAGACATGTGCCAAGCCTCAGGAGGAATCTTATTTCTACAGGGCAACTAGGTGAATTTGGTTGCATGGTTACTTTTACAGGAGACCCTTGGAAAGTCACCAAGGGTGATTTTGTTGTGGCAAGAGGTAAGAAGATAGGAACATTATATTTATCTACCTGTATTACTAATTCCTTTTTTTCATTATCTACTTCAGATTCAGATGCATGCATGTGGCATAACTAGTTGGGCCATATGAGTAAAAAAGGAATGCAGATCTTAAAGGCTAAGGGTAAGTTATCAGATTTGAAAGATTTAAGTCTTGATTTCTATGAGCATTATGTCTTTGGAAAGCAAAAGAGAGTGATATTTCTCAAAGTTGGGGCAACTAAGAAGGAGCAAAAATTAGAGCTTGTACCTCAGATCTGTGGGGACCAACTCAGGTAGCTTCTCATGGAGGATCCCAACATTATGTTACTTTTATTGATGATGCTACAAGAAAGGTATGGGTTTGTTGTGTTAAATGTAAATATGATGTTTTTAAAAATTTTAAAAGATGAAAAGCCCTTATTGAGAATGAATCAAATTCTAAGTTAAAGTTCCTTAGATATGAAAATGATGGTGAGTACTGTAGCAAAGATTTCAATGATTATTATTCAGTGAATGGTATACGTAGAGAAAGAACAGTTCCAAGAACACCACATGAGAATGGTGTTGTAGAAAGAATGAACAAGACAATCATGGAATGTGCTAGAAGTATGAGGATACATTTTAGATTGCCTTTGCAGTTTTGGGCAGAAGCAGTTGATATAATGGTTTATTTGATTAACCGTGGGCCTTAAAGTTCACTAGATGGAGGAATACCAGAGGAATCTTGGACCAGAAAAGAGGTAGATCTTTTTTTTCTTAAATTTTTTGGTTCAGAAGCTTTTGTGCATGTTGATAAGGAAGATAGAAAAAAGTTGGATGCAAAATACAAGAGATGCACTTTCATTGGTTATGGATCTGGTGATTTTGGTTTCTGTTTTTAGGATTTAAAGAATTCTAAATTTATTAGGAGTCATGATGTTGAATGGAATTAAAAGAGAATGTACATGGATCAAATTTGGGTACCCAAGGATGAACTAGTTGAGAATTTTGTGAATGAAAATGAACTCTCAGATTTAAAATTATTACCTACAAGGTTACATAATAACCGGTGTCGGTTGACCCCTGACCGATATCATTCAGAAGAACCAATATTGGTTAGAGGTGACCGACATCGATCACTATCAAATTTGGATACAAATGTCTAGGAGGTCTAGATTGAGCCTTCAATACCCCAAACTCTTGTGAGAAGGTTGCAAAGGGTAAGTAAACCTCCAAAAAGATTTGCACCTTCTCTATTTTATTTATTATTGACTGATAATGGTGAACCAAAGAGATTTGAAGAAGCAATGTAGGATAAGATCCACATCTAGTGGGAGCATGACATGGATGAGAAGATGGACTCCTTTGAACAGAACCAGACATGTGATTTGGCTAAGGTTCCAACAGGTAAGAGAACATTGCAGAACAAGTGGGTTTACATGATCAAGGAAGAAGATGGTGGACATAAAAGGTACAAGGCAAGACTTGTAGTAAAGGGATTTTCACATAAAGAAGGTATTGAATTTGGTGAAATATTTTCACATGTTGTTAATATGAATTCTATTTGTACTATATTGAGTTTAGTTATAGCAGAAGATTTACATTTAGAGAAACTAGATGTGAAGATGGTTTTCCTTCATGGTGATTTGGATGAATATATTTATATGCAGTAGCCGCTTGGGTATGAAGTCAAGGGTAAGGAGAAATTAGTGAGCAAGTTGAAAAAGAGTCTGTATGGGCTCAAACAAGCTCTAAGGAAATGATACATGAGGTTTGATAGTTTTATGCATGAGCATGGTTACTTGAGATGTGAATCTGACCATTGTGTTTATTTCAAGAAGCTTGAAAATGGGAGCTATATTATTTTGTTACTATATGTGGATGATATGCTTATTACAGGATCTAGTAGGTAGGACATTGGTGAGCTTAAGGGAAAGCTAGTTCACACATTTTCTATGAAGGATTTAGGAGTTGTAAAAATAATCCTTGGTATGCAAATACACAAAGACAAGAAAAACAAGAAATTGTATGTCTCAAGAGGATTATATCTACAGGGTGTTAGAAAGGTTCAAAATGCAAAATGTAAAAACTGTTAGTACACCTATGGCTAGACACTTCAAATTGAGCAAAGATCAATGTCCTTCATCACATGAGGAGGTCAAATACATGACACGAGTGCCATATACTTCAGTAGTTGGGAGTCTCAAGTATGCTATGGTTTATACCAACCTAGACATTGCATAAGAAATGAGAGTTTTGATTAGATATATGGCCAATCCAGGTAAAGAGCATTGGAAAGTAGTGTAATAGATACTCAAGTATTTAAAAGGGACATCTAGCATGCAGTTATTCTATGGAAGTTCAAATATTTCATTATGTGGCTATGTTGATTCGGATATCGCTGGAGATCTGGATGGTAGAAGGAGCATTACTGGATATATTTTCATATTAGGTGGGATGATAGTTAGCTAGATTTCAAGACTGCAAAAGGTTGTGGCTTTGTCTACTACAGAGGAAGAGTATGTTACATCTACAGAGGCTAGCAAGGAGATGATATGGATGAGTAGGTTCATGGAAGAGTTGGGAAAGGAGCAAGATAATTGTAAACTATTCAGTGACAGTCAGAGTGCTATTCATTTAGCAAAGAACTTAGCATTTCATTTGAGAAAAAAACACATTTAGTTGAGGTATCACTTCATATGATAGGTATTGGAGGATGGACAATTGAATTTGAAAAATATTCATACGAGCGAGAACCTTGCGTATATGCTAATGAAGCCATTAACAAAGGAGAAGTTGGAGCTATACTCCACTTCTATTATTCTTCAAGTTTGAGACTTGAAGAGGAAGAAACAAAGCTAAGGAAGGATCCAAGAATGAGTCTGTACAGGTATGGTATAGTAATTAATCTCTAAGTGAGAGATTGTTGAGTTGTGGAGCTCAATTACTTCAGATTAGCATGCAATGTAAAACTTGCTGGAAAACATAGTAACCTACATCGGTAAGGAGGAACCGGCATCAGTCACCTAGGACTGACATCGTTTAGGAAAGGAGGAACCGACATTGGTTAGGGAGAACTGAAATCGATTACCTATGTGAGGATGTTTTAATTAACTCTCGAGAATTAGATCTATTTTTAGCACTAAAGTATATCTATTGATTGTATTTGTATGGCTAAGTGCCCTAAGTCTATAAATGACTATATAAGCATGAAAGCTAGGGTTTAGAAGTAAGGATTAACAAGAATTAAGAACTTGCAAAAGTTGGTGAGAGAGTGAATTCTTAGTGATGAAGCAAAAATCTTGAGGGAAAGAAAACACTGTACATATGAGAGGTGTGGAAGATTGTAAATCTTTATTATATATCTTGTCAAAGCTTTGGATAATAGATTGACTTGTTTCTTAGTGGACGTAGCCCACATTGGGTGAACCACGATAAATCTGGTGTTGATTTATGTCTCTTGTTGTGTATATTTCTTCTGGTAGAATATCCACTTTTATTTGCATGTACGCTTAGATCTTATATATTATATGTACAACTGGTGTGCTAACCCCAACATGTTTGAAGAAATTAACAGAGTGAGATAACACAAGTATGAATTTGACATAGAGATAAATGAAGATAGGTGAGAGAATAAGTTGAGTGTGAAGTTTTGAAGCTTAGAGAGCTACACATATATGTGTTGAAGACAAATCAAACATAGAAGGATGATTGATGAGAACCTACATGAATGAAGTGGTGTGAAGATGATCTAGTATAAATATTTATGATTTTGTAAGTGAATGAATAACTTAAAAATAGAGAAATTTAAACATGAAGATCTCCATAGCTAGTATTGCAACAACATGTGCATTTAAAAAGGTGAAGTTTTAAAGTGAGAGAGCATATTGAAGGAAAAGGTGCTTTGAGAATGAAGAGTTTGTGATGAAATTAGTATAGGTAGCCATATGAGTTTGGGTTTATGAATGTGCATACATGATTATATCATGTTTGAAGTCCCGTGATCAAATATGCGAGTTCACGTGCAAATAAGATATTGAAGATATAGTTGATAGGCCTTGTATGAAAGAAATTTGAAGTTGATTAATGAATGAGAAGAGAGATGAAATAGAGTATATAGATCAGGAGAAGTGAGCTAATTTATAGGTCACCATCAATTGTGTGAGACAACAAACTAAGTGTAATCAATACTGTGAAAAATATAATTTATAACTTAGCATGTGGGGAGTTGTTGCTTCCTAATAAGTTGAAGCATACTAAAATACAGTTGATGTTGGACCAAATTTTTGTTAAGAATATATTTGATTAGTTCTCCACTAATGTTTGGGTGAATTATGCATATTATGAGTCATAATATTACAACTCATAATATATTGTTGTATTGGGTATTTTGATATATTGTTATATTCATAAATAGTATTCCAGGTTATTTGTTGTAGCACCTCCCTGTTTATTAGGAGGTGGTTTGGCTATGTAATTGGCTATATAATAGCCATGAATCATGATGTGTAAATATATAATGATTAGTATTACTTTGTGTTTTCCTTTGGCTATCCAAATCTCTAGATGTGGTATCAGGGTAATGGATTTATATTTTTTTAAGAGATAGATTCGAAGCATTTAACTATCATATCGACCTTTTTTTGTCACTAAGGTGTGGTATCCTTGTAGTTTTATCTTTTGAAAACTTCATTTATTCAAATATTTGAGCCTATGATTTGAATGTTATAGTAATAAATACAAGGTGCTTATGTCTTTAAAGATGCCATAGGCCTTTTGATTTACTCTTGCATAACATGTCCACGGGCTATCTTCATTTCTCTTTACATTTATTTTACAGAATTGTGCACAAGTTTAGTAGATCTATTAGCTCAAGTCACATGGACCACGATCAATATTCCATCAACTTTGGCTTGTATAATTTTTGAAACCCGCAACATGAATTTGAGACGATGACATTTTCTTCACCTAATTTTCATTGATTAGTGTTGTAACATATAGTATCGATTCTATTCTGGAAAACACATGAGACAACATTATTATCTTTTGTAGAATTATATATTATCTTAGGTTGCTCTTGAATTGAATTTGGCATCAAGTTATCATCTAGCTACATCTGATAACAATTTCCATTTGGTGATTCAATGTATTCCACCAACCACAAAGGCTAATGCAACCTTCGACATCTTCCAAGGTGGATCCGCTCAAAATCTTGGGCCACATGTGATTATCATCCATTACATGCCTTATCAGTTGTTTTTTAGATGATTCAAGATATCTGATGAGCTTGGAGGAGGAATACGTCTACATTTCATTGACTTGAATTCTACGTAGTCTACATCAAGCCTCACATTGCCTTGTCATAGTTCCTTTGTTTTTCACTGCTAGCATGCTTGTGGTCAACTAAGGATTGACATATTTGAAAATTCATATTTAAAGTTGATTAGAATTTAGATATGTGAAATATTTATGGTTTGTGTTTAGCTCTTTCCCACGTGTTTCATTGGAAGTTCTCATCCTTTCCATTTCTACTAAGCCCCAAGATCGACGCACTGACCAGATTACACATGTATTACATGAAGCTCTACCTTAAAATTCCATATGTGTATGTAAAAACATGTAGTTATTTTAGTCTTAACGTTTTCAATTAGGCTATTGTTAATAGTATTCGTGATTCTAATAATATCCTCCCACTATATTAGAAAATTGAGTCATTATAGTTTAGTTTTAGATTATAATTGGTCATTGAGTCTTTAGTCTTTTATATTTATTTGATTAAAATAAAAGTATTTCTTATTTTTTATTATTTCATCATGTAATTAGTATAATGTATTAGAGTCTTAAAACGTTTAAGTTTAAATTCAATATATTTGGCCATGTTTTTATGTAGTTTATTTTTATAGGGTTATTTCATAATATTTTTGTATCTGTATATTGTCTAGGTTAATTGAGTTAGTTGTAGTCAAAGAGTCATTATGTCATTTAGTGTCAGTATTGTAAATTTTTTTTGCCTAAATTTTAGCTGGACGTATTTTTGGTGGAATCCAATGTCTGAGTTGAACATGAGGGGGGGATTCTCAAATGAGCATTGAAGCAATAATCAACAGAGATAGTAGTAGAAAATTGGAGGATGGAGGCAACAAAGGCAGGAGGAAAATTAACATCCTCGAGTTCATCACTCCCTTAGAGGCCGCAAAATACTTTAGTGACATATTTTATTGTGTGTGATAAATAAGAATAGATGAACATCCATGTTCCTGTGTGTGGTATAATGTTTGTGTTTCCCCTGTCATTATGATGATGTGGAGATTTGTACCATTGATAATATAGTCAAATAAATTTTATCAAGAGATTCATTTCTATTTTTTCTAAAATGACTATTCCCATTACAAACATGCTACAAAAGGACCAGATTATCCAATGGGAAGAAGAATATCTCTAAGCATTTACTGGAATAAAATAAGTGTTAAAGAATTCCCCAGTATTAGGAGCCCCTAATTATAAAAAGGCCTTTCAAAAATTTTCTTTTACATCTAAGAATACTATTGTATTTGTGTTATTACAACAGGATGAAGAGGGAAATGAAAGGCTTGCTGGATTTTTCAGTAAATTCCTGCAAGGTGCTAAGTTAAAATATACTATCATAGAAAAGTAATATTTTGCTTTGGTAAGTGTTTCACCTGATTCTAGATCATTTCTTTGAAGTATTGACGAAACAAATAGGGTAACGAGTGTAGGAGGAATACCTGTTCAAATACTTGTTAATGGGTTATTGCGTGCGTATGACTTCTGAATCCACAGCTGATTGTGAGATCTTCCTTTTGGCTAGGAGGAACTACCTGTAATGTAAAGCAAGACCACCAGAAGGAATTAAAAAATATGTGCACTAAACTACCTAGCGTGTGCTATATCTGGGAAGTGTGATACTTCCTAGACAGCTGTCAATCCACTATTTTAAACAATTTAATGTGGTAAATATGGTAAATCCTATTGTAGTGTGAAATGATTTAGGTATCTCACTTAAAACACAATAAGAAAATAGATCTAATATAACATGATAGGTTAGAATAAGGTCCAAAGCTCAAATAACTAGTTTTGGGTCTTTGCAAGTCTTATAGAGGTCTCAGGGAGATCACAGGGTAATGAGGGTTAGGTGGAATTAGGTGGATAGGTCACTGTTTTGGGTTGTATTAGCAAATACAAAGACCGATTTTGGTTAAGGGTGACCAACGAAAGTTGGGTATAACTGGTGTCTGTTACCCATGTAGTTTTGGGAATGCCACAAAATGAGATTTTAGGTCTCCTTTAAGATTGGACAATGGACTTTGGTTGGTCAGGATGAGGTATTGGGTGATTTAGGTAGGATTTGGTGGGGTTTTAATGGGTATATGGAGGGGTGAGTGTTGGGGGAGGTAAATGGGTGGCTAGGTAAATAAAATATGATAATATAATGATGAAATGGAATAAACCAGAGTAGTATAACATTTACTTACTTGGATTCTGGTCCTGGATGCCTATGAGTGAGGGATGGAGGTGCTGATGAGAGGTTTTGAAGGCTACAAGTGATCACCAACTGAAGGAAATCTTCTGCATGGGCTGTATGTACATTCCTCTTTTCCTGGTTAGATCAGATCATTGATGGGATGACTGTGTAGGAAAATATGCTTAATCTCCTTCCTTGCATGCATGTTTTCACTGGAATTCACTCTCAGAAGATGTGATATCTCTCTAGGATGTGCTAATGTTCACTAACTTTTCCAATATTTTTTCCAACCTTCTGCAAACCTTGAGAATAAGGTTGTTTTGGGGTTAAAAGGGTAACCGAAGGTGGTTCCGGCTTAACCGGCGATGGTTAGGGCTAACCAGCATTGGTTAAGGTGGGATTTCCTAGGTTTACTAAACTATGGGGATCCTCTTGATTTTCTCAGATCTCATGTCGTTAACCCATAGATTAAACTGGGAGCTTCATGTAAGCATGCAAGAATGTGGTTAGAGGGAATGTAGGCATTAATTTTTAGGGTTTGGGTCAGTCTTAGTTAGTTATGGCAATTTATTAAGAATAGGTTTTACAGTGAGTTGGCTTGGTGAGGTGTCTAGGTGAAGTGTATGTGTGGATATTACTTAAATTAAGATATTTAAATAATAAATATAGTGTGGATAATGAATTAATTTAATTCGATTAATTAAATTAATATTAGTGGGGTGAAGGGGGCCATGGCTAGGTTAACGTAATAAAGGGTGTTTATTTGTCGAGGTACCAAAGGGGAGTGTGACATAATTTTAGTGTCTACATTTTGACCCTTTTTATTGCATAGCTTGTATTGGTAAGCAATGCTAACAAAAATAAGATGTGGTTACCTCATGTGTGGGTGAAGGTGATCCCCCTTCAAATTGATGAGGCTTAAGGAAAAATCAGTGAGTGGTTTGATAAAAAAGTGAATGAGAGAAAGGGGAAGGTGAAGAATGGGGGATAAAGGAGTAAGATCTACTTGGGTAAGCTAGGTAATTGGTCTAGGTCAAAGTTAGCAACAATCAAACACACGCACATGTATAAACTGCAACACGCTACCATGTTGAAGACCAGGAAAAATCTACATCGTCTAAGGTCGATAGGTTTATCCAAAAAAGGTTGAAGTGATTCCACTATCCAAGGTATAGGATATGGTCAGGAAAAAAAATGTAGGTTAGGTGTAGGAATGTTTAGGTATGTTCCGGTACACCAAAGGTAGGGTCAGGATAAACAGTCACGGTAATAGGCTAGGTAAGGTCATTAAGTCAACAACACAGGTAACAGTGCCACAAGGTATAACAAACACATGATGTCAAAGGTCTCTAATGATGGTCCAGGTCCAAATATCTAGGTCATGGCATGGGTAAGGCCAAGGTAGGGGTAAAATAATGAATCCCCAAAGGTGGACAAAGGTAGGTAGTAAATGATGAGGTTAGGAAAGGTGAGGTAAATGGGTAGGGTAAAGGTTGGGTGGGGTAAATCGTTAGGGTGAAGGTTGGGTGGGGAAAAAAGGGAGGTAGGGGTAGGGTAAAGGTTAAAATTGAGGGCAATGTGTAGGTGAGGGTGACCGATGTTTGTCATGGATAACCAAAGTTGGTATAGATAAACTGATGATGGCTAGGTAGGGCATGCGACTGATGCCAGTCAAGGGTAACTGACATCAGTTAGGTCGTGTTTGTTATAAAAATAAAAAATACACATTTTTTGTTATTCATTTGTTATTATTCAAAGTGAGAAAATGACAAAAAAAAAAAAAGAGAAAAGAGAGAAAAGAGTCTAAAAAAATGAAACAGTGATTATTATTTTTGTATATGGCAGTGTGATTGACGAGTGATTGATTGGTGAGAAGTAGGTCAATAGGATCATTGTGAGGGATTCAATTAGTAAGAGGTTGTGAGTAGGTATTTGGTGATGGTGGAGGCCAGAGAGGGATCATGTGGCCCACTAGTATAGTGGCTAGATGTGCCACCGAGACGGCAGTAGTGTGACAGTTCGATTTAGGCATGGTTGAGCAGGTCTGTTAGGCATGGTTGAGTTAGGTTTGTTTAGGCATGGTTAAGTTAAAAGTAGGTGAAGTGGTGATTCATTATTTTATGTAATGAATGACAATATGGTTCATATGTGAGATGTGGTATAATCTATGCATAGTGATGATAGAGAAATGGTAGGCATAATAAATGTATGCTGTGATAATGTTTAAAATATGAAACAACTTGTTATGTATGTGGTTTAATTTCTAATTTTGGGTATAAAAGGGAAACGAAGTTAGGTGTGATGTAATGTGAGGCACATGGAAGATGAATTGTTTAGGATAGAGGATGGCTGAGCTAACCTCCAAGGGCCCCATGCCCTCAGAGTGCTGCCTACATAGTCCTGACAAAAAGGGACCTCAGGCCAATGTAGTTCTCCCATAAGCTAGGGAAGAATATGAGGAGGTATGAAAATGGGTTGGCAGGTTTTTAGGCATGTTGTGGGTTTAGATTTATTAGGTGTGGGTAGATTATAGGTAAAATGATGTAGGTGAGGGAGATTGTGGTGAAAGAAGAAGATTACCCCAAAAGTAAGCATCAAGGACCAAGTCCTATATAAGGTAATCAAAACGTAAACAAAGGTGGTTCAAAATATAAGAGGGGGAAATAAAGCCACCTGATTGGGTAGGATCATACCAAGTAGATCATACCTTGGTGGAGGTGATGAACGTAAGACCCTAAAGACATTGCATAATGATTGTTCTATGGTGAAAAGTAGTCACATGATCACCAAATGTCTAAGTTCCCAAGAAGTCCCTTGAGGCAGTAGGAAATGAGAGTGGGCATGGTTTGAAGGGTGAAAAGTGGGTAATTTTTATATGGTATAGGTGGCATATGTTTCGAGCAAGAAAACCTAAATCACAATGGGTAAGTGCATGAAAAAAATGTTGAGTGTTTTGATTTATAGTTTAAATAGATTGATCGATGTGGGAAGTCTATATGGGATGAAGAAAATTTAACTCCTTGAGGTCTTCGTGAAGCTGATCGATGCGGGAATCTTCGGTTGCTCTCATTTTTTTGTTTTGTTTTTCTGAAGAGCTTTACATAGTTGTCCTTCTAGGGAGTAGTCTATTTATAGCATTAATTTGTCAAGAGGAAGATGTCCTTTTGAGGTAGTCATATTTTTATTAGAAGTTTGACTCAAGGAGTTGGGTTCCATGTGAGGTCTTGAGGTCATGGACAATACCAAGGTGGAGAAGAAGACTCTTGTTCAAAAGGAAAGGTGAAACAACCATGGGATCTCATCTAAAGGTAGACGAAAAGTATCTGTGAGAATCATGTTATGTGTAGCGCCGTGGTACACATATTTAAGAGAAGATAACAAGTGATGGGTACTCACATGATTCTTTTTTAATCATTGGTGAGGTGTATGAAGTGAATAACACTCAAGGGACAAGCATGGAAAGAGACAAAGGTGAGGGAGGACTACAAGTCAACAATAAAATGGTCGAAGATACAAGGCATTAAGGGGCTCAGGTTCGGGTTTACCATCGAGTGAAGATAAATGATAAGCACTTGATCCATAGGTATGAGTCATGATGTACGGTCCAAGCCAATTAGGAGGAAATTTGCCCCATTTAATTTTTTCTACTTAGTTACATGTTGATTTTCTTTCAAGACAAGGTCACCGACTTGGAAGGTTTGTGCATGGACACGTTTGTCGTAAGCACAATTTGATACATTTTTGGTAAACTTGAAGGTGATCCAGAGCATTAAGATGACATTCGTCTAATAACTCTAGTTGTGCTAAACGGTCCTGATGAAAGTCATCATCATTTAGCATGTCATGGAGAGAGATGTCAAGTGAGGGAATCTAGAATTTGAGAGGCAGGACTACCTCTGTACCGTAGACCAGAGAAAAAGGTATGGCCATAGTGGAAGTGTGAATACTGGTGTGGTATGCCCACAGGGTAAAGGGAATGTGTGTATGCCAATCCTTCCCAGTATTGTCAACCACTTTCATAAGAATTTTGTTAGTGGATTCAGCTTGGCCATTGGTTTGTGGGTAATAAGGTGATGAGAAACTAAGCTAAATGCCGAAGGCGTCACAATAGTCTTTTGCAATGTTTTATTTTTGAATTGTTTTCCATTGTCAATGATGAGGTGATGAGGAACACCAAAGTGACAAATGATGTGGTGGTTAATGAACTCACATATTTTCTTAGCTTTCATAGAGATGAGTGGTATGGCTTCCACCCATTTTGTATAGTATTCGGTAGCGGTAATGATCCATTGATGTCATTGTGAAGAATGGGGGTTGATCTCTCCAACAAGAACCAAACCCCATTGAGAGAATGGCCAAAGGAAACAGGTAACCTGTAAGACATGACTAGGTGTATAATGAAGATTGGAATGTTGCTAGCATTTTACACAATGTTTGATGTAGTCACAACAATCATGGTTAAGGGTCGGTCAGTAATAGCCCAGGTGAAGAATTGCTTAGCAACAACAAGGCCACTGAAGTGACCTCCACATATGCCATCATGAACTTCCTTAATGGTATAAGGGATTTCAGAACTTGTGAGGCATCATAAGAGAATACCGTCAAATCCATGCTTATAGAGGAGGCCCCCCAGAATGATGTAATGAGAGACCTTTTTAAGGAAGGTGCGTTGTCCATTACGGGTGAGATCAGGAGGTAAGATGGAGAGAGAAAGGTAGTCAGAGTATTGTTTATACCAAAGGTCACTCAGGTCACAGGGGTAGCGGTTTCGATCGAGTAAACATCATGAGGTAAATAAGAAGGTGATTGGAGTCATTATATGGTGACAAAGATTATAGAATCGGCAGGTGAAACAGGTATTTGGGAAGCTAAGTAGGCCATGGTATCTGCAAACTTATTGGTTGAACGTGGGATGGTGTGAAGGGTGTAACGGTCAAAGGTTGTCAAAATTATGTCTACATGATGTTTATATTTTTGAAGTATCTCATTACAACATTGGTACATATCATTGACTTGGTTTATGACCAATTGAGAATCACGAAATATGTTGATTGATTTGACATCTAGGGCATAGGCGGCTTGGAGACCTAGTACGAGTGCTTTGTATTCAGCAATATTGTTATTACATTCAAAATCTAATTTGAATGACAAATTCATGGGTTCACCATCAAGACGAATGAGGATAATACCAGCCCTGCCACAATTACACTGACACTTGGAACCATCGAAGAAGAGTGTCATTTGGTAAGGAGGTTCATTCAAGGAAAGGATAGCAATTGACTCATCTAGAAATTCAAAATTAGAGGGTTGATCCCTGAAAATAGGTGTATCAGCCAATTGGCCAGCAATAACTTGGCCCTTGATAGCCTTTTGATGAATGAATTTAAGGTCAAGATCAGCTAAAAGCATAAGCCATCATGTGGCATGCTGATTTTCATAAGGTTTGGCGTACATGAAGTGTAAGGGGTCGGTGTTGGTCACAACATAGGTTTTGTGGTTGAGTAGGTAATGACGAAGTTTGGTGGCAATGAAAAATAAGGCTAAGAAAAAGTTTTTGGGGTGGGTGATCGGGTTTCATAGTCCAAAAGAGTACATTCTCATGTAATAAACCAGCCTCAAGCAACATCTGTGTTGTTCATTTGATGAGCGAGCACTCAGAGGAAGATCGGTAGCTGAGATGTCATTGAATATAGCCGAGGTAAGAAATTTATCACCTGTTAGGTGGGATGAGTAAGGGTGGTTAGAGAAGGATATTGTTCTAAGGCCTCAAAACTTTGTGGCAGTCAGTGATCCTATCAACCAACCAAGAGAACCTTATTGAGCCTTTGTTTGATGAAAGGTGTTGAACTCCTTGAATCCGCATAATTGTGAAATGGAAGGGACAAATAGAACTACAACTGACCTTATCACTATTATTCAGGTTACTCAAAATAGTTGTCACTTCCAGAATGGCCTTGAACTTTCAAAATAAGGTTAAGGTTACTAGAGACAGGCAGCTAATAAATCCTAGGAGCTTTCTGAGAGCTGTAAAGATTGTACTTCTTTGCTAATCCACCATATGATTTATCTGGAGATAGGGTACAAAACTAGTTATTCACCAGGTCATTTTCCACGTATTCGGAGGTGTTTAGATTGAATCACGCCAGAGATCGACCAAAATCTTGGAGACCTTTGCAAGAGTGGATAAATACCTTGCAAAATCGATTTAATCATACCAGGAATGATTAGGAGGTTTACAATACTCCTTCAAGAGGATATGTGCACAAAGTTCCCCTATCTGCGTAAATTGAAGACAATCTTTGCAGTTGATTTCTAACTAATTTGAAGCTGACATACCATACATATATCCAGAAATCCCATTTGATCATGTAAGGCATGACCCAGGAGGTACAAATGGGTAAAGACAGTAAAATGATTTTACTGTTTTCATTTTAGGTTCCCATGAAGGCTCTTGTGGATATAAAATTTTAGGGGATGTCCATCCATCAACAGTGAATACATGTTAGATCCAAAGAGATCTGGGAACACACCGACTTGTAAAGGAGCGTTGAAGACACACTTGTCAAAGGCATTCTAAAACATACCAAAGTTTGGCAAACTTGCCAAGGAATAAACCAGATGCAATCCAGAGGTTAAGACAACATTGATCTAATATACTCTAGTTGTGTTAAATGGTCATAACGAAAGTCATTGTCAAAGATGTCATGGATGGCTTTACAACTTGAAAAACAAAGTGAGGGAAACATGATGCAAAAGAGGATTGAAAATGCCTCTATAGGCAGTAGACCAGAGAAAATGGGTGTTTTCTGCAGTGGAACTCGAATACTAGTGCGGTAATGCCCACATTAGGAAAACGGAATATGATATGCCAATCCAGCTTCCCAGTATCATCAACCACTTTCAAAGAATAGTTTTTTTAGGGTTTTGTTAGTAGATTAATGATTCGCCAAAGGACATTGTCAATAAGGTGATCGAGAAACCAAGCTGAATGCCCAAAAATTATAAATCAAATAATTTGGAATGTTTTGTTTTTGAATTGTTTTACCATTGTCAGTGATGAGGTGATGACCAAACACCAAAGCAACAAATGATTTGGTGACCTCTGTGAACTTTTAATTTCATTTTTCTCATCTTTTTAGAGGTGAGTATCAAAAAACATCATTCCACCAATTTTAGTCATAGTAAATAGTAGCAGTGATGACTCCATTGATGGCCATTGGGACAAAAATCATATAATTTCTCTGAAAAGATCCAAACCCCATTCAGAGAAGGGCCAAAGATCTCTTGGAGTGACCCATAAGGCAAATGGGTTAAAATGACAGATTGGAATGAATTTTGGTATTCAACATTAAATGTTTGAAATAGTGAGACAACAATCATGGTTCCAAGGGTAGATCCAGTAATAGCCCAGGTGAAGAATATGTAGCGACACGTGTCAAGGCCAGTGAAGTGACCTCCACATATTCCATCATGAACAATCCATAATGGTATCAGGAATTTCAGAACTTGTGAGGAAAATCATAAGAGAATACCACCAAGGCCATGACTCGCCACGTGTCATAGAAGTGGGATCATTGAAAATGCGAGCCAATTCTATCAAGAAACCTATTAAAGGAAGGCATATTTGTCCATTACGGGTGAAGATCAGGATTCTTTCCTAAGATGGAGAGAGAAACGTCGCAGTCCAAGCTTATTGATTTCAATACCAAAGGTCACTCGGGTCAAAGCTTATTAGTTCCCAATCAAGTAAACATCTGAGGTAAATAAGCAATTTTTTCCCATTGGCAAGTGGACCAAATTTTATGGTGACAAAGATTTTAGAATTGGTAGGCAAAAAGTAGGTATTTGGGAAGCTAAGCCCTGGCCATGGTATTTAAAACTTGTTGGTTGAACGTGGGATGGTTTTAAGGGTGTAATGATCAAAGGTGGTCAAAA
This sequence comes from Taxus chinensis, assembly GCA_019776745.2. Lineage (NCBI taxonomy): Eukaryota > Viridiplantae > Streptophyta > Pinopsida > Cupressales > Taxaceae > Taxus > Taxus chinensis. Next base: position 61,799,268 of record CM034151.1, read on the forward strand.
TTATGTCTACATGATGTTTATACTTGCTTGAAGTATCGCATTATGACATTATGTACATACCATTCTCTTGGTTTACGACCAATTGAGAATCACCAAAGATGTTGATTGATTTAAAATCTAGGGCATAAGCGGCTTAGAGACCTAGTACGACCCCTTCATATTCGGAAATATTTTTGGTACATTCCAAAATCTAATTTGAAAGACAAAGGAATGGGTTCCAAAACTACATTAAGAATTTTACAGGAAAGAGGATAATACTCAGACCCCACCACCCATCAACACTTGGAACACATACCTTGAATGCAAGAGTGTCATTTGGTAAGGTGGTTCATCCAGGGAAACATCAAATTGACTCATCTAGGAAAGTAAAAATTAGAGGGTTGATACCCCAGGAAATAACAAAATCGTTTTTGCCAATTGCTCAGCAATATCTTGGCCCTTGATGGAACTTTTGTGAATGAATTTGAGATCAAGATCAGATTTAAAAGCATAATGACACAACCCATCATGCACAAAAAAGGGGCAAACTTTGATTTTGATAAGGTTTAGGTGTACATGAAGTGTAAAACATTCAGTATTGGTCACAACATAGGTTAAAATGTGGTTGAGTAGGTAATGATGGAGTTTTAGTGGACAATGAAAACTAAGGATAAAAATTTTTTTGGGTGGGTGTATCAAGGTTTCATAGTCCAAAAGAGTACGGCTGATGTAATAAACCACTTTGCTCCCTGTGTTGTTCATCACGATGAGTGGAGCATGGCTCCCAAGGAGTGATAGGTAGCAGATATGTATAGGTAAAAAGGTTGATCATCTTTAGGTGGGATGAGTACGGGTGGTTGGAGAAGGTATTGTTTTAGGGCCTCAAAATCTTTGTGGCAGTCATCATCCCATTTAAAGGAGACATCCTTCTTGAGCAGATGATGAAATGGTTGGCATTGATCTGATAATTGTGAAATGAAACGGTGAATAGAATGCAACTTACCTTGTAGGCTACGGAGTTGTTTAAGGTTAGTGGGCAGAGGCATTTCCAGAATGACCTTGACTTTAGTAGGGTCAACTTCTATACCACGTAGGGAAATGATAAATCCTAGGAGCTTTCCTGAGAGAACTGCAAAGATGCACTTCTTAGGTTGAAGGTGGATGTAATATTTAATGAGATGGTCAAAGATGGTTTTGAGGACGGTTAGGTGCTCGGAGCGGCATTTATATTTGGCCAAGAGATCATCCACGTAATCTTCCAATATGCGATGCATGATGTCATGGAAGATGTAAGTCATAGCCTGCTGATATGTGGCACCAACATTTTTAAGGCCAAAAGGCATGACTCGATAGCAGAAGGTCCCCCAAGGGGTGATGAATGAGGTTTTGTGTTGATCCTCTGGGGCAAGCAAAATTTGGTTATAACCTGAGAATCCATCCATGAGTGATAGCATCTCATGGCCAGTGGTAAGGTCAACCAGCTGGTCAATACCAGGTAAGGGAAAGTCATCTTTTGGGCATGCTAGGTTGAGGTCACGGAAGTCCATGCAAATACAGAGTCCTCGTGTCACCTTAGTGATAGGGACAATGTTAGAAATCCAACGAGGATAATCAATGGGTAAGATGAAGGAAATGGAAAGAAGGCACTGAAGTTCCTCTTTGATGAGAAGGGAAATGTGAGGGTGCATTTTCCTCAGCTTTTGTTTAATGGGTTTGGCATCAGGAATGGTTACGATATTGTGGACCACTATGGTGGGGTCAATACCCGGTATATCTACATTAGACCAAGCCAAAGCGTGGTTATGATCTTTGAGAAAATAAGTGATGGCTTCTTGTTCAGTAGTATCTAAAGATTGACCGATCTTCAGGATGTGCGGGTCATCTTGAGTATGAATGTTGATCTCGATAGTCAATTCATTCAACATGGTTTGCATCTTAGAAGGTAATGACCGATGAATATATGAGTCTTCTGCACCAAGGTAGGTGAGTATGGATTCATCATCCTGACATTGAACGATGTTAATTGAAGGTGTATCATCATCGATCATTTCAGGATATAGGAAGGGAAGAGTGGAAGGGGCCTCGCCCTCGTGTTGATAAGTCAAAGGCCCCAAGGAAATGGTGTTTATGAAAAAAAAAGTTAGGAGGGATAGATTCAGGATCCATTGACTCCGTCGGTGAAGGTGGTGATGAAGGTGGAGCAGGTGAAGAAGGTGGAGAAGGATTAGTGTCCTTAATGAGTTCAATGCAGGCCTATTTGGTAGGTGGTTCAGGAAAGCCAATACCACTACATTCTTTATGTTTGCGGGTGGTACATGGAATGGTTGTATGGCAGCCTTTCTCGTAAAATCCAAAACCAAAACCCTTCCACACACATAGGTGTAGGAAGGTGTGGGAAAAAGTGATTGGTAAGTGATTGGAAGTCAGCTGAAAAGGGGCAAGTTTGTGATGGTGGTTCAGGTGTGTAAGTGGTAGTATCAAGTCCCCCATAGGTTAGACTAGTAAAAGGTTGAGGAGGACCATATAGGAGATTGTTCTCCTATATGGTGATCATAGTGAGGGTGTTGGTGAAGGCTTCCATACTCTTGTGGAGTAAGGAATGTGTTGACACTATATAGGCAGTACTCCCCCAGAGTGAGGTGTTGAAAAACACCTTCCAAGGGATCAAGTGGTTCAGTATGTAGGTAGCTAGAATGGATGATGTGTTAGAGATCGATGCGGAGGTGGAGTTAATGGATTGGGAAGCTAATGGGTCAGCCGTGGAGGTTATGGCAGCGGTAGGAATGGAGGAGGCATGTGTGGTAGAAGTAGTGGCTACACTGGTAAGTGGAAGTGTAGGTGAAGAAGTAACAGTTGTCGGAGGTAGTCAGACTTAATAGGTATGAGCACATCGTTGGGTCGGTAAAGCATGTTACATGTTTTAAAAGGTGATGGGTCAGCTAGAATGGTGTAGGTGTGTCCTTCGTGTTCAAACTTTAGACAATGATGCAAAGTGGAAGGAATGCAACCCATGACACGAATCCAGGGTCTACCAAGCAACAGGTTATATTGGAATTCCCCTTCCAAAATGTAAAACAATTCTGGAACAGTTTGGGGGCCCACATGAATGTGGAGGATGATGGTGCCTAGTGTAGAGGTGATAGCATCATTGAATGAACACAACATGACAGGATGTTTATGCATGTAATTGTCAGGTATGCGCATTTGAGTTGAATGCATGAGATGAAATGATATTAATGCTAGTGCCCCCATCAATCATCACATGGCGTACCCATATGTCATCGATGTGGACAGAGATGAAGAGGGCTGGGTTTGGGTCATCTTTTTGGTGTGGCATGATCTCTTCCTCTGAGAAGCTAAGGGAGGCCACTTGGTGAATAGGGTGGGGTGAAGATGAAGGTGGTAATTTGGTGAGAGAGGCTACATGATGGGGTGTGATAATGGAGGCCACGGGTGTAGGGTCATTGGGTAAAACCTCAATAGATTGAAGAACCTCCATGAGAGCTTGACGATGGGATTCTGAGGTTTGGATGAGGTCATATAGGGACATTTTGAGGGGAGACTAGTGTAATTGTTTGAGCATGGTGTGATGTGTGACGCCATTAGAAATGGGGTACGTGGGGCCACGGATAGTGATTTTAGGTATGGGTGTAGATGGTATGTTGGGTATAGGATTGGTTGGTGGGTCAGTTGCCTTTTCTTTACCCTTATCCTTCTGAGCACGTGTAGTGATGTGTATCATGTTGATCTGAGGGGAGTTGGAAAATGGAGAAGGTGTAGGGTGAGTGGTATAATGACACAATGGGTAAAAACCTACCGCAGGAGAAAAAACCTATGAGGTGAGCTGGGTACAATGACATTTGGGTGGTGGCGTGGCAAGTTCTTTGATGTGAACCATGTTAATTTCAAATCTTGGGGGTGGCTCTAAGAGAGGTAGGGGTGGAGGTTGTGGTTATTGAGTGGGAAATGTGGGAATGGGTGTTGGTGAAGCAGGATCCTTTTTGAGAAGGTCATCATCGTCAAAGTTGGCTTCTGGGGGACACAACTAGATAAGGATGGTTTTCAAGGCCTTGCAGTTTTCCACATCGTGCCCTGGCACATGATGGTAAGCACAAATTTTAGTATCATCAAACCCTTTTGGCTTGGGTTTGAGGGGGTCGTAAGGTCTGAGTGGAGGTAATGTGATGACAAAGTCTCAAGGAGGTTGGTTAAAATTTTGGCATAGGACCCTGCTAGTGGATCACAATGGGAAGTGAACGTGGGTTTGGGTGTAGGTGTAGTTGATTGTATGAGGAATGGTCTTTAGAAGAGGAGGAGTGGGTCGAGCTATGGGTTTGGGTGTTGGCATGGTTTTGGGTGTCGGTCATGTTTGTTTAGGTAGGGGTATAGTAAATGGATGGGTAGGAGGGTGTGTGGTTGTTTTGACTACCTTATTGTGGGGTAGTGGAGTTTTGTTTTTGGGTCACACCTTCTTAGATAAAGATGATATGGGTGTACGAGGTCTAGAAGGAAAAGTAGATGGGGGAAGAGGACAAGTTACCCATGGGGATAATGGAGGTTCTGTGAAGGTAGAGGATTTAGGACATGTAGGAGGTGTAAGGGATAGAGATTGAAATGTAGTGGGCAGTGAAGTAATAACCGAGGGTATTGGAGGTATGGGTGGTAAAGATGTTGTAGGTTCTGGTGTAAGTCATGTTGGGCATGTGGGGAGATTAGGGGTTTTTGAGGAAGGAATAGGTTGTTTATTTTTTGGTTTATTGGTGGGTAGAGATTTCTTAACCATGTGGGGAAGCTGAGATCCTAAGATGGATGGGATAGGTGTAGGTGTGATTCGTGGAGATGGGGTATGTGTTTTATGGTTTTGGTGCTTCTATTTGGGTGTCGAAGTAGGTGTGGTGTTGTATTTGGAGGATGTAGCTAAATCTAGTTTGATAGGTGGATGAGTAAGGTTGTTGGTTGGGGTGACCCCTAAAGTGGTAATAGGTTTAATCGAGGATGATGTCATAGGTGTGGGTTTGGGTTTAGATATACATTAGGCTATGGGTAGGGATGTGTTTTGAGCTATAACAAGTGTCATGGAAGGAGTTTTGATAGAGTTGGTTATGTTTGGTTTGATTGGTTGAAATATTTTTTGGTAGATAGTGGAGGTATCAGTAAGTGACCTCTGCATCTACATTGAGATAGGAAGGAAAAGGAATCCCCATAGTAAGGCTCTATTCACATAATCTAAGTGATCAGCAAAACACGATAATGACACATTTGTAGATGGAGTTGATAAGGACGTAATGGCAATTCCTGTAAAATGTGTCTTAGAGATAGAAAATTATCTAGCTTCAGCTTCCGTGGGTAGGAGAGCTGAAAGTAGGTCTGCAGGATTTTGGGTAGCTGATGGAGAATGCTTACTAAGAGGCAAAGGTGTCTCAACTAGGTCTATGATAGGTAGAGGATATGATGGGAGATCCTCTATAGGTGGAGGAGATGATGGGTGCTCATTTGTGGGTGAAGGAGGTAATGGGTGCTCCTATATGGGTGTAGGAGATACTATGAGTAAAGGTTCTCTAAGTGGAGAAGCCAGGGGTGAGATGGTCTCGATGTTAGCAAGGGACTCCTTCATAGGTGATGAAGGAGATGAAAGACATTCCTCTGTAGGTGAAGGAACAGGGGAGGTTGGTTCTGATGAGGAAGGAGTATTTCAAGCTAGGATTTCCTCTATGGAAGGAATGTGAGGTATTTAGGAGGTGATATGTATGTCATTAAAGATAGTGTTGACCTTGCGGGTATGGGTATCATGAGTTCAGGTCTCACCGATTTGATAAAATGAAGGGGAATGGTTTCTTGAAGATGTGTAGGTTTTGGTTGGCAGGTGTGTTAGGATTATCCATGGTTAACTCACATTTCTTGAGAGTTTCTTGCATAATATTTATGAAAGTGATGCAATTTCTGTCACTATGACCCTTTACTCGATGATAGTTACAGAAGTCATGTTCTTTATACCATGCGGGCATGGGGCAAGCAGGGTCAAAAATAGTGTGTGGTTTTATGGGTGGAAGAGTGATGGCTCTGGCTTTGATAATATTTTCTAAGATAGAAGAGAAAGGCTCCCCAATTGGGGTGTATTTCCACTACTCTCATCTGAATTGAAAGTCTAGACGGGTGATAGATTAGATGAGGGGGTAGCCTAATTTGATGGATGATATCGGCTGGCCTTGAGTACCACTGTATTAGTGGTGGCCTTAGCCTTTGAATAATTTATTTGTGGTTTGGAAGAAGAAGAGGTATCATTTGACTTGAATGCCAAATTCTTATTGCGTAATTATATTTTCTTCTCTTCGATGGCCCAAATCTCTAACTTTCGTGCCATAGTGAACACTTCATCAAATGATTGGAAGGTTTGGACCTACAAGGTCCATGAGATATGTCTAGTACAAGCCCATGTGAAGAGCTCAATGAGTTCTATTTGTGGCAGTTGGAAGGTTAGTTGGTTGATCAAGCTATGCCAGGGAGTGACAAAATATGTGATAGATTCATTCTCATAATGACGCATGGAGTATAGGTTGGTCATGGTACCCTTCTTGACGATATTGATAGAAAAATGATCCAAGAAGGCTTGGGCTACCTGATTGAATGATAATATGGAGTGTCTAGGTAACCCACTATACCAATCTAATGTAGGTCTAGTCAGAGACATGGGAAATGTTCTCAAGAGCAAGGCATCATCATGAGCGATCAGATAACACCCATGTTTGAACGACTGCGAATTCTACTGTGGGTCTTCTTTGCTATTGAAATGATTGAATTTAGGAATTTCCCAATTCATGGGGTATGGGTGGATAGGAATGGATGGGTGGATGGGCTTGTTGCAAATCTTGTCATGGGTGAGAATGTTGTGGGACCCAAAAACCAATTCCTCTAATGTATGCATCTTATCCAACATCAATTTGATTAGGTTGTTGGTAGGTTATGATCATTGGGTACCTCCTGTAGTGTGAGAGGGTTTGTTTTGGGCATATAACTGGGGTGGCACTCTAGTGTATGGTGCTTCCATGTAGGCTGATTGGGAAGAATGCAGTGAAACAGGGGGTACATACCCTATGTGAATAATGGATGAAACGGGAGGTGGCTAATAGTATGTATATGGAGGTAGAAGGTTCGTGGTAACCCTAGTGGAAATGGGGGGTAATGATTTTGGAATGGAAAGGACCACATTATGAAAAGGGGTATGGGTCATTGACATAGGAGGTGGTAGTGTAGCTATGGGTATGTGTGAGATATTAGGGATGGATGATGTTGCATTTTGGGTAGTTGTTGAGTGTATGCTAGATGTGGCGGGGGTAATGGAGGTGGTAGACATGGCAGTCATAGTGGGTATAGGACCTAGTTGTGAAACAACTGGGGGTAAGGTAGATGCAGGAAGCATAGAGCTAGATGGGGCCAATGCAAGAGTGGAGCAAGAGTCAGGGGGATAATTAAGGCATGTTGTATATCAATTGACCTGAGGCATCTCGAGTGGATGAGTGGGAAAGGTAAACATGTAAGGCGGTAGGGTTTTGGTCAAGGGGTCGTGCGAACTCCTCATCTCCGGTAGTGATAGTGATAGGTTGGATGGGATCCATGGCTGGTGATAAAATGGAAGGTGGTGAAGGAATAGGTGGGAGTGGTTGACAACTGGTTTGAAACACAAGTGCGCTTGCTTATCTTCGGGTTAGCACCATGTCAACCAGTACTGATTAGGTAGGGTTGCTTCTCTATAAATGACACAAAATAATAGGAACATGTGAATATGATGGTAAAAAGTGGATTAGGTACCAAATGGTGGTTTGAAAGTGAAATAGGCTAACCGATGCCAGTTAGGGAAAACTGACACCAACTAGGGGTAACCGCTGTCAGTCACTGTAGAAAATGGACAGTGAGTGGAAAATTAGGGAGAAGGTCAAATCTAATAGGTATGCCAAATCTAATGGTGTTTTACAATGTCAATGGGAATGATGGAAGTGACAGGGACTATGAAAAGTGGAAGAAAATGAATAAAATGTCCTTTTGGGTAGGTTAACAAAATGACCTGGAACCGACGTTGGTTGGGTATAACCGATGAAGGTCAAAGGGTAACTGACGCTGGTTACTGTGAAATTGAAATAGTGATGAAATAAATGTGGTTTTGAATTAAAATCTGATGTAGAATTAGACCTAGAATTCTGGAAATGATGATGATATGGCCCAGTCACACTCCAGGTGAAGCCAGAATACACTAACTGTGATGAGGAGCATGAAAGGATGAACAAGAAAAATGAAGAACATGATCTCTCACCTCAAAACGTAAGCCAAGTAGAAACACTAAGAAAAATACGATCCTAGGAGTGCCTTTTATATTATGTTTATTTAGCTTATGCTATTTAAGGACTGACACATGAATTGTGAAATAGAGTTTTTTGGTGAGGATGGTTTCCTACAAAAAAGGATATCTAAAAGGTGAGGTTTCAGGTATGTTATGGTGGGGGCGGGCCTCACTCTGAAGTATGACTTGAAAGAGCAGTGAGCTGGGTGCCCACCGTGTTGTGATCATGTGATAACCTTCAACTTCTTCCAGGTAAGATGTTGTTTAAGAATATGTGTATTTTCAATTTTTTGTGAGGTTTGGTAAGACTCAAGAGAGAGAGAAAGAGAAAGAAAGTGATTTCTACGATTCATTTTTCAACCATCACCTGGTTATGACTTCTAGCATATAGGTTGCACCACAATTAATGTGAGCTAATGTGATAAATTAGAGTGCAATGCACTTATTTTAAAGCCCAAATCAAAGTGTTAATTTGAGTGAAACAATAATATGAAGAGGAAGAGGGATGCTCTTTCACTACAATGTAGAAAACATGAGGAAATGGTTCTTTTTAATTACACCAAAAGAAAAGTTTCCTTTAGAGAAAAATAGAAGGAAAAGGTGGGTTACCAAGGAATAAAATTAGTGTGTGTGCTTTTTAGAACAGAAACAAATACACAAATTTTCCTAGGAATGAATGATAATTCAAGGAACCCGTGGGTGGGTCCCACCGAGTATGCCAAAATATTTTCACCTAATTTTAGATCATTTCTTTGAAGTATTGACAAAACAGATAGGGTAACGGGTGATAGGAGGAATGCCTATTCAAATGTTGGTTGATGGGTTGTTGCACGCGTATGACTTCTAAATCCATAGCTGATTATGAGAGCTTCCTTTTGGCTAGGAGGAACTACCTGTAATACAAAGCAAGACCATCAGAAAAATTTAAACAATATATGCAGTTAACTTCCTAGCGTATGCTAGATTCGGGAAGTGTGATACTTCCTAGATGGCTATCAGTCCACTATTTTAAAACATTTTAATGTGGTAAATAAGGTAAAAACCTATTGTAATTCAAAATGATTTAGGTATCTCACTTGAAACATAATAAGAAATAGATATAATCTAACTGGCTAGGTTAGAATAGGATTCAAAGGTCAAATAACTAGTTATGGGTCCTCTACAGGTCAGACAGAGGTCTCAGGTAGATCACAGGTGAATGAGGGTGAGAGGGAATTAGATGGGTAGGTCATTGTTCTAGGTTTTATGGGTAAATACAGTAGACCAGATGTTGATTAAGGGTGACCGAGAAACTGTTGGCTGTAACCGGTGTCAGTTACTGTGGAGAACTAGGAATGCCATAGAATGAGATTTAGGTCTCCTTTGTGATTGCACAAAATGGAATTTGGTTGGTCAGGATGATGTATTTAGCGATTTAGGTAGGGATTTTGTGAGTTTTTAATGGGTATATCGAAGGGGTTAATGTTGAAGGAGGTCAATGGGTGGCTAGGTAAATAATAGATGATAATATAATGATGAAATGAAATGAACCAGAGAAGGATAACATTTACTTACTTGGATTCTGGTCCTGGATGCATGTGATTAAGGGATGGAGGTACTGATGAGAGGGTTTGAAGGCTGCAGGTGACTCATCAATTGAAGGAATGCATCTACATGGTTTGTATGTACATTCCTCTTTGCTTGGTTAGATAATATCATTGTTGGGATGGTTATGTAGGAAAAGATTACTTGATCTCCTTCCTTGCATGCGTGTTCTTGCTGGAATTCACTCACATAAAATATGATATCTCTTTAGAATGTGATAATGCTCACCAAATTTTTCAATGTTTTTCCAACCTTCTGCCAACCTTGAGAATAAGGTTGTTTTTGGGTTAAAAGGGTAACCGACTGGTGGTTTTGGCTTAACTGGCGACGGTTAGGGGTAACCGACATCGGTCAAGGCGTGATTTCCTTGGTTTACTAAAATAGGGAGATCTTCTTGATTTCCTTGGATCTCATGTTGTTAACCCACTGGATTAGACTGGGAGCTTCTTGTAAGCATGCAAGAATGTGGTTAGAGGGAATGTAGGCATTGATGTTTACTGTTTAGGCAAGGACCTAGTTAGTTATGAAAACTTACTAAGAATAGGTTCTTACGTTGAGTTGGCTTGATGAGGTGTCTTAGTGAGGTGTATGTGTGGATATTATGTAAATTAAGATATTTAAATAATAAATATGGTGAGGATAATGAATTAATTAAATTAAATCAATTAAATTAATATTAGTGAGGTGAAGGGGGCCATGGTTAGGTGAATGTGATGAAGGGGGCTTATTTGTCAAGGGACCAAAGGGGAGAGTGACCGAATTTTAGTGTCTACATGCTCACCCATATTAGCAACGTCATAAGGTACCAGGTCCCCTATGTTTTGGGTATTTTGATAGCAGGATGGTATACGTGATGAAGGAATAAACATATAGATCTATGACTAATTCATCATTCTACAATACATGCTACTATTCAGGTCTATGAAAGAACACGTTTGGCTATGTAATCATGATTAAATCAATAGCCATGCACTTGTCAAGTATACACACATATAATGACACTAATGATTCAGCTTAATATCTTCCATCTGATTATCTAAATCTACAGAAGATCCTTGGGAATAATGGAAATCTATCCATCGATGCGCGTATGGATCTTATATAGTATATTGAGTAATTTCATATGCATGATATCTTTGTGTTATACCTCCAGGTACAGTTGAATATCAACCACTGACACATATATTCTAACTATTTGTAGAAAATTCATTATTCTAAGCCTAGTTATAGGTTTTAGTGGACTTTCCTTAACCAGTTCAGGATATCCACATTAATTTTTCCGCATGTCTATTAATAGCCATGTACTCTTATTATAGGCATAGTCAAGCATGTAAGTGTGTTATCTATAGACTTCTTACAGTTAACTAAAGTGATAATACTATTCCTATCTCATCTCCATGCAAAAATATTTGATCCAATTCTCTAAAGATAGAAAATGTAATGGTGCGCATGTCTCTCCATTATTGGTGTGTTCTGCAATGCCAGGTAGTTCTCAAAAATAGGTCTTCATGCTCATAAATTGGAAGCAACATCCTGGACTGCTAAAATTTCTCTCCGAACATGTGAATCTTCCTAGTCCATGATTGCTAACCCTTAGATCATAGCCTACTTTCTCTGTGTTGACTGTCATAGTGTAAAGTTCTATCCATGTGTTCCCTTGTCAACATTACCACTCACACTAAGCACATTATCACATTCAATAATGGGTATCTTCAAAAATTACAGTAAAGGAGTATTGAATGGCTCAAGGACCTAAGAAAGAATGTGAGATGAACTTACAAGAATTATTTGTATGAGGCAAAATGAGGTAGCCTACCTCTACATCAGTTTGAAGTATCAAGTATGGATACTCCTCCTTTATTTCGGCCTCCAAGGTTTGCCATTCAGCGATTGTTCACTGTTCTACTTTTTCTGTAGTCCATGTCGTTTAGCTTAATGGACTCCAATTCATCCCTTGTAATCTCTCACTTTGTCATTCTATAGAACCAGCACAATGTCTGGTCACATTGATGTCATGTCTGTCAGTATCTAAAAGACCCATCTTCTTCTTTCACTTTTACTCCTAGCTGCAGCTAGCACTTCTTGGGTGCCATTTTTTACCTTGTCAATCCTTTATAGATCCATGTCATTCAAATTCTACAGTGTGTGAAGAAAACCTTAGTTTGATTCAACATGCCCTAGGTGAAATTACATGCCCTAAACTCAATCTCTGTACCTCGCTTCACTCAAACCTTCACCAATAGGGACACAAGATCTGGAATGTGCACAGATCATTTTTCGTGACGACTGTTACACACCTCTCGCACCTATATAATTATCACTCAACTCTTCACACTTGGCTCCTTTCAAATAATCTTAATCACAATGGTAAAAATGAATTCAAGCATCCCATCCTTATATATATTTTTCAAGGGATTGCATTTGATGCACATTATTGCTACCTTCACACTACAAAGGAATTTCCCCTCATTCTATTGACCAAATCCATTCGTTCTGCATGATACATCTTTTTCCCTAGCCATAACCTTCTAATGTGCCTTGGCTATCCTTTGATCACGAGGACTTCTCTTCAGTGCATGCACTATTGCACCCGAGTGCACATCATCACTACACCTTGTGTTTGAGATGTAGTGCATCACTGGCTGTCCGCTAAGTTCACTCATTTTTATACTTAAGGATCTTTTGACCTCTCATTCTTCATCCTTGGTCACTTTTGAGGATTTGCAATCTTCTTTTGAATTAAAGCACACCCACAGCAGCTTATTCCTGTGTCACCTTTACAATTCCCATTGTCGATTTACTTGCGATAACTTCAAGGTGACCCCAAAACTTGAACAGGTATGTGCAGTCCTCTAGTGACAGTGTTGGAACTAGGGTCTTAACCATAGTAATTAGCTTCACTCCAGCGCCAAGTGCAAAATTCTTGGGAACAAGAACGAGTGCAACTATCCTTGACAAAGAACAATGACAATGAAGGAAATACATTTAATTGAAAGTTTGGTCTATGACGGTCAATGATGCCTTATTACAAACACCAAGAAGACTTAATTATAGTAGGGCTTCATGCTACTCCTATTGCAGATAATTGGGTTGCAATGTTTTATCAAGTGACCTTACTAACTGGCGAGCTCCTGATTTATAGTATCGTGAGTGATGACATTCTTTGGCATTCATATTTCAATGTACTTTGGGCAGTTAATGAAGATCTTTGCATAGATATTTTAGAGTCATAAATATTCACCATTTTATTCAATCTCAAACTTCTGGTGATCCCTTATGCTTTGTATCATGCCATGCTTTCTGCCTAGCCTTTTCTAAAATCCTAACTGGCTAAGTGATATGGCTCGTTGCTCATCCCAGTTGAAGTCATTTTCTCAATGTGACTTTTATAAAGCTTTCTCATCATGCAAGTAAACTCCAATGCACTGCTATATGCATAAATAAGGTAACATAAATTCTATAGGGAGAATGACTTCTGCACCAAGACAACATACTAGCTAATTGTGTGGCTTTGTTCAATCTCTTATAAGTTGTTCTATATGCCCAAAGAACAGCTGACACTTTGTCATCTCAATTATGATCTTCCAGACATCACAATTTTTTGTCAAAGTTTGCTCAGAATCTTGTTGATTCAGTCAGCCTCACTCCACCTTATGTTATTACTAATTAGAACTGATAGATGGTGATAGTTATTATGGTGTGCAACCATAAACTTCATCTAATAGGATCCTAATTAGTTACAAAACAATTTGAAAATAAACATGTGTACCCCTGATGTTGTTTCTCATAGCTTAGTCAAGATGATCCATATAGTTGTAAGAACATTCTCCCATTTAGAAACCTACCAGCTGTAGCTATTGTAAAATCACATTCGTAGGTGTATCCTCCTTCATTATCCCACTGTGTGATGATAATTTGTGCAAGTAATGATATAGCACGCTCCAGTTCTGAATGCGTGGCTAGTGAAATAGGTCCTACACATACTAGTCAATGATTCTAATTCATGTTCTCAAATGGTTCGGCACTAGTGAATCCCCGATCTCAAAGACATTCATCTTCTTCTGCCCCATATTTTCTCTAGTAGCATTGACAATGGTCACACGCCTTACAATACACCTTACAATATTTATATCAGGGTCTCCCAACATAATCCAATGTTATAGGATGCTAGTCCTAATACAGTTGCTATTGACACTTCATAATGGCCTCCTAAAATACCACCATGGGATTACTTCCATGGATATCCTTATAACTACTATGCTCTAAAACATCAATGACATAATACTTCAATCCCTAAATAACTTTTAGAGATCACCTACTGATTACTCATAAATGGTGCAAGATTCAACCACTCAATACAGCTATTTCTTTTCTGATATCATTCATTCAGATGAAATTCTGGCACTCATACCATGTTCGTTGGCCAATTGAAATGCCAGGTTCAATGTCTCACGCTTAAATTCTATGGGCTATTATTGATGTAGCCTAGAATTTACTAGATAACAGCCTAGTTGTGATGGCACATCACTCAGCCTATACTGAGTTCTCACCCGAAGCACGCAAAGGTATCAGGTTCCCCTCTTTAGGGATGTTGTTGTAACAAGATATTAGCATGATGAAGGAAGTACACATATGGATTCATAACTAATCCATCATTCTACAATGCATACTACACTCAGATCTACGAAGGAAAAAGCTTTAAATAGCAATCATGATTGAATCAATAACATGCGCAATACTCAAATACACACAGTAATGACACTTAGATTTAGCTAATATCTTCCATCTATTAATAAATATAGAAGCTCCTTACAGTATTGTTAGTTTATACCAATGCACATATGGATCTGATATAGTAATTTCAGTCATATGCATATATTCTCTATTACACATCCATACATCCATCACACATACATACACTACACTCTATGTATATATCTCACACTGTATACATCCAACTATCTAATATGTACCTAACATCACATATATATAAGGTTAGGACTTTCCCTTCACTGTTTATCTATTCCAGAAATTAGGATGCAAATACTATTGATAGCCACACATTGTTTACACATGTAAGTGCACTATCTATAGACCTCTTACAGTTAAATGAATTGTCCAATCCTATTCTTAGCTCGTCTCCATGTATAAACACTTTGATTCTCTCCTCCAAATATAGAAAATGTATGGTGCACGTGCATGTCTTTGCATCATTGGTGTGTTCCGCATGGCATCTTGTAAGAATAGGTCTTCATGCTCAAAATTGGATAAAGTTCTAAAATATAAACTTGTCTTCCATGCACAGGTCGTTCTTGTCCTTCTGTGCCCTTGGTTCTGGGCCTTCTATCCCGTACGTAGACTTCTTGTGTGATCTTTGGTAAGTATTCTTTAATGAACATTACCCCACACTAATCTCATTGTCGTCTCCGACAATGGGTATCTCCAAAAATTGAAGTAAAGAATAGAAGAATGGAAAGAATAAGAATAAAGGAATGTAGATAGATAAAGAGTTTCTATGAGGTTATCAGGCAAGCCTCCTATGTATCAGTTTGCAGTATCAATTCTGGATACTCTTCCTTTATTTTGGTCTCCAAAACCTGTCCATTTAATGAGTGCTTGATCTGATTTTTTTGAGATGTCCAAAATAATTGATTCCAACTCATCCCTTGCAATCTCTCCCTAATCTCATTTTGCAGAACCAACACAACACTAGAAATTGATGTCATTATTCCTTCTAAAAGATCCATCTTCTACGCAATTAGCTTCCCAAGTCCTCCAACCGAGTCTTGTGTGGCTCTTGTGTTGGTGTCAGGGATTCACACTTTTGTTTAATCATTGACAATCTTTCTGCATGGCGTAATGTCTCATCCTTTATCACTTTCTGGACCTCATTATTTTCTTCTAGGGTCTTTATGTTGATAAGAACCTCTGGAGTTTTTCAGATATTCAAGGCCCGGTCTACTTTCTTCAATACTTCCTGTAATGCTTGAAAAATCCCTTCATAAGATGCAATCTTTCACATCACTGATGCTTTCTCCCGTTTTACCATCTTGCTCTGAGCTTCTTGGTGCTGGCATGCATAGAGGTTCATATTCAAGTATGAAGTCCACTAACTTTCCCACATAGTGTATCAATGAAGCAAATGTCTGTGGTACCTTGGCCTCTAAGAGTGGCCTTGCTCTGGTTACATTGTCCCCAATATCCTCTGCGATGCTTATGAACACCTCATTCTTCTTCTGCACAAAGTCCCTCTCCTGTGATATGTGTGCTATCTCTACATCCTTTGTCTTCAACTCCTCACATAGCGCTTTAATCATGGCAGCTTTGTTCATGTTTCTTCTAGCCACCTTAGTAGAAACTTTCACCAATGCATTACTGACTTGCTATCTGACATGACACTAGGCTTCACTATCATGTGTCTAGCTCGAGGTTACTTCTTCAGTCATCTCATCTCAAAAAGCATGAATGAATGTTAACACACATCAAAGTCAGGCTCATCCCATGGGGGTGTGCATTGAACCACGATAGTTGCTTTCACAAGTGCACATCGTTGTTCTAATCTTCATCCCCTTAAACTGTCCTAGCCAGAATCAATCCTTCTGATGATATCATGCTATGGAAGCAATGCACAGGACATTGGTCTACATCCTCTGTCTAACCCATGGCGGCTGGGAATGTGCTCTCGCCACTTTATTCCTGCTAGAACTATCACTTCTGATGTACTGGAAGCCTCCAAATTTGGGACTTTGTGTCTCCATGGTCCTGGAATATCCTATACAGCTGTCTCCCTCTGGTATGTTGAGCATTCCTCTTACGGTTTTATTTCGATGCCTCACCGTTGGTTATTCTATGCTTATAGGTCACTCTAGAAGTGGAGGAGAATTATGGATTGCTTTCCTACTAGAACGATTTTGCCTCCTCATTCAACTTCAGTTTTCACCCTCCTTATCTACGTGGTTTAGCCTCTGTTGTGGGGATACACACATTAGGCATGTATTTATGCAACAGTGGGTTAGCGTAGCAGCACATCGGTTTTCCTTGTGCTCGCGAAATTACCCTTTCAAACACTTGTGCTCCCCTTGGACCCTATGCTTTCACGTCATCATCATCCCCCTCTTGTGGCATGAGGTGGTTGTATGTAATCGGCAACACTCAGCTTGCATTCACCCTTACTGTGTAGGATGTCTGACCTACCGCTATATGCTCCAAAAACACCAATATCTTAGCGAACTAACCTCCTCCTCATCCTACACGTAATTAAACTTTGTTCCTGTGGGGCTGGAACACTGTAGGTATGTTCCATTGCAATGCTTGAACCTTGGTGGTGCTTAGAAGTGGGAACTCACCATGCCACATATGTGTTCTTCTCCATTTTGGATTCAACTAGAAGATACACCAAGGATGCTGCCCCCACAATCTGCCTACATGAACTCCAGGATTATGGGCTTGAGAGTCAGTCCTTTTGCAAATGATCCTCCCTATATAAGACCTTATGCCCAGGGTACACATAATTCTTCCCTCAACTATTGGTAATTGTAGTCTACCTTATAGAACAGTGAAGACCAGTTTGGCCACATGTTTGTAAATCTATGAAACAGATGCCTAGACAAGTCCACCTGTAAGGTGATTGTGTAATGGAAACTTGTACACCAGGGATCTTAGGACTCATCGGTCATTGGGTAAGAACGGGATGCAGAACTGTTGAATATCACAACAAAACTGAAACTTGTTTCCTTACCACTGCTGTAGGTAGTCATTTCAGTCGCCACGTATAACATTCGGACCCTAAATGCCACATGGAGTCTATCATACCACTTCTTCACCCATTTTTATTTACATCATACTATCATGGACCCCCTTGACATAGGTACTCGTTGAATATTTTATGCTGGGGAAGGGCGTTCTCGATGGGGGTATTTCCCAATTTTCTCGTAGTACATCTGGTACTCCAATCTATCTCCTATAATACCAGTGATAGTAGAATAGCCCCACATCTGATCTTCCCTCCTGGTGTGTGCTTATGGGACTATGTTTCTCTTAAATATAGCCTACAAGGGTGTAGATTATCCCGGACTAACATCTTCATGTGCCACAGGGCAACCACATAGTTTTTACCTGAGACCACAGCTCCTGATCATATCAATTTTGGTAACAAGGTGGTTTGCAACTTGTAGAAACTAGACAATGCTTACAATTATCTATGTCCCCCCATGTACGCGCGGAACCTTCAAGTTTCCGAAAAATCCTGTTTTGGTCAAATCATGGCTTTATCTATAAGGATCACATTTGGATACTTCTCATTGTGGCCTTCAGGACTATTGTATTGAGGAGACAGGTGCAAATGAGATTCTAACTCGTGTTCCTACAAAGGTAGCAGACAGTCCTTAATGCCACCATGCTCATGTATATCCATTCCTCATTTTGAACTTTAGAACAAGTGAATTTTTTTTTTTTTGAGAAGTGGCATGCATCTGGGGTCATAAAGAAAATTTAATTTAGAACTCCCAAGTCAAATACTCCATCATATAACAAGACTAACCATAAGCAGAGGTAATGACTCCGGAGTACTTCCGATCTATTCATTCCATGACTCGGTAATATACCGATCTATTCATGAGTATCAGTAATAAGAGCGGGGTTTGTTTATTTAGTAACAAATCAACTCTTGGCGGTTTTTCTCTTCCCTAATCTGGGAATTCAGAATGCTCTGTCCAAGGAATCTAACTGAATAACTGGACCCATATATCAATCGGCACTCTCCATCCCTTGACTAGTGAAGAAGACACGCACGGACAACTGCAATCCCTTCAGCTTGACGATCCTTTGGCCAAAGCTCTTTTGAAACATACTGTTCATGTCTCGTAGTCCTTAACTGGCAATACTCGTTCAATCTGGAATACGGTCCTTCAACCCCAGTCCATAGGTTATATAGAGGCATGTCTTATGGACTGATTACTGTCAGGCATTTCTTTCACAGCTGAATCACCTCGCGAGGCAGATGAAACAAGGTGAGAATGTGAATGGATGCGTAACGAGGATTAGGGATATGATGGAATACTGGTTCACCCTTGCAGTTCAACCAGTGTGTCAGCTGACACCCCAAATCTTCGAGGGCAGTCATATAACATGACCCGTTGCTTAATCGGGGTCCCTGGGTTCAACTCGTGTGAAGTCAAGTGTAAATCTCAACGATCACATTGCAAGGGGTGTCGCCATAAGTCCCACCTGCATTGTTGTAGCGTTAGAGAAGATCCTAATCTTCTCGGAGGTAACAGCCCGGCAGCGCTTTATGCCGTCAACCTTTCGATCCGCCCTCGAGAAGATCTACCCAAAACAAGCGTACGCACTAGAGTTTTGAAATTTACTTCTTAAGACTTTGTTTCCCTAAGGTTAGGCCTTTCCAAATTCCCTGGATTCATTTTCTTAAGACGAACCCTCTCTAGACTTAATCCATTACTTGGTAGAGGTATTAGGTCTAGTTTATCAAGGAGTCCCATTAGAATACATCTGATTCTAAGCGACAGATTCAAGACAATATCTCATAAACCTATGCTGAGATTGCCACTGAACTCCATTGATTGACTATCAGTTTCTCTTAACCTGAATTTATATCATACGTTTTTAGTGTTTAAGATATAAATGATTTAGAATCCAATTTACTATTGTCCTGTTATACTTAGGACTAGGATTAGTATGATATCAAATCCAACTGTTTTAGCGTGATCTTTTAGGCTCAATTTTTTTAAACCTTACTTCTAGAGAGACAAATTTAAGTTACAATATGTCATTATCCAGATCAAATTAGAACTACTAAATACTCATAAGAAATTTAGTCTAATTACTTACAAGCTTTCAAATTGTCAATCACAAAAGCATCCATATTATACAAAGATAACTATGGCCTCTTCGTTACGTTAAAACCGAAGAAGAAGTTCATCATTCATAATAGAACACAACACATAAGTATCAAACACTTATTTTCATTCCTTCGAAACTCGTACAATTACATTTATGTGCAAACAGCATACTTGATATAATGCTTAACGGAAAGAAAATCTTTTCTCATTATAGTACATCCATAAAATCAAGCTTGAATTCATAATAAATCAATAAACTATCTGATCGGAATCGGCCAGATCTGCATTGTATTTACTCTTACGGCAACCATCTGCAAAAAATAGTTCAACATGAGTCAGTCAATTGAAATGAGCCCATGATAAGCACTAACTAACGTTAAAAACAATTGCCTCCATCAATGTTTCCATTAAAACACCCTGTTTTAAATGAGATCAAATATCCAAATAAGAAAACATATTAAGGCTATATGTCCTTGTAATACTAATGATGTACAAACATGTAACTCTATCATTGTTATAGAATAGTCTTAAACAACTTCTAATTTTTCATCAAATATTAAAGAAACAAGAACGAAAATTCATAAAAAGCATCATTGAATCCAAATCACGACACTGGTCAGATTGTTGCATTCTTCCAAAAAAAAAGGAAATAACATAACAATTTGGAATCCTACCAAAACGTTACCAAATTAATTTCCTATGATAGTTCATTATCAATAATATTAAATAAAGGAAGAGAAAGAACTCAATCCATTACATACTTCCTTTCCATAAGTTCATCATCCTGTACTGCCTTCACTATGAGAACAGTCAACCAGTATATAAATGAACAAGTTAGACAGGCCCGAAATCAAGATCACTGTTCTAATCACGAAAATAGAACCCAGCAAATCTTTGGACACAGCAACTAACACATCAACAATCCAAAATCAGTCTGATGTCCAAAACTAGTTTCTCCTAAACACAGTAAGGCTTTCGAACCAAGTTTCGAAATCAAGAGCTTCAAGCGTATTGCTGTAATCAACAACTCTATAACATTAAGCCTTTTAAGGTTTCCGAGAAAAGAGAAACTAATGCTATGATGGGAAACAAGCATTGATTCCAAGTCATGTTCAGTCAATCGAACTGAGAACAAACAGAAAGGAACTTAGCATACTTAAACTTCTCAGTCTATCGGGCTGAGCAAACAGGAAAGGAACACATCAATCGATCCCTACCTTGGTGCATGCAAATCCCTAGTTGCAACTCACCCAACAGGGCCAGAACACGAAAACAGTCATCAATGACGCATATTAACAAAAAATCAGACAAACAATCAAGCTCTTATTTCAACCAAGAAATCCGACTGTACTCTGCCAATATTTTAGCACAAATAGAACAGGTTGAATATGTAGTTGATCACCTAAGGAATCTGTACCACCAAGCAACATGCAACACAAAGTACTCCAAGAAAATACAGAGGTCTTCAGTACAGATTTTCCCTTCAAGTCACTGGATCAACACTTAACAACTATATATACACATTTTAACTTGAACAGTGACCGAAATAGGAATAGAAATTGAAACGTCTCCTCACAGTCGTTCAGAATTCAATCCTAATAAATCCACTAATACACCACTACATACTGATAACGGATTTGCGCCCATAATCACAAACCCAACAACAGTTTTATATAAAATAAATTAATTGATAAATCCTTCCATGCCATTCAAGACAAACATTCCGAATGAAACAAGTATAAGCAAATCAATATACTCATTCCAAAACAATGAAATAAACTGAGCTGCTTCGAAACCCTCGCGAACAATTTTCGCAAGGAAAGGCAATACATCCACATAAAGTCAATACTCAAGTATTTACTACAATAACAGTAGCCACAAACCTGTCTTTTCCACAAGGCTTCCACGACAATATAATAACAAAACTCAAGATGAATCTACATTCACAATAGTAGATTACTGTAAACGATTCAATCATGAAATCCACTGAGTCGTTAAAGACTACGGTTAACTCAACAGTTGCCTATTCCAGCCAGGAAATTAGAAGACAATGAAAACCCACAAAGTATCATTAGTCGCTGTTAACAAAACCACGACAGAGCCTTCGAAAATCTTCAAAAAGCACAGAACAATCAAATGGTACACCAGTATCATTCCCTTACTGGTCTCACAACAGCATTGACGATCAAAAAGTCGACAGCAAAACAGTGATCTAGATACCCTTCCCAACAAGTATATTCGACGGGGCTCTCGCCAAACAGGCCGAGCATTCAAACCTTTATAAATATAAATCTCTCATATTTAAACCAGAAGGAATACACAACAAACAGAGTTGAAGTTCGATTTCAACAAACACCCAACAAGCGGAAATTGCCAAAAATCGAACCAGAAGAGATACAAGAGTCAAACAGAGTCAAAATCAACTAAATCTTCAATAGAAAATTTATCTAATCTTCACAAACAAATGAACAGATTGTGTTTAATGAAGAAACATTTGAAAGACAGCAAAAATATTTAAAGGATAGGGCCTAGCATGCCTGTATTTTGATCGAATTTCGAAGAAGAAGACAACAGGAAGAGCTCAAACTTCCTTTTCTTTTTCCCAAATACAGCGACCAACAGAAAATTTCGCTTGTCCCATTTACAATATATCCTCCATGGCATGGCGAGAAAAAGAGCCAGAGAAAATTCATTCTCGCGCCATGCAACTCAAAGAGAACTGGTGCGATTGATGAACCAGTAAACTAGCAAGAGAGAGAGAGAGACCGAAAAATCGCGATACACCAAACAAAACCTCCAACTTCTCGTTTGCATGCCGTTTCGCGAGCTCCGGGCTCGACTCCCTAAACATTAAATGCCATTTTTTAAACCAATTTCCCCGCTTAATCTCAAACTCCCACCGACCGCCAAAATTGGCGACAGTCCCATCAAAATCTCAAAGTTCATTTCAAAACTAGTAATGTGCCAAGTCTGCCAAGGTTAGCCGCCGCCTAAGCCTCCGCCATATGCCTGTTCCCTCATCCTTATCCTTCCCATTTATTGCCATAGAGAATAGCCCACCATGGTTCGCCACCCTTCAAAGGCCCCTTCCATAAACTCTTAGTTTAGCTAGAGTAGTATCTTTGGTTAGAGTTTTAGGGTAAGAACCATGCTAACCATTTTACACTTAGTTTATTATTTAGGATCATAACACATAGCCTAGGTCTAGGTTAGACTAACAATAATCTAACCCCTAGGTAGGTTATTGTTATAGGTTACTAACCTTAGTAATTCTTTGGGTCCTTCTCCTGAAAACTCCGGATTGAGAATTTCGGAGAGACCCTGCATCATACTTTCTAGAACAGAGCCACTCCTGTTCTTATTACAGAATTGTATGTCAATGAATTATTACCTGGGTCTTTAATCGAGACCTTCCAAGATATACCAAGATATCGGGACCGTTTCATTTCTCAAGATCAGCCTGAGTCATACTCCTGACCAGCTTACCAAATGCTTCCATACCTTGCAACCTGTTCAAGGTTCGGGATCTAATTTTATCACTTCACAAAATTAAAGCATTACTTGGATCAATTCCTCTGGTCCAAGTCTAGATATTATTGATGAATACCTGCATAATTTCATTTCCGTGATCAGAGTAATATTCAGTTCACAAGATGAAATAAATAAAAGAGTCTATTAATATTTTGACTCAGTCAAGGATCTGCAATCTGCAAGAAATTTAATAAGATCAAGCATGATTTCCGAATCGAGGTACAACACATCCATTTACTAGAAATCACCATATCAACACTTGAATGCTTAGGAGAAAGTAACAACAGTTCAGGTGTTTACATGCTCCCTCCTAAAAGGATTCATCGTCCCGATGAATTACATATTTAAACTTAACCTTCCGGATCCAATCAATTTATTAGTACCCCAAAAATGTGTTTGACTTCATATTTAAATGATTTCAAGAATCAAGTTGTCACCCCTCACTTTTATTAACCTGAATAAAGTCTGCCCCTTAATCAGGCTTTCATAAATACTTAAAAACAATCAGTTCATAAAAAGTATTTCATCAACAGATTTCATTCTTGTTGCAAAAAGAGAAGGAAAAGCAGTTTTCATCTCTTCCAGGTTTTCCAAGTTGCACGTTTCTTCTTTCTTCGCTAACTGGTCCCACTGGACCTTACATTGCTGAATATCTCGATTCCTTAACATGCAAACTGGCGAGTTTCCAGCACTCTTGTGGGTTTAAACCACGAGTATGCCTGGGTCTTGGACCTGCAAGAATTCCAATTTAAAACATGTGGACAGATCTGAAACGTATTTCTTAAGCAAAGAAGAACTATGGAAAACATCATGCATACGAGATAGACAGGAGGCAATGCTAAACGATAAGCTACAGGATTGATTATCTCGACAATTTCAAAAAGGTCCCACAATCGTGGGTGACAAACTTAGCAGCCTTGCCAAAAGTTTATAGACTCTTTCTGGGTTTAACACGCAGAAAAACCTTATCACCAGCTCAAACTTTCTATCACCCGCTTAAGGTCAGCATAGCTCTTCTGTCTATCCGCTGCTTCCTTTAATCGTTAACGAATCAGCTTAACTTGCTGTTTCCATCTATGTGAGGGGAGAATCTCTGGTCCAATTACCACTCTAATCCTCTTGACACTGTCCAACTTACAGGGGTTCTGCACTTTCTTTCCATAAAGTGCTTCAAAAGTTCCATCTTAAGAGATGAGTGATAAGTGTTGTTGTATGCGAAACTCAAACTACATGGGAGATACTCTTCCCACTTATACTGTGATCCATGCCCAATACATTCACAACATTTCCTCCAACACTTGATTTACCCTCTCAGGTTTGCCCATCCGTTTCTGGATGATATGCAGAACTGAAGTTTAGTTTCGGTTCCTAGGGCTGCGTTAAGCGTTTTGCCAAAACCTTGACGTTCATTCTAGGATCCCTGTCAGAAATAATCAGTTCAGGGTTACACCATGCAATCTGAAAAATTTCGTGTACGAACCTTCAATTGGCTGGACGAAGCACTCTGGTGAATCATCCTTTAGATTTCCAGCGATGAAATGAGCTACCTTAGTTAGCCTTATCTAACAAACTACCAGGATAACATATGTTTATTCCTTGGACATAGGTAGTCCTTGTACAAAATCCATGGTTATTACTTGCCATTTGTACTGCGGTATGTTATGAGGATACAACAAATCCAGCAGGAGCATATGCTCTGCTTTCACCCGCTGAACATTCCAGACAATGAGTCACAAAATTTATCACATCCTTTTTCATACCTTTCCAGAAGTATTGCTGTTTTCAAATCAGCTAACATTTTTGTGATACCCGGGTGTCCAGAAAGAAAGGTGAATTATGAAATTCAACTAACAACTTCTTTCTCAAATCATCCAGCACAGGAACAGATACCCTATTTTCATAACGCAAAGATTCCTTCATTATCTAAAATGAAACCTTTCATACCTTTTATCTTTAGGTTCTGCAGCAAGCCGCTGCTTTACTTGCTGAAAATATGTATCTAATTCTGAGGCACTTTTTACCTACTCGGTCTTTAAACTGAGTTCTTAATGTTATAAGAGCAGAAATGGCCCTCCTCCTCCAGGGGGGGGGGGGCCCCCTAACGACTTAGAAGCATCAGCTACTCTATTCTCCTTTCCTTTGATATAACTGATATTCAAAGTCATATTGTGATAGAGAAATTCTAACCACCTTCGTGCTGGCCAATCTCGTGTTTTGGTGTTTGGTTTTTTCAGATTGGGCTGAGTAAAAATATATTTCAGTCCCAAGTGATCAGTTTTCAACTCAAAAGGTTTCCCTAGTAAGTAGTGGTCTCCAGACTTGAAGTGCGTGAACAATGGCAGCAAGCTCCAGATCATGAGGGGCATAATTCAGCTCATGAATCTTAAGTTTTCTACACTCTCATAAGCAATGACTTGATCATGGTTTGTAGCAAAACACACCCCCAAGACCTTCCCCAGAAGCATCAGTACCACTGTAAAATTTCCATTAGGGTCGGGTACAGCCAATATAGGTGCAGAAGTCAGCTGGTTCTTTCAGGACTTTTGAAAGCCGCTTCCGCACTTGTCATTCCACATGAATTTCTTATCTTCTTCTGCAATGAAGTTATTGGTTTGCAGCTACCTTAGAAAAATCCTTTACAAATTTTCTATAGTAACTAGCAAGACCCATGAAGCTTCTGGGGGGGGGGGGGACTTCATGCACATTCTTTGGTGTAGGCCACTCAGTTATCGCCACTATTTTCGAAGGGATCTACAGCGATTCCTTCCTTGCTTATGACATGACCCACAATAGTGAAACTTCTGAGTCAAAGAAAGAACATTGGATAAATTACCATACAGCTTTCTCTTTCTCAAAATTCCCAACTATCGATTCAGATGCTCATTGTGCTCCTCAACACTTTAGAATAAATGAGAATATCGTCCAGGAATACAAGTACAACTTGTCCAGGTATTCTTGAAAAATATTGTTCATTAAATTCATAAAGGCTGCAGGTGCATTAGTTAACCCAAAGGCTAGAACTGTGAATTCATAATGTCGTACCTTGTTCGGAAAGCTGTTTTTTATGAATATCTTCCTCTTTAATTCTTAGCTGATGATAACCAGATCGAAGAAGATCTATCTTAGAATAAAAAACCGCTGCTCCACGCATTTGAATCAGGGAGAACAGATCATCGATCCTAGGAGTGGGTATCGGTTCTTAATTGTTGCTTTGTTCAACATCCGATAATCAATACACAATCTCAGAGTTCCATCCTTCTTTTTCACAAATATCATAGGTGCTCCCCAAGGTGAAACACTTGGTCTAATCAATCCCTTTGACAAAAGCTCTTGTACTGAGCCTTTAGCTCGACTAACTCAATAGTAGTCATCCGATAGGCGCCTTGGAAATAGGTTCAGTTCCAGGCTTGATTTCAATAGTAAAATCAAATCTCTCTGGGTGGTAACCCTGGTAATTCCTCAGGAAAAACATCCCTGGAAACTTTGTAACAGTGGGATTTGCTTCATGAAATCACTATCTCTTCTCAGAAGATTCAGATATCTTTACTGCATAAAGGGTACATCAGAGTTATTCTTAGAGCCTTTTTAAGCTGCATAGCTGACAGCTTTCTAACTGTAATTTCTCGTTTCACACCTTGAATTTCTACTGATTCTAGCTGATCATCTAAACATTCTATATTTCTTTCATAGCAATCTACCGTTTGCTTTATGGTCAGCTAACCAATTAACACAACCGATGACAATGTCATACGATCCCAAAGGTGCAAACTAGAGATCAACTTCCGTGGAAAAGTTAGGTAAGTCAAGGACCGCTCCAAAAGACACATACTCACTGTATGAAACAGAATTATTACCATACTGTACAGTCCAAGATTTATCCATTTTTCCAGCTTTTCTTTTAAGTTTAGAAGCTAGTTTTGTTAGATATAAACATTCAGTAGCTCCTGTATCAAAAAGAATAGTGACAGGTATGCCGAATAACTTACCCGGAACTTCTATAGGTTTCACTTGCTTTTCAGCTTGAATTTTGTGTTCCGCTTGCTTTTACTTTACTTTTCCGCTACTGCAGCATGTATCTTATGCTGCTGATTACGATCATCCTTCTTCAAAGGGCACTGATTGCGTAATGATCTTTACCACAAGGTGGGCAGCCCTCCTACAGGTCCCTTCTTAGGCTCAAAGTTTGCGGTTTCCAGTTTTATAATTGTCACGCTGTCCTCCATAGGACTTCTGACCATTATTATAATGTTTTTGCAAAATTATCCTTCATATTCCAGCAGGGCTTATCCTTACTGCTGCCTTCTTATTGTTATCTCCTGAAACTTACTCTTGTTCCCAAACTTTTTCCCCATGGTCCTTTTCTGGGTGCAAGAGAGGTTGAAGAAGGGTTTGCAGTCTTCTTCCGCACTTCCTCCTTATGAGCAGAAAATAGCCTTCAATTTCTGTTCTTGCCTTATGGCCTTTTCAACAACTCCTTCCATAGTGGTTGGACTGTGGAAAACATCGACCTCTCCCCCTATCACAGGATTCAATCCCATGATGAATTTCCGTATCCTGAACTTTTCGTCAGTTTGATACTGCGGTACATACTTGAGAAGTTTTGTAAACCGCTCCCAGAATTTCAGTTACTGTTAACTTCCCTTGAGTCAAGTTCTGAAATTCTGTCATTTTTCTGATCATAGAAAAGTTCTGGCAGCCAACGTTGCCTAAAATAGCCTTTAAATTGATCCCCAGTGATATTGGTCTCATCAATATTTAGTTCAAGCTTTCGGCTATCCCACCCACGAAGATGCTTCGTGAGAAAGCTGATAGGCTCCCCATATTGCATTGGTTTCTTTTTTTTTTCTGAGAAGTTCCTTATAAGCAAAGTACTTCTCCATTTCGCTGAGTCTCCCCGGACCCCCCGCTTCCCTTTCTGCTGAGCCAGTTCTCAGCTCCATCTCCTAATGTGGTGCCATCATACTTAGGTGGGCTTATCCTTTTTATATCATTAGTGAGTTCTGCTGCCAATCTGGCCCTTTTGTTTTCTGGTTGGACAGGTACATTTCCAGTATTAACATCAACACCCATTTCGGGGTTGTCCTCAGGAGGTTGCTGATTATCATTATCAGCTTCTTCTTCTTCCTCATTCATTCCCCATCACCTGCTGTTCGAGTACAGACTAAACGATCTCTTGTGTCAAAACAGGCAGTAAGTTAAGGATCTCATCCAGTTTCTGGGTTGTTGGTGCCGCTCCTTCTTCAGGTGGAGCATTACTCGCAACGTTCCCCCTTGTTCTAACCATTTTCTGTTACAAGAAAATTCAGGTTTTTATCATATTATGGACTCAATAGGTCCAAAGAGCTGCAACCTTCAGCTCTGATACCAAGATGTTAACATCCTCATTTTTAACTTTAGAACAAGTGAATTTTTTTTTTTTTTTTTGATAATTGCATACTGGTTCTAAATCATAATTTAGAACTCACATTCAAATAACCATTCATATAACAAGCAACCATATGCAGCTGTAATGACTCGGAGTAACTTCCGATCTATTCATTCCATGACTCGGTAATCTACCGATCTATTCATGAGTAATAAGAGTCGGTGTTTTTATTTAACACACATCACTCTTGCGGTTCTCTTCCCTAATCTGGGAATTCAGAATGCTCTGTCCAAGGAATCTAACTGAATAACTGTTACCATTATTCATCGGCATCTCATCCCTTAGACTAGGTGAATCAGGACAAACGCAATCAGCAGCTTGCGATACTTTGGCCAAAGATTTGAAAACATACTGTTCATGCTCGTATTCCTTAACGGCATACTCGTCAATCTGGAATACGTCCTTCACCCCATTCATATGTTATATAGAATGTCTTATACTGATTACTGTCAGTCCTTTCGTTCACAGCTGAATCACTCGGAGGCAGATTAACAAGGTGATAATGTTATATGGATGCCTACGAGGATTAGGGATATGATGACATACTGGTTCAACCTTGCAGTTCAACAGTGTGGTCATGACACCCCAAATCTTCGAGGCAGTCATATAAAACATGACCACGTTCTTAATCGGGTCCCTGGGTAACTCGTGCGAAATCAAGTGTAAATCTCAACGATCAATGCAAGGGGTGTCGCCATAAGTCACCTGCATTGTTGTAGCTTCGAGAAGATCCTAATCTTCTCGGAGGTACAGCCCTGCAGTCGACTTTATGCCGTCAACCTTTAGATCCGCCTCGAGAAGATCTACCCAAAACAAGCGTTACGCACTAGAGTTTAAATTACTTTCTTAAGACTTTTCCCTAAGGTTAGCCTTTTCCAAATCCTGGATTCATTTTCTTAAGACGACCCTCCAAGGATCTATTAATCCATTACTTGGTAGAGGTATTAAGGTCTAGCTTCTATCAAGGAGTCATTAGAAACATCTGATTCTAAGCGACAGATTCAGACAACAATATCATAACCTATGCTTGAGATTGCCACCTGAACTCCATTGATTTGACTATCAGTTTCTCTTAACTGAATTTATATCATACTTTTTAGTTTAAAGATATAAATGATTTAGAATCCAATTTACTATTGTCCTGTTATACTTAGGACTAGGGATTAGTAATTCAATCCAACTTGTTTAGCGTTATCTTTTAGGCTCAATTTTTTTAACCTATCTTCTAGAGAGACAATATTTAAGTTACAATATTGCATTATCCAGATCAAATTAGAACTACTAAATACTCATAAGAATTTAGTCTAATTACTTACAAGCTTTCATTGTCAATCACAAAAGCATCCATATTATACAAGATAAAAAAAGATAACTATGCCTCTTCGTTACGTAAACCGAAGAAGTTCATCATTCATAAAGAATACAACACATAAGTATCAAACACTTATTTTCATTCCTTTCGAAACTCGTACAATTACATTTTATGCAACAGCATACTTGATATAATGCTAACGGAAAAAGAAACATCTTTTTCTCATATAGTACATCCATAAAATCAAGCGTAATTCATAATAAATCAAATAAACTATCTGATCGGACTGCCAGATCTGCATTGTATTTACCTCTTACGGCAACCATCTGCAAAAATAGTCAACATGAGTCAGTTCAATGAACTGAGCATGATAAGCACTAACTTTTAAAACAATTGCAATCCATCAATTGTTTCCATTAAAAACACCCTGTTTAAATGAGATCAAATATCCAAATAAGAAAACATATTCAGGCTATGTCCTTTGTAATACTAAATGATTACAAACATGTAACTCTATCATTGTTACAGAATAGTCTTAAACACTTTCTAATTTTCAATCAAATATTAAAGAAACAAGAACGAATGCATAAAAACAATCATTGAATCCAAATCACGACACTGGTCAGATTGTTGCATTCTTCCAAAAAAAAAGGAAATAACATAACATTTGGAATCCTACCAAAACGTTACCAAATAATTTCCTACTGATAGTTCATTATCAATAATATTAAATAAAGGAAGAGAAAGAAATCAATCCATTCATACTTCCTTTACATAAGTTCATCACTGTACTGCCTTCACTTATGAGAACAGTCAACTAGTATATAAATGAACAAGTTAGACAGGCCGAAATCAAGATCACTGTTCTAAATCACGAAAATAGAAACCCAGCAAATCTTTTGTACAGCAACTAACCCATGGCTTTATCTATAAGATCACATTTTATATCTTCTCATGTGGCCTTCAGACATGTAATTGATGAGACAAGTGTAAATGAGATTCTAACTCTGTGTCCTACAAAGTAGAAGAAGTTTTTGTGCACCCTTCTCATGAGCCACTGATACAAGGGCTCATACTTCCCTGAAATATGGAAGCTCATACAAACTGGTAGACCCGAATTCTCTTCAAAAATATTTTCACCCGTATCATCATAAATGTTGGCATGCCCTCCGCTGTACACTTGTTCATTCTAGCAGTGATCAAGGAATCAAGCTCCTTCTTGTTCTCCAAATTCCTATGATTATATTCACTCACTTTTATCTTTTTGATGGGTGAATCCCATTCTTGCCTAATGATAGTACTCCTTATGGATATTACATCTCTGAAATAATGGCTTTCGGGTGCCATCTCTTCCTCCTCAACGACCACCTTCTTCTTTCCTTTTATTGCTACTGCAGATGCCTTCTTCGATGCCATTTTTTACATTGCAAATGTCTCCTCTTCAACTCTGTAACTTTGCGAATCAAACCCTAGCTCGATTCAATGATGCCCTAGGTGGAAACTTCATAACCTAACTCTTTTCTTTCTCCTTGATTTTCTCAAATACTTAACCAACGGGGATGCAAGTTTCTTGTCACATAGATCTGGTTGTCGCACTTTATTTCACACCCTTCACACCTTAACTTGATGACTTGGCTCTTTGCACTTGGCTCTTTTCTCAAATACTCCTAGTCGTAACTATAAAAATGAATCCACATCCCATCCTTATATAAATTGTTCAAATTTTGATGCATTTATTGCTCCTTCACCTACCAAATATCCCCTCATTCATTGACCAAATGCTATTCATTCCACATGGTACATCTTTGTGCCTAGTTATAAACCTTCTAGCACGCCTTCCTACCCTTTGGTCACAGACTTCTCTTCAAAGCGTGCGCTCCTACACCCAAATATCTCATCACTGTACACTTCCTTTGGTAGCTAACATATCCTCCACTTAACTCACGTTATATTGTTCTTTCATTCATCTCCATCCTTGGTCACTTTTGAGAAGCAATCCTCTTTGGACTTAAAGCACACTCGTAATAGCTTATTCCTTTCACCTTTTAATTCCCACAGTCTTTATTTTGGATAACTACAATCACCCCACATGAAAATTATGTGCATTCCTTTGTGCATAAACATTCTTCATACCATAATTATCTTCTTGCATGCAAGCATACTTATTACATAAATAAACAATAAAATTGACAAAGCATAGCGACAATGAAGGAAATCCAAAATTGAAAACCTAAAATAAATGGAAATACTGCCTTATTACAAACACTAAGAAGACTTATTTATAGTAGGGATTCAGCCTACTCTCAATTAAAGTAACCAGGTAGCCGTGTTCCATCAAGTTCTTCTAACTGGAAAGCACCTGATTCAAGTATAGAAGTGATAACATACGGCCCCCAACCAATGTACCTCTGAGATTTTTTGGATGGCGTATAAACCTTGAGTCATAAAGAAGTAACATTTTTTCCAATCTCAAATTTCTTATCCCTTATGTTCTTGTCATACCATACCTTTTACCTGGCCTTTTCTTGCTTCTGACTCCATCTTGATATGGCGTGGCACTCATCCAGTCAAATCATCTTTTCGATACGCTCTTCTAAAGCCTGTTCATCAGCTAGACCTCCAACGTATGCAATACGCAAAGAAGGGTAACATAAATTCTACAAGGAAAAACAACTTCTGCAAACCAAACACCAATTGAAATGGTGTGGCTTTGTTCAATCTCTTGTAAGTTGTTCTATATGCCCAAAGAGCAACTGACACTTTGTCATCCCAATCCTTTCTTCCAACATCACAAATTTTTGTCAAAGTCTGGCTCAAAATCTTGTTGAATGCCTCAACAGTTCCATTTTTCCTGAGGATGATAAGGTGTAGTTTTATGGTGTTCAACCATAAACTCATCTAATAGTATCCTAATTGTCTCATTAAAAAAAGTGTGTACCTCAATCACTTATCAAGCTTAAGGGACATCCATATCTCATAAGAACATTCTCCCATAAGAACCTAATTACTGTAGCTATCATACAATCATTGGTAGGTGCTGCATCTACCCACCATGTGAGATAATCTGTGCAAGTAATGATATAGCATGATCCATTCCTGCATGCGGGTTGTGAAATAGGTCCTACAAAATCAATGGACCATTTTTCAAATAGTTTGGCACTAGTGATCGGTCTCAAAGGCATCTTATCTCTTTGCCCTAGTTTTCCTAGCACTGACAATGATCACATGGCTTATAATATTCTTTATAGTACATATACATTGTCTCCCACCATAATCCAATAATTAGGAACTTCCAGGAAGTCGCATCACCTGCATAATGGCTTCCTGCAATACCACCATGAGATTCTTCCATGATATCCTTACACTCCTGTTCTAATACACAATGGTGTAATTCTTCATTTCTGCCTAGCTTGTAGAGGTCACCACTGATTAACATAAATGGTGCCACACATATAGCAAACTACTTATTTTCTAATCCTTTCATTCCTTTTGGTGCCATACCTGTTCATATAAAGACAACAATGTCTTCTAATTTCATGGGTGCATGCATTGTAACCTATATAACTGTGCATCCAACATTGTTTCTTCAATTGTCTATGCATCCTCTCCTTAATTTATTCTAGATAAATGATCTGGTCTATAATTACTTTTCCCTAGCTTCACCACAAATGTAAAGTCAAGCTCTTGAAATAGGAGCACCCATCTACATATGTGCCCCTGTAAGACGAGCTTGTTTACCAAGTACTTCAAGGTCATGTGATCTGTATAAAACAAAAAGGGTGTTGCTAAAAAGTACTATCGAAACTTGTATAATGAATAGATCATTGAAAACACTTCACACTTTATAGTTGTATAATTCCGTTCCGCAGGAGTCATCTTCCTACTAGCAAAACAGATTGGATGATCTATAATAAATTTTCTAGGTTGAGCTAATACAACGCTAATTGAAATTCCAGAAGTGCATCCACATGCACATGAAATGGTTTATCCCATGATGGAAAGTGACGAATAGATGCGGTTGTAAGTCTCTCTTTTAATATCTCAAACACACGTTGCTGTAGTTCTCCCCAATAAATGTACCTTTCCCCTTTAGTAATTCTTCCAAGGGTGCAATAGTTTTGGCATACCCTTTTATGAATTTTCTATAATACCATGTATGACCTAAAAATCCACGCACCTCAATCTGACAGGTAGGTGCTTCCAGGCCTAAAATGACTGTAACCTTGGCTGGATCAACTAGCAAACCTTCCTCGCAGATTATATATCCTAACAATATCCCAAATGGGTGTAGCAAAATATGCACTTCTTGATGTTCAAAGAAATATTCTTAATTGTCTACATCATTCAAACATTAAGTGTAGATTGTCACAATGGTATTTCACAAGCCCATATACTATCCAATCATCTAGGTAGACTTGTAAGAAGTTGTGAATAAAGTATTTAAATGCCTAAACAACTATTCATGAGAATACAACAGATGCATTTTTAAATCTAAAGGGCATCACAATATAAGAAAAACTACCCCATTCAGTAGTAAATGTTGTCTTTTCTTGATCCTCTTGAGTAATCCTAACTTGATAATACCCTGACAATCCATCCATAAAGGAATATATTTCGTGCCCTATAACTCCTAGTATTTCCTCAGTGAAAGGCGTAGGGAATGGATATGTGACACATGTAGCATTCAGCTCCCTGTAGTCCACACATATCCTAATCCATAAATCCTTCTTGATACTGATCACCATTGGGCTAACCCATTCTGACTCATCAAGGGGCTTGATAATTCTAGATTTTAACATTTTATCAATTTCTTCTTTTACCTTTTCATATAAATTAGGATTCATTCTGTAAGGTCTCTTTCTAATTGGTCCATACAACCACCCTTAAGTTTTATCTTCATTTCCCCAAGTGATTCATGCACACCTTTAAGTTCATGATATCCTCAAGGGAATAAGTCTTGATAATCCCTGAGTAACTTGACGATCTTTGGTACCTATGAGTCTAACCAAATAATCTCCAATTATAGCCTCTTTAGGCTCAGCCTTCAGACCTATATTCACCTTCTTTGTCTTCATGGGTTTGTGGTAGGCGTGCGCATCCTTGTCTACACTTTCCAAGACCTCGTGCACCCCATGTGAATGTTCAATATCCAGGTTCTCAACTTCCTCATCATCCACAACGTAAACCATCTTTCCTTTTTATTTCTCAAGGCAAACACGTTTAATTAGTATGGAGTCCATTTCTTCTTCCTTATCAAAACATGCATCCGAAATCTACCTCATTGAATAATTCTTGTATATGCTCCTCATCTTTTACACTATCTCCCATAGTTAAGTGCTTGAAAATTTTAATGCCTCTGCCATAGGAGGTTTAGTCGAGAAGTAGTCGAGAGTCTGGATCATTCCTGCAGTCAAATCTTGCCAGTTTCTAGTTTCTCACTGTAGTTCTACATATACATACCAAGAACGTGTGCATCCTTGCAGCGTAGAATACAAGCTATACACCCAAAGTGAAAGTGGTAATGATTCCTATCCTGATGTCTAGAGTCTCTCACACTGCTGAATGTGATGCTAAACAGGTTGATAACCATGACAAGTGCAGATTTGCGTAGGTGCATTGTTCCTTATAAACCTAGTAGAGCAAAGTGACTCCAATCTCTTCCCAATTTATAAAATTATCTTTGTGGACTACCCACCAATGCGCTGCTGTCCCACACAATGTATATACTAACATATTTCTCCTTTTAGCTTGATTTTTCCACTTTGTTTCCATGGCCCTCAAGAAAGCAGGAAGATCTTCTGCCCATGTATACCAAGATACTGTGCTACCTATCCATCGAATTGAATGAAGTCCATTCTTGCGCGTAACCATGCTTTTCACCTCATGTCCTACTAATTCATATGTACCATGAGCCCAATTTTCACAAGCAATACTCCTAATATCACTAATGGAATGAGAATCCTCCCACTGTAGGATGCCTTCTTTTGATGGCTCATTGACCTTTGGGTCCTGAATAACACGTACATAGACTTTGTTGAAATCCTCCTCACTTAGAGGTTCAACATATGGTGTAGAATTTCCCATCTATCAAAGGTATCACAACCCTTTCCTCCTTGTTGTCAAAGCTAATATACCCCTTATCGAATCTCAAGTCAACATTATTCGCATAACACCAAGGGCATCCAAGTAGGGCTAGAAAATTGTCAGCTTTTGTAATTACTAATACCTCAAAATCCCCAGTGAGCTTGGCCCCTTGTATAGTTATAGATGCATCTTTTAAAACCCCTATGGGAGTGGCCTTAGTCTGGTTTGTTATGAATAACACATTAGATGATGGGTGCAGTGGAGGCCTTCCTGTTTGTACCCATGTATCTAATGTAAGCACATTTACCTCCACACCTGTATCAATCAATATGTTGCTCAATAGCTACCCATCCATGACAACATTTAGAGTAATTTATTTTTCATAGTCAATACTATCAGGGGGAAGATTTGCATGTAGAATCTGCCATCTAGTCTCAAAACCTACACGTGGATTGTTCCCTTTTATCCAACTTCCTAATAGTGGAATAATGTTCTCTTGGAGAAACATCTTGCACACCTCTCGCATATCATTGATATCACTTTGGACTGCCTTTGATGCTTTCTTTTACTCATTTAGGTACTGTATCTCACCCTAAAAAATTCCTTAGCACTTTCATGGTATCCTAGTAAACTTCCTTCTGATGAGCAGGATCTGGGTACTTCACATGCAAAACCTCCTCCTTGGTGATCGTAGGCTTCTAGTGTAATGCCTCTCTCACACGTGCTTCTTCAGCATGCATGTAGTAATCTTCAATGTCAATGCCTCAGGTCCTTCTGTTATTTTGGTCATCCACTGATCTTCTACCGCATGCTGGATTCTAACCATCCCGTCACCTTTGTTCTCTTGCTTATGCTACTTACTCAAATGCTCATATAAGTTTGGGCACTCTTCATAGCTATGGTTCTTTTCATAGAAAGAACATGCAATATTCTGAGGATTCACACCTGTAGTGGTTAGGAGATCCACACATATAACATGTCCCATGAGGGAACTCTCCTCTTCTTTCACCACGGCCTCATCCTCCATATCCACCACGATATCCATGTCCCCTTCCATGACCTCCTTCAAAGTGCCTCTCATTCTTGCCATAACACATTTGATTATGATCTTGATCCTGGTGCTCATTCTTACCCTTAGAACTATCTATTATACTTGTCTGTCATACCCCAAGGTCTATAGCATCCTATATCTGACCAATCAGCTGACAATCATCAGTATCATGGGTCATGGACCTACAAATTTTGCAAAAGCAATATACATTCTTCCTTATCATGCACTGTAACAAAGGAAAATGAACTAGCATCATGATTTAAATGAAAATTTTTACAATAGTAATAGTAATGAGAATACAAATATGCAAGGGAAACTATCCTTGGTGTGACCTTCCACTTCACAATCTATACACCAAATTCCTGAGTGCGTTTCATAGGGTAAATTTACAGATAGCTTCTCTAGTTGCTTTGTCATAGCTACAATATATGCCTCTAGGAATGGGCTAACACCAGTGTCAATGCTCCCAATTGCCTCAGCATGTAAAGATTCTTCTAGTGCTTCACATGGATCAGTGTATGTCTTATGTGACAATGCCCTTATAAAATGTGTAATCAATCCTCTAACGAACCACTGTGTATGCTAGCTAGCGTGAATATAATAAGAAATAGCTTATATAGAAGTGTCTTAAAACAAGAATCATACTCACGTACACTCGCAGTAGTGCCTTGCTTGATATCCTTGAGTGCACTTATACTCTTATTCTCAAACTCAGGGATATGGAACTCTTTTAAAAAATAATCTCTCAATGCTTCATAATCCACACAAGTTTGATCAGGGTCAAACTTCCTATACCAGCTGTGTGTGCGCCCCTATAATGTAGTGGCGAATTGACTTGCCTTTTGCTCAGCAGCTGTGATCCCTTTAGTGCGCCACAAGATTTCACATATATGCACATGTTTGATAGCATCCTCTATACCTCTATACTTCGAGAGACGAAGAGACGTCTCCATATAGATATTATGTGGTTGTGTGCAGGCCTTCACCACCTGATCTGGAACCTCCTATGTTCCCTCTACCTCTAGAACCACCAGATCCACTAGAACTAGAACCACCTATATATCTGCCACTGTAGGTGGAATAAGGCATGTAGATGTACTCCCCTATGTTTTGACAGTAGTACTAATACAGAACCCTATAGTCTGTGAATTAGTTCCACTTCTAGAGGTGATTCTAGTATTCTACGTGCTTACATTCTATGCAGATGACACACCCAATAATGCTCCTCCAAATGAAATTGAATACATCTATTCTGCCATTGATGTATTTGATTCTTGACTTACTCCTTCTTTCCTACTTCCCAATTAAGTTTTCTATTTACTTTTCAGTACTAGATACTGAAAAACCAAGCACAAAGGCTAGGTCACTAGGTGGATTAAGATGCACACATGTGGCCTAAGTAGTCTCTACTGACACAATTCCATGTGATTCTGAGAAGGGATATCTATAATGCTTTCCAATATGGGGGAGTTCCTGATGCTCTGGCTCCACGTCTTCTACGTGAGTTGTAAATCCTTCACGAGCCATCTCTCTCCTCAACACCATACTTTCTGCAACGGAATGTTACTTCTCTATTTCCTTCTCACGCACCTCATTATACTTAAGTCGCCTTTCCTCTCTCTAATTTTCCACTGCTAGGTCTACCATCTTAATATCAAACCTATTCCTACCTTTGTGTATGGTGAAGTTTAGCTAGCCATCGATTTTCTCTCCAGGTTAAAGGTTACCATTAAGATCTTGATCACCAGTGGAATACCATGAAAATATGTCCCTCTTGGATACCATAAAAAATGGAATTCAGCTACCTCTAGTTATGAGTATGTCAAAATTGAATATTACAGAATATAATTGTTTAGAATACCGTGAAACCACGTATCCACTGTGTGAGTCCAAATCAGATCAGCATCATAGAGGGCCTGAAATTCTTCCTATGTCCAGACAAGTGTGTGATACCTCTAATTCCACTGAGATGCATAAGTAGTAAGCCACTCATATAGTTCTACTAGAAAGATAGCAAAAAATCTCTCATATAAGCTTTCGTATAGGTTCTGTTCTACCCAAGTGCGTGCATTAAATTCAAATCCATCGCTGAACTGTCATGCATATTATTCCTCCAGACCGTTTATCCATTCCTCAATACTTTCTAGAGTTAATCTGGTACATATGTCTTCATCGTGAACCATCCTGAAAACAACTTAAAAAGAGGTCCCGGTAATGAAACCAATGATGCAGCCTAGAATTTACTAGATAACACCCTAGTTGGACTGGCACATCACTCAGCCTAGACTGAGCTCTCACATGAAGTGCGCAAAGGTACTAGGTCCCTCTTTAGGGTTACTGTAACATGATTTTAACATGATGAAGGAAGTAACATATAGATTCATAACTAATCCATCATTTCGTAATGCATGCTACACTCAGATCCATGAAAGAACAAGCTTAAACAATAATCATGATTGAATTAATAACATGCACTACTCAATTACACACAAAATGAAAATTAGATTCAACCAATATCTTCCATCTATTAATAAATACAGAATCTTCTTATAGTATTGTAAATCTATACCAATGCACATATGGAATAGATATAGTAGTTTAATCATATGCGTATATTCTCTGTTACACACATACATACATCTCCTTCCATACTTACCTCTATATATATCTCTCACACTTTCCATTCAGCTGCTCTACTACTGTACCTAAAATAGGTCACATGCTGAAAATAGCCACACTTTACATTAACATGCACACATGCAAGTGCGCTACATACATACACACATCACTACACTTACACTGGACAGTAGTACATCCTATTATTATCAACATATATATATAGGGTGGGGGACTTTCCCTTCACTGCTTATCTATTCCAGAAATAGGCTACATGCTATTAATAGCCACAGTCTCCATCTCGATAATCATAGCTCTACTCATGCTAGTCTGTTATAAATAGTCCTCGTATACCATAATTGAAATGACTAAGTATCGATTCTCATATTGTCTTCATGGCATACACATTTTCTTTCCTATCCTCTCCACACCTTCACAATGTTCCTGGCGTTCCTGTCGTGTAAATATTTGATGTGTTCCGCACTACTCATCTTGGAAAAATATTTCTACTTAGCATGGATGACCAATGGGATGACTATAGTTCACATTGGTAGGTATGGTAACTAGTAGAAAGAGCCGCAAGTGCAATCCCGTCCTTAAGAGCCTTCCGTTTACGGGCCTTCTATCCATCAAGCGGAAACCTTGGGTGATAGGTTGACAAATATATACTTATGATGTGATAATGTAATGTCGAATTCAATTGGGAGACAATATCATTCCATGTTGACTCCTATTCAAAGAGTAGTGACGTTTCAACATTTCAATTAAGGATTTCAAGGTCACCGACATCAAAGTCGTTACTTGCTTTAGAGGTGAGAGTGGATGAGATCAGATGATAGTTTGTAGAATATTAAGCATGGGGTATGCTCTAGATAAGAGGAGGTAAAATTCTTATGATACTATTATTTCTAAAATAACTTTCACCATATGCATCCTGGTAATGACAAAGATGGCCAATGGTACATGCATCTAGGCTTAGGATCTGAAGTACGTTATCCCCTATGAGATGGTAAGAAATACAGCCTTCAAAAGTGGACTTTAGACTTAACAATGGAAATAATATCAGAGGTAGATTGGATGAGATAACTAACTTATATCAAGGATAAGTAGATCTAGATGACCTATTATTGATGAGATTTAGTACTTAAGATGATTTGGGGATGCAAGAGGAAGTCTTATAACCCATTGACCTAGATAATGTAACTCAGTCTTCTAAAATGATTGTGGCCTGATTCCTGCTTAAAGAAGTCAATGCTTATAATAAGACACAGTACTAATCGATGTCACACTGGGAGGGTTGGATGAAGGTCAGGAAACGTGAGAGGAATAAGAGAGAGGATTGAATTCTCCCCCAACATGTTAGAGATACTACATCACTATTAGGCAACTTAGATACATATATGGATAAGCTAGCAAATGCTAAAAGGAGATCTGAGTAGGATTGTTAGAAGGATCCTAGTGTCTCCATGTCCTATAGGTTTTTATTGAAAGTTTAGATGATTCTTTCATCACATAGGACATTAGTAATGTGGATGGTCCTCGATGAAGAGAGGGAGCCTCCCCTTCAGAATAAATAGATCTCGAAGGATGGGATTGCAATGCAATGATTTGGAGAGAGAACCCAGCTTAGATTCCTTAGGAGGTGTTACGTGGTTCGACTTGAGAAGCATTTGGATTTGGATGTGGACCTGGGATGGAAGTCAAGAGGATGGTATTTACATCATTAGATTATGGATGGCCTTAAAATTCTTAGTGTCATTCATATGGGTACGATGACAAGTACCCATGACATTAGGATTGAAACTAGAAGGTCTTAGAATGTGTGAATAATTAGATATGATAGATTGGGATGTAGTGGTAGTGGGTATGGATGAGATGGTTGTAGATATAGGTGGTCAAGATGTAGTAGTAGGTATAGTTGAGATTGATGTGGATGAAGGAATAGATGTGATAGGTTGGGATGTGGTAGGTGTAGAGATAGGAGTGGATATCAATGAGGTTATTGTTGTGGGAGTGTCTAAAGTAAAGGTAGATGTGGTAGATAATGGGGTAGTGGATCGTCATCTGCACTTCCTACTGATCCATCTTTGATCATTAGCACCATTTCACATGGCATTCTATTTAGATCATACACTCCTTCTTCTTACACCCCACATGCTTCCACCATTCCACACCCTCTTGATATTTGGTAGGAGATTTTATTACCCTCCCCATGATGACTCCATTCTTACGGTTATTGCATGACTATTGAGGGATTTGTTATAGTAAGAACCCCACTATATCTCCATGCTACACATTATATTAACATATCTCTATAGTGTACACTATCATATCACTTCCCGATGACACACTCTTGCTTTACAATTCATTCTTGACTGTTGAGGGGTATTATATAAATGAACCTCATCATCTATACACTAGGGGGCATGTTATTCTCCTTCTCCCCTCTTCATCATACTAAAACTCGCTTCACTACACTATTATGATGATCTCATCTACATAATCTTTCACATTATTCATTTCTACTTCATTATTCATACAATAAAATTCTTCATCAATTATTTATTATACATCACAATCATACTACATACATAATCTATAATCATACATAATATCTCATCATCATCAACAACTACACATTTCCAATCATATCAACAAAACAATAATCACAACATGGCACATCAAATATAACAAAAATAATTGACACATCATTCATCAACAAATGCACACCAAATCATCACATCGCTTAATCAATAAAAACATAAAGTCCATATATATATATATATATCGATCAAAATCATAGTTACAAAAATCCCATTGCTTGGGGGTAAGCCCCCATACATCACTACATATCATATCTCATCATCACTATCACTATCTACAATTGCAAGATCTCTAGAACTAGAATCTTCACCACTCAATCTACGCTACTGATCGTGGCCCCTATATCTCTCTACTTGTCTACGTAATAATGTCACCTCAGTCGATTGATCCGTAAAATGGACCTATAGCTCCATGAACTGTGAAAATACATCTTGTGTTAAGGGACATCCACCCACACCTATCTAGGCATCCCAGTCCACTTAGATTTCCCATACCTACACTTTTCTGGACTTCATCATGGTCATTTCCTCCTATTTCTCCAGCCATCTCTATGACATAGTCCAATGAGCTTGTGAAATAAGCTGAGTTCTTTCTAACTCTCTTTACACTTTAGGGTTTCACATACCTACTTAGTTTCTTAGGTCATTTTCTTTATACATTCATCTGTTATTTACTAATGTCATTAATGTTAGAATAACTATAGCATTAGTCATTATTCCTCATTTTAGTTCATCAATAAGATGTAGGGGGTAGAATCTGATTCGATGATGGATGATTGGGGAATGGTTGTTTAGAGACATCAAGGGGTTAATTATATGACGTGTTGGAATTGTCTACATGGAGATCACCTTGATTTATAATTTGTTGGAAACTATAGTCTTTAGTCTTACTCAAACAACCCATAGGCACGCTGGCCACATCACCTCAGAAAAACTCTGATTGCTTACCTAAAGCACGCAAACGATATCAAGTCCCTCTTTTTATACCAAGCTATATCAAGGAGTTAACATGATGAACATACATATAGATATATTCTAGATCCACAATAAGTAATGTAAAGGACAAATCATAACATGAATATAGATCATAACCATAGTGCATAGGATGACTTATACAAGATGGATCAAGATTAGGTCTACCATACAATAAACATATTCAC
This sequence comes from Taxus chinensis, assembly GCA_019776745.2. Classification (NCBI taxonomy): domain Eukaryota; kingdom Viridiplantae; phylum Streptophyta; class Pinopsida; order Cupressales; family Taxaceae; genus Taxus; species Taxus chinensis. The sequence goes on from CM034151.1 coordinate 61,842,802, forward strand.
AGAGATGTCAACAACCATTATCCAACCACATAGAATCTATTGTAATAATCACCGTAAAACACAATAGTTGAATACAATACAATTACCATCACAGAGTCATGCGCGTAAATACACCAGTCAACATAACTTTGTCTCGCATCTAGGAGTGTAATCATCCTAAACTATGCAAATCAATACATACATACATACAAAACATATATATGGATACATATATATATATATATAGCATATATATATATACATATACATATATATATATATATACATATATATGTATATATATATATATATATATATATATATATAGGTAGTGGGGACTTTCCCTTCACTACCCATGCACTATTAAAATAGGTTGCATGCTAAAAACAGCCATGCGCCGCTGCAAAAAATACTAAGGAAGCATGCAAGATTCTCCTAATAATAGATTATCTATAACTAACTCTAGACCTAATCTTATTATTAGCTCGCAATTTTCATGATGCTTGATCTTCCACTTGCTCCAAAAAAAACCATTGCTTCATCCACAATTCTTATATCTTTATCCAATGTGTGTTCATCACTCAACGTTTAACTCTAGATTGATCCATGCAAAATAGATTAAGTGCCAAACTTTATATTTCTAGGCGCAGATATTCAAGGTACAACTCTGTCAAAATTTAATGCCTATCCACGTGGCCTCTTATACTTAGTCAATATTTTTTCCAATCAACATTACCCCACACTAACTTCATTTCTGCCCTCAATAATGGGTAATCATGTGTTGTCTCTCCAAGAAAAATGAATGAAGTACAACCAATTTACAGAAATAATGAAGGAATAATAAATTATCTCAACAACCAATGCGCTAATATTTTGTAGGTATTAATAACTCAGGGTACTCATTCTTAGTTTATTCTTCTAACTCCTCCCAATCATTGAGTGCCTTCTAGGATTTAGCAAGGATGTCACCAAGTACAACATCCATTTCATATAAAGTCATGTCTTATCTTTTGTTCTTCAACACCTTGACTACATTCGTTAATCATGATACCATGCCATTCATAACATCCATACGATGCACCATTAGCTTCCCCAATTCCTTGATACTATCATCATGACAGTCTCTGACTGCTTTAAGTGTGTCACGCTTCTCTGTTAGTAACGTCATCCTCTCCTCACGACCCAAAGTTTCATTTTTCTTGACCATAAGGATTGCATTTTATTCCTCCAACGTCCTTGTATTAATGATGTTTTTAGGATTTCACACTTTGTGAACACCAAATTTTCCATCTTCAATTTATCCCTCAAAAGTATCAAGAATGGCGTCATATTCAACTATTTTGTGCACTATTTATGCCTTCATTCTGTCTCTTGAAATTGCAATCATTTTCTCGTCCATCGTCATTACGTCCTCTTTACTTAGGCCACATGTTTGTTCCTCCATTCAATACAAAATTTACCAAGGTCTGTAAATAATGTAATGCCAAAGGAAAAGTACCATCTACATACTCCTTATACTATGGTCATGTTGCCAGAATTTCATCTCCCATTTCCGTGGCCATCTCGAGGAAAACCTTTCACTTTCTTTTTTACCATTTCCTTCTCCTCCTTCAGGTGCTCAATTTATTCATCCTTATCCTTCCTATCCTTTCAAAAATTTCTCAAGGTGGCCACCTTATCAACATTCCTATGCATGACCTCTGCAACTATCTTTGTTAAGGATTTTCTTGATTGTTCATCAAAGAACACTGTAGGCTTGATGGTGACATGCCTAGAATGTAGAGACTTCTTCATTCTCCTTGAGGCACATGACTCCTTGCACACATAAAATTAAGGCTCACCTACATGAGTCTGCATATTCTATGATAATTATTTCTTGGTGTGCATGGTATCCATCTATGGGTCCATAAGTTCCCATCCATATAAATGTCCCATGACAAGAGTACTCTAGAACCTTATGCGTATAATATTTTTTGGGTCATCAATGTACCCAAGGTTCCGTGTCTGCACCATCTCCTATTCCTTTTGCTCACTTGCACACTCACTTGTATGCTCCTATGTTCCACTGCTCTCCTTATTTTCTTCTCCATCTTCACCCTTAGGTCCCCTGGTCAGGTGCATAATATTGTCTTCAATCTCTTTATCTCCACTAGCATAGCTTTCTTCTTTAGTCCCTTGCATACTTACACTAGGGACGTTTACATCAAATAATGTTTACTCACCACCTATCTCTTCATCTTCTTGCACCTCCAAGCTAGGTGTGGCAACATCCTCATGCATGCTTCCATGTGAGGACTTCCCCTCATCACTTTCCTTCACCGACACATACATGTGCCTTCTATTTCCTTCTTCTTTAGCCTTTTTAACGAGTGTTACATGTAGTGATCTCCTTAGGGATGATAAGTACATGTGCCAAATTATTTAGTCTTCCACCCCCTGTGTAGTTTCCTTCTACCATGATCTAGTGTAGTACTATCCTCATTTTCTAATTCTTGTTCAAGAAAATTCTCCAATCCCTTCTATGCTAGGAATATTAGTGTTTCATGGGTAATATGATTTTGTTATGTAAGTGAAGTTGTGTTAACAAATTCATGTATATAGTTAGTTTGTTACCCGTGACTATTACCGGGTTATTTGTGTGTATGTCTTCCTATGTAATAGGAAGTTGTATTGTAATTATTTTTGCTATATAATATTATGTGTATTATGCGGAATCAGATTAATAAGAGAAAAATATTACTCGGATATTATTTGTTGTTATACCAAATTTACATCTTGTATCAGAGTAGGAATGGAATGTTGAGAATTAATGTGGGGAAAATTTGCTTTCCTGTCTCATGAAAATTTGTGTAGTCATATTTCTATCCACCCATTAAATTTCTAATCCCATGCATGCCGAGCTATCACCAACGAGAGCTGAGTGCTCACCTGAGGCATGCGTACGCATTAGACCCCTCATTTATGTGAGAATTGTGAGAAGATGATGCTATTGATGAAATACTAGATGCAGAAAAGTAAATGTTCTTGAATTCATTCTGAAAGCATATGATGAGTTATTACATCAATATACCCATAAAAATAACAAGAGAAACATCATACAAAGAATAAATTTTATTCTTAACATAAATAAAAGACATTAGGGTTTGCACCCATGAACCAAATATTTAGAACAAAGTCATATATTCATATTGATTATACTTTTAGTAACCACATTACATTCAAAAAGGTCATAAAAGACCAAAATATATAAAAATAGGGATCTGACTCATGTATGAGAAGTCCTAGCTATGCCTCCCCCATTACAACAATCTTGTAGACCCATCCCCTTAGACATGATAATATTCCTACAATCCTCTAATGAGAACCCCAACTCCTAGAACCTCCTAATAATTTTTGTAGAGCTTCACTTTCCATCCTCTCTATGATGATCCTAATGCTTCTCTCCCCCTTTTCCTTCTATTTGAGCATCTTCATATATAGGTTTAGCACCCACTACCATGCCTTCCTTCAAGAGCGGGTCGGATTCCAAGTGTCTAGGTGGTCGTCCAATGGAGCATGTTAATTCTATTTTAAGCTCTCCACTCTTTGCAATGATGTCTTTCGGGAACCTTCCATGTGTGGAATATTCTTTCCTTCACTACTAAGCCTCCAGGCTGTCACCTTATCCATTTAGCACACCTGGTTGGGTCATGTTTTTCCTCAAGTGCCTCATGAACGCTGAATATGGCTAATTCCTTAGATCCTTTATCCTACCTTACACGTGCTCCTTGGTTTCTCTTAAACCCCTATTAAACCCTTGTCCTAGGTGTCTTTCCCCCTCACACCCTTCTTCTTCTTGGCCCCATTCACGTACATGGCCTTTGGTACTTAGCCAATATTTTGAGGCCAAACATCACCCCATACTAAGCTTGTTCTCTATCCTCAGAAACATACTGATCCTATGAAGAATAAAGAATGGTGGGACTTAGACAATCTGAATAAAGAATGAAGGAATGAAGAATGAGAAATGGAGGAATGACAAATGAAGAATGTTGTTATTGTTGTAAAAGGAGTTGGAAATCCTTCCTCATTATTGCCTCAATTTTCTCCCAGGCATTTACTTCACCCTGCACATGCTGGAGTAGGTCTCCCACTAGAGTGCTCACCTCTTCAAAACTTAGTTCATCTTCCTGAGCGTTCAACATATCAACAATCCCCTCCAGTTTCTTGCTAAGGTCATCAAGCACATCCATTCTTCATGTGCATGGGGGTATAACTCAGGCCGATTCTTGACTGAACCTCGCAAGATTTCGATTGCTTCCATTTTATTTTCAACCTCGACCAAGATCTTATCCCACTTTACCCTATTTCCTTTCTTCTTCTCTTAGAAATCTTTCAGACCTGCCTCATGTGTAGCAACTAATATACTTCCTACTCTATCCCTATCAATGTAGTTATCATACATGGCATCAACCATATGCATGGCAGTCTGTACAACGGGAAGGAGTTTGGAATATCATGTCATTGTCTCCCCAATATTCAACTTCTCTTCCTCCTTTTGGCATGCCAATCCCTTTTTTTCTGATTCTAGAGTGAGTAGCCGCCTTTCCATGGTGAGGATGTGCATTAAGTCTTCCAAGCATTGTAAGGTTGACTCATATTTCTAATCAAGCAATGCTAGGTCTGGGTTTTTTAGGATAATTCCATCTGTGATCATTTCAATTTTCTTATACTCATCTCGCACCTTCACCTTTTCCTCCCTTAGTTCAGGCCTTAACTGTGTGTTGATCAGCTCTTCCTCGTTCAAATCTTTTCTCTTCTCAATGAGTTCCTCCTTCTCTAGTTCTTCCTCTAGGAACCTTACCTTGTCATTCCTTCCAAAAAACCTCACCTCAACCTCAACTGATACCTTATTGAGGGCATTACAGACTTTCTCATCTAATAACTGCTGAGTGTTTACTAGTGGGTTTATCCCTTTGGTCTCTAGTACCTTCATCAACACTCCTTGAATAACCTCAAACTTGGGATCATCGATATGGGAATCAAAATCTCAAGATAACATATTTCTCATTTATGGGTATGCGCCATCTTCTTTGAATGAAGACCATGTAAGGAGTTAGTTTGTGGGCATGGTACTCTAGAAGCGTGCATGTAGTACCTTACTTAGATTGTTGATATAACTAATCCCTTTCCCCTATGCTTCTACCATGCTCTTCCCTCCTATGTGTGTTACCTTCAGAAAGCTTATCACTAAGCTGGTATCTCCACCCATGCTCCCATACTCTTTCCCTATGCTTTCCTCATCTATCTCCTTGAGTATCTCATCAACACTTCACTCCATTTCCTACTCCACTAACTCCTTTATTATGCACTATCTACTCCTTTGTAAGGCTGGGGGTCCTTTGATCCTTAGTATTCACTTCTTCTTTCTTCCCTTTTCCTTGAGTTCTTTCCTCTTCTCTACCCTTTTCTTCATTTCCCTCATCCTCTGAGTCATGCACATCATACACCAGATGGTATTGATCCTCTTCATGCTTGTCATCACCCCTTTCACCTTTTTAGGCCTCCAAGCTTTCCATTTCTTCCAAGTCATCCTTCTCTACTACCTTCTTTTTCCTAACTGGTGATTCTAGTATAGGAGACTCTTCCTTTTCTTCTTCTTCTACAAACAACTCCTTGGAAAATATTCTTATGTGGGAGGCTCTTCTTGCTTTAGTGTCTCTCCCTAAGGTGATTTTTAATTTTCCTTAGTAGGGTACCTCTTCCACCGTGCATATGTACTTAGCTTGGCACCTGAATCCGGTGTGCCCACAGATTGTGTTGTCTGCACACTTGGTGCTTTCTTCTTTGGTGCCTATTCCCTCTCCCTCTTTCTTGGCATAGTTTTCTTTCTTCCGGTAGGGTCATCTTGGATGGAGACATCACTATCCAAGTAGACACCCTTCTCATATTTGGTCTTGATCTATACTTATACCCTTGCTACGGTCCTTCCCGCAATCGGCAACATCACTGATTTTGTCACGTGCACCTCATGGGAGACATAATTCTCCACATAAGCATGCTTCTTGGGGTATAATATCTTCCTTCATAGCTTGCAATGGTCTTGGTCCACCTTGTTGAGGTTGAACCTTAGTATTTTAGCTTCTTTAAAGTAATTTACCCCTACTTGAAAGAATTGCATGGTGAAAGAGAAAGATAATTTACACCATGGACTCATGGTCCCATCTGTCAATGTGAATATGCTAATGTAGAAATGTTGGTATATAGAAAACTTAGTCTCTCCTTGTACTAGTGAGGGAAATTGTTCAAGTATCCTCCATTTTTCTCTGAATGCATCACACATCCTCTTGTACCATTTTTCTAGGCGTGCCTTGTGGGTGGCTGTCATGGTGTTACAAGTGTATTTTTCAAACCTCTTTTTGGGGGAAGGGTATTCATCTGGATACTCCCATACAAGCTTCTCTAGCCCATCAGGTACTCCAATATTTAGAAGAAAATGATGAGGAGGACATTCCCAAAAATGATCTTCTCTCCTTTGTGCATGAAATTTATAATTTATTCTGCGATAAAGGCAAACAGGTTATAGATGGTTCCTTCTAAAATATTTCGCAACACGTTCAACCAAGCCTTTTTTATATGTATCCACCTCTCTTGTCCATTTATCTTGGATACCAAGTGCACAACCATCCTCATCACTGGGTCAGAGATATCTAAAATATCGAAGTAGTAAAAGCCCTTTTTCTAATCATAAGTGTGTATTGTCTTCTTAATAGCTTCCTTATCCTCCAAGTCATCATCTAGCAAATCACCTTCATAAAAAAGGCCAGTAAACTTAGAGATTAGTTGAGGGGTTATGTGCATTCTACGACCTATAAAGTAGAAATGTTCCTCATGTACACATGACATCAACCATTGGTACAGTCACTTGGGTTTTCCAAAGTAGGGAAACTCATATAGTTGTAGTAACCTGACCTTCTCTAATTTTACCTTTACCTCATCATTGTAGATTGGTATCCCTTCTGGTGTCCTCTTATCTATTGAGCGAACCAGTTCTAATGCCATTTCCTTCTCGGTGGTGCTTGTGTGATGGTTATATTCACTTAAGACCATTTTTTTTACTTGGGATACCCATTATTTTCGAAGCAACACTCCATTTGGGTATTGTATCTCTGCATACCACTCTTCATTAAAATTGGTGGTGGTAGTTTATTTCCCCTTGCCCTTCTTTGGTGAGATGGTTGCCATCTTTGGTGCCATTTTCTTATCGGGTTAAAAAAAAATTCTCCCTTGCTTCTCTTCCTTGTTATGCTCAAATATGTGGCTTAACTTCACAAATAATACCTTTTCTCTCGTACCCTAGCTATAGAACCTTAACCTAGACAATTCATCCACAAGATGATGTACCCTTATGAACCCTTCTTCCCTACGCTCGTGTACTCCTTCCATTCTGGTTCACAAATCACACTAGTCACATATATTTCTCCTTCACACAAATATTTCCTCACCAATTCCCTAGTTCACAAGATCTCTTCTATATGGTAAAGGCAAGGTAAACAATAGTGTGCTTGAACTTCTACTTAGAGCTTTTTTCTCATCTCCTACAATAAAAGTTATACCACCTACCAATGTATTTAGCATTAAATGCATATTTTTCCACTAAAGTTGATCTTAAGCGCTCTTACCCATGTGCCCAATCATGTGTGAAAAATCCTTACAAACTTCTGGTGTGCAAAATTCTTTACTGACCGAAGAATCTTACGCACATGTTTGTAGCACCGAAGGAACTTCATCTACCATCCTGATTTTTTCCTTTGCCTACCTCATGTTGTTCCTATGCTCCTCATTATTTATACATGGTATTTGTAAAACTATCTTCACACCAAAAATCCTTATGTCCACCTTTACCACGTGCGCTCTCCTACCTTATGCACTTTTTATCCTTTAATCTGGGCCATAAACATATAACTTCCAATACCAAATTTCATTTTACTTCGCATCTCCACCCCACACAAAAATAGATGTGCGGTCCTCTATGCATACATAACCTTTTGAAAATAATAAGTGGTTACTGACGCACAAGGCACACAAAACAACACAAGAAGAAGGGAACAACAACGAGAAAGGGAAACACAAGGAAAATAAATGCATAAAAGGAAATCTTAGACTAAATGGCAATACTACCTTATTTACGAATACAAGGAAGACTTATTTATAGTAGGGCTTCAACCTACTCCCATTGAAATGGCTTGGTAAATTTTTTCCATCAAGCACTTGTAACTTGTAAGCACCTAAACCAAGGATGTACGAGATGATATATGTCCCTAACTAATGGAATTTCAGTTTCCTAGGATGGCGCAGAAACTTGGAATCATATAACAAAACCATTTACCCAACCTCAAATTGTTTGTTTTTAATATGGCGATCATGCCATGCTTTATGTCATGCCTTTTCAGTCTTCTGACTCCATCTAGCAAGTGATCACCTTTCATCTAGCTACATTAACTTCTCCATGCGATCTTGAATTTCTTGTTCATAAGCTAGCCCTCCTACGCACGTAATACAAAATGATGGTAACATGAATTCAATTGGCAAAACAAACTCTGCACCAAACACCAACTGAAATGGTGTGGCTTTGTTTAACCTCTTGTAGGTTTTCCTGTATGCCCATAAAATAGATGATACCTTGTCATCTCAATATTGTCTTTGCACATCACAAATTTGTGTTAGCATGTGACTCAGAATGTTTGAAACTCCTCAGCAGTTCCATTAACTTATGGGTGATATGGGGTAGTCTTATGATGGGCCACCATGAAATTTGACAAAAAAATATTGACTATTTCATTCAAAAAATGTGTACCACTGTCACTAGTCAAGCTTAAAGCACATCCATACCTACTGATTTTGTTCTCCCATAAGAATCTAGTAGCTGTACATTCCCTTGTGGGCATTGCCCGCTTGCCCATCCTT
>CM034151.1:61852226-61868225 GCA_019776745.2 Taxus chinensis
TTGAGAGAAAATTTAATGCTAGTTAATACTTTATATCTAGAGGTTTTGTAATGTTTTCAAGAGTAAATTTATGGATATAGATACTCATGGGATGTTTAATTCCTATCAAGAATTCAATTGGATTGTCATGACAACCATATTTAATACTATAGACACGTAAATTTGGTTATTGGCACTTTGGTAACCTTTGATTTGACTATGTACTCTTGTAAGGATAAATACAACTTCTCCATTATCTCTTAACATTTTCCGAGGTCCATTATTTAGCTTGTTTATCCTTACAAAATGAAATGTAAACATATTCTGAGAATACAATGCACAAAATCCATAGGAAAACATTAGTTGAAGAGTTTCAAACTTTATCTTGCATGCTTTTTGTCCCTAGTCAGGGTTGTACAATTTGATCAGAATTTTATATTTGGTATTGACCCATATGTACGGTCTTGGACCGACATGTCTTCCAATTACACTTTCACATTGAAATATTTCTTTGATTCTTATGCTTGATCTAGGTTAGAATTTATTATATAAATCATCTACATAAAACCTATATAATCAGGTAAACACTACCTCATTTTATAACCTATAACTCCTAAGGAAATGCATTGCAACACTCACTTCGTACACTTGTCAAAGGCATCAAAAGCTACCTAAATATCACAATAGTACATCTAAAGTCATTTGGGAAGCACCCACATTAGGTTTGAAGCTACAAACTAGGTCAAGAAAGCTATTGTTAACCATTTAACCTACCTTGAGAGAAAATATGCCAGACAAAATTTCTAGAAATCCTTGTATAATGAAATTCTCCACGCCCAAAATATGAGATTTTTGATCTTCAGAGTTCAGAGATTTTTTATCTTTCAGAGTTTTCTTGCTCAGATTTGAGATTGCTCTTTTAGCTCTCTGAATTCTGAAACCCTGAAAGTTTGAAATTTCAGACTTTCGGGCTTTCAGGATTCAAAACTTTTGGCCCCATTTTGTTTAAATCCCTTTCGGACTTCCGAAGTCTGAAATTATGAAAGTCTGAAAATTTGGACTTTTGGGCTTTCGGGTTTCGGAATTCTCTTAGTCATTTTTAGGATTTTTACTTTCAAACTTCTGAAGTCTGAAATTTTGAAATTTCAGACTTTCGGGCTTACGGGTTTCAAAAAAATTTCATTACCAATTCTCTTTTTTGTCTCCCAATCTCCGAAGTACGAAACCATAAAATTTCAAATTTTGGGCTTTCAAGTTTCAGACTTTCGGTACTCCTTGATAAAAACTACACAATAATATGAGAAATAAACACCGAATAATAATATATAGAAATTAAGAATTCAGTTGGGATATTAATTACAATGATAGAGGTTACATTTTATTATTTTTGATCTCCTACAAAGGTGGAATCAAACTTCATCTTCAATCCCTCATATCACTTTCCATGAATCTCTCAAACCTATCTCCTCATATCTCTCAAACCAAAATAGCTACGTGAGTTGTTTATTCAACAACTTCACTCACACACAACTATTAACTATATTATTAATATGAGTTGTATTAACTCATTATTAATAATATTACAATTTATTAATAATTTTACACAATATATTTGTAAAATCCACTCCCCTATTGTTAACATTATTAATTCCCATATACACTCCCCTAATGTTGACAAGGTAGAAAAAAAATCACACTTCCTTTTCCAGCTTGTCACCTATGCGTGCTCATGATCTGGATGGTTTTATAGGACAACCAACAACCTGTAAGGATGGTTTTACAAGGAAAGCCAAAAACCTCAACAAGGATGGTTTTACAAGACAACCAACAACCTAAAACAAAGGATGGTTTAACATGACAACCAACAACCCAAAAATCATGTTGTTGCTTTTCATTTGTGCTTTCGTCTATCCACTATGTCTTTCCTTTAGGGAATATGTAGGAACCACTACTTACTGAATACAAACTGAATAGAGGGAAAATTGAACATTGAGACCATGTTCCAGTTCCCCCCCTCAATGTGAACATTTCACTTATTCAAATAGGAACTCTGAAATCATATTGTACACAACTAAAATAAACTACAAATCTGAAATAAAACACACACACACACACATTGCCACCACAGCTTTGTGTGACCCAGTCGTTGGTGACTGACGAGAGGTCGCTGATTGACCTTTAGCCTTCATTGCCTCCGTCCTCCAATAAATGCACTCTTTACTTAATACAAGAAGTCTTCATCACTTTGTTGAGCATTTGTTTCCTCATTATCAGAGTGGGGAGAATTCATATCCCAATCACTTTCTTCGTCTTTGTTTTCAGAAATGAAGGCTTTATCCTTCAAATTACCATCAATTAAATCTTGTGCTCTTTTCTTACAATATGTAATACAATGTCCAAGAACATTACAATAGTGACAAAGAAATTGTTGTGGACCTTGGGAGGTTGATTTTTGTTTAAAAGAAGGCTTGAATTTTCCTTTAGCATATGATTTGTTTCTACCATACATTATAGTTTCTTCTAGATCAATCTTCTTGGTTCTATTTTCTTCTTCTATCAAAGAAAAAATTAAATCCTCTAGACTTGGATTTATTTTTCTCAAAGTGAATACCATTTTAGAAGAGCTAGGAGGCATGCTATTAAGTAATACCACTTTTGCATCATCATCAAGAACATCAAGTTTAATTCCAACTAATTGATTTGAAATAGAATGAAACTTACTGATATGTTCCACCATACTTTCTCTTTCCTCCATTTTGAGTCTTAACAACTTTTTCTTGAGTGCCACTGTTGTGCTCTCTGCTTGTGACCCAAAAAGTTTGCTCAATGTTTTCCAGATCAAATGTGATGTCTTTGTTAGATCTATGTGATGTAGGTAGGCATCAGATAAACCTATGCCAATAATCGTTGTTGCTTTTCGATCCTTGCTTTCCCATTTTGTTGCTTCATCTACGTCATGTGGTTTATTGAGTTCTAACCTGCCATGTATGGAAATCTTTGCCTTCGAATTTTTCAATTCGTATCAAATTATCCATAGTAAAACAATGGATGTCAGTTTCCACCGAAAATGCATCCGTGAGTCAAAAAAAATGTATTTTACAATTTTTGTTATTATCAATGCAAAGAGCTAAAAAAATATCATCTCAATCTGAGTTACCAGCTGAAAGTTATGGTAACTACAAATTTTAAATCCAACATCTTTCCAGACCACTTGCCAAAAATGGAAAAAAATGTACTTATGATTATTTTTACTACATCCAAAAATGGCAAAAAAATAGAACAGAAGATTTCTAACTCACAGTTTCATGATTTTCCGCGACTGCGTGGAAAAAAACATGAAAAAAATAGTGATGTTGAAGGATAACAATAATTATAACTCACCATTTTCACAATTGGGTGAAAATACAGTGACCCCGAAGGAGCAGATCATGATGGACGATGAGTGTGCACCAAACGCAGTAGAAAACGTTATGTAGTAGAATGATCACTACAGAATCCGCAGACCAAAATCAATTGTCCACCATTTCCTTGTGATAGATTTACACACGGGATTTAATGGTGGATGCTTGAAATTATTTGACTACATAGAATATGGATCAGAAGCTGCTCTGACACCACTGATAAAAAATGCACAATAATATGAGAAATAAACAACGAATAATAATATATAGAAATTAAGAATTCATTCGGGATATCAATTACAATGATAGAGGTTACATTTTTTAATGTTTGATCTCCTACAAAGGTGGAGTCAAACTTCATCTTCAATCCCTCATATCACTCTTCATGAATCTCTCAAACCTATCTCCTAATATCTCTCAAACCAAAATAGCTACGTGAGTTGTTTATTCAACAACTTCACTCACACACAACTATTAACTATATTATTAATATGAGTTGTATTAACTCATTATTAATAATATTAAAATTTATTAATAATGTTACACAATATATTTGTAACACTCCTCCACGCATTTAATTTTTCACCTACCTTCGTACAGATCAGATTTCTGCCATTAATAGTAGATTTTCTATTTAAACTCAGTTTTTTACTCGTCATTTTTACTTGACACTTTTTGCTCTAACATTTTGTTTCTTGTACTTTGCAACGTATTTGTCGAGGTATGGTAATTTTTTTATTTTCTTTTTGGTTTAAGGTCTTTTATTTTGTTTCCTTCTCATTTCATTTTCCTTTTGGTCTCCTCTGTGTTTTTTTTGAAATTCACCATGTTTTGCATTTCAAGTTTCTTCAAGTATTCAAAGTTGTTTGAAGGATCCTCTCGAGTTTCCCATACTTCTTCTCAACAATTCTCATTTTTTAGGGTTTGGAAACTTGTATTGTTCGGGAAAAATCTTGTCCTGTTTATTTTTTCTTTGGATATTTCTTTCGGATATTTTCTTTTCAAAATTTTTGACTTCGGAGAAATCCTTCAGAAAAAAAAATTCAGAAATTTTTTTCTAAACTTTTGACTTCAGAGATTTAGTTCAGAGAATTTTTTCGAAACTTTTCAGTTCGGGACTTTGGAAGTTTCCTTTCGGGTATTTGTAATTTCACCGACTTCATCTTCTGAAACATAGGGCTTGATATCTACTTCCACTTCAAAGGGAAAAGAGAAGATGAAGTACTCGTTTCTTGGGGTTACTCCTCGCTCCTTCTTGTCTTCTGATTTAGGGAATATAGGGGACACTGACCTAGGAAAAATTGACTTTCCATATTTTTGGAAAATATTAAAGGATCCAAACAAGAAATCATGGATTCAAGCCATCTACGACAATGGGCTCGCCCTTTCTGCCAATTTTCCCACATCCATGCATTGCCCAGAGTTTGTTTTAGCTGCAAAAACCCACTTTGACAAAGAATCCATGTCAGTCAGGGATGACGATGATAAGGTAGTAACCCGTTTGGACCCATACTGTTTCAAAGATATTCTCAAACTTCCCGATGTTCAATATTATGCCACAATTTTTCCATAGTTAGCAGTGGAGCATTGGGACAAGAGAGAGGAGGTATGCTCAAAGATCATAATGAAAACTTATCTGGCCAAGAGCTTCACCAAGTTACCTAAAACTATGTGTCAATTGGATTTTATTCAGGAGGTCAATGATCTTATTGTGCTACTAAGTATATTTTTAGGTCTTCCTTCTACAAAGGAATTCCAGGAATGGATGTTTTTGTACATCGCTACCATCAAGAATAATGATGAGTTTATCTGATGGGGGGAGCATATTAGTAGCTCCATTTGCTATCAATTGGGTAGAGTGTCAGATATGAAGAATTTCTACATGACATCCTTCCTGGTGTATGTTGTTGCTGCTATGGGGGATTTTTTTTGTTTGAATACTAGAGGTGTTCGTAGCACTTCCCAAATATATGAATTTTATCCTCAACTCACTCTGGATGAGGGAAGTAGGCATTTCCATAGAGTCAACAATGCTTTCTTTATTGTCATCCTCTACCATTTCGACAAAGAGTTATATAACTGAAGAATTTATGATGAAGCCTTCCAGGAGGTGTGGGAATCGAGAGAAATTTACTTTTAGTTTCCTATATTCATCTATATCCGGATTCCAAGTTTCATAGGTGCCTCAAGAAAATTGCTAAGGTGCCCCACTGACAAATGGATTCTATTGGAATTAGTTCAGCAGTTATTAGATTATCATCGAATCCAAAATAAGTGTCACAAAGCGGGAATGCATTTCCCTGTTTCGATTGGTAGTTACTCTTGCCCAAATATTCACAAGGCTAAAAAAGTTGATGCAAAAATGGCCGAGGTAACCCTGCGGACTTTTCATCCGCAGACTACTTTTGATTATTGGGGTATGTTTGGGGAAACAGGTCAGTCCAGTGCCCACATTCCCCAATTGGAAGATATCTGGATTCACTGTCAAGACGAATACATCGTTCAACAAAGAGATTATGAAAGATTGACCCTTGACGAGGTTTGGCAATTTGGTTTGGCCGATGTGCCAAAGGACATGCAAGACAGTGATGAGGTTTTGGATTCATCATACAAGGATGATAATGTTGCCAATCAAACATTTCCATGGATTGATTAATATTTGGAAGAATGAAACAATACAAAGGAGAGGGTGGGACCCATTTTAAAGAGGACTTTCAGTTGGCTGGCCACCTTGGGAATATCACCCAAAGGGGAAAATCAACCTACAAATACAGGAGCTATACCAGTAATAAGCCAACCAACACCCACTAAGGGGAAAAGGTCGTCTCAAAATGCTCCTACAGTCCCAAAGAAGATTTCATATGTTGTTGGTGGCTCATCTCTCTCTAAGGCTCCTACTCCCTAGACCACGTCTCCTGCAGTGCTTGTGACAGAAGTGGTTGAAGTCAATGACTCTCATGGCATCTTCCAAGATCCATCACACATTCTTCTTCCTGCATTATCACTTTCAATATCAGTTCCTCCCACTTCCACAATCATTTCTTCCTTCCCATCCCCTTCTAAGGCCCAAGTATTCTCATCAATTCCAGTTCTATCAGCTGGGGAAAATATTGGGTCACCCATTTCCTCTTCACTTCCTTTAACGCTTCCATTTCCTTAAATCTCAACCCCCAACATCGTTTTCTCAATTCCTATGGTTTTTCCTACATCCATGCCATCCATCGTGGCCACTTCTACTCAAATACCAACCAATGTTTCTAGTTCTCTTGCCTTATCTAATGTCTCAGGTATTACATCCACTGTCTCATCTTCATCTACTTTAGCCATCCTGAAATGGTTGTTTAAGAAAAATCCCAAGCAGAAGAAGAAGGTTCCTCTGAGAGATGTTATAGATCTCAGCATATTAGAGCATATGCCCAAGAGACAGGCCAAGAGACCGAGAACCGTGTCAAGTCTGACAGTTAACCCATCTAGAGAACGGGTGACAGAAGTTGCGACCCCCATTGAGGGGAAAACTAAAGAAACAATCACAGCTGTGGATTACCAGATTTCAAAATTCTCATTGGTGAAGGCTACTCATGAAGGAGCCAAGCAAGATGTGCACACTGCTCTTGGGGCTCTTTTGGAGAAATATGATAAAGATAAGGCCACCAAGGATGAGCTCAAAGCCAAGGTCAAGCAGCTCATTGCATTGTTGCACAAAGTAACCCAACCCACTCCATCTACTGAATTCTCAACTACTACGGCTATGAAAATTTCATCTATAATCGATGATATTTCTTATCACAAGCTCGAAAAGCTAGGCTAGAAAGGGAGATCAGTGAGTGGATGGATGGAGAGAATTATGTAGGAAGCCAATCCTTTAATCAAGGAATCAGTTGAAATATATAATGATTTTCAGGTTGTAAAAACCACCATTTCCAAGATGGATGAGGCCTTTTTTGAAGATAATAATAATCTAAATTTAAATTTGGCAACATGGAGTGAGATCATAGAAGAATATCTTGACTTTCTTCTTTAGGAAGAGGTGATCGATGATGCCTCAAAATTATTTGAATATCAAAAGGCCATGGAATTTAGGTGCCAAGAATTATAGGATTTGATTAAGAAATTGGAGGAGAAATGAGTGGAGATCACAAATGCCCTGAATGACATCTCAGAGGAGTTTGATATTGCCAATTACAAATTCTTCAATGAAAATATCGATGCTCTTACTAAAGATCAAATTAAGGGAAATTTCAAGGATTTGGTGAAGCATGACGATGAGGTCACCAAAACTTTCAATAATGACTTCATTAACCATTTGGTCTTGTGCCAAAATTTCATAGGGAGACTAAAGAAAGTTACAAATAAAATTTGAATATTTCCAGCCAGGATCACAAAGGAGATCGAGATAGCATATGTAGTGAATCACTACGCATGTAGGCCCACAGATGAAGAAATTCATGGTGTTATCAAGCACTTCTTTGAGTACAAGCATTGAATGGCTGTGTGGGAAGGAGGACAATAGAAACTTGTAGGTGAGGAAGGTGTAGCTGAACCAGGCCAAAGCTGAGTGGCCATGAAAGTACAAATCCAAGCTCTGGATCGGTCAAAGTTGTAGGGTTGACTGGGTCAAAAACTTGTAACAAATTAGCTATTTTCATGGGAACATGTTCCCTTAATTTAATGACATTTCTATTTTTAGAAAATGTTAGTTAAGGGCCTAGTTGTAAGCTCAGCCTAAGAACTTATAAATAGTTTATGCTTCAAGTTAGTAGATATAGATTATTTTTGGGAGGAGTTTCTCTTCAAGCTATCCCTAGTTACAGAAATATATTTTTTGACATATGCATGTGTGGTTTCCTCGTGATCAATAAATTGTGTGTTGAATCTAAGTCGATCTATCCTTATGAAAACTCAAGTTTAACAAAGGAATGCCTACCATTGGTATGTGGTATTTTGTACCCTTTCAAGTTGCGATAGGTGAAGGTGGTCAATGCTACAAGCATCGCTCCCACATTAACCCTTCTAAATGTTAAACATCCCTTAATTTTGTGCATCACCACCCTTAGTATAGTTTCATTTCTGTGAAATCTCTTTCCTTAAAACTCATGAAGATGTTAGCTTAGGATTAGATGGTCATTTCATTACACTAGGAGTAGTAAAGCATTCAGTCCCAAGTCCCACAACTTGAGAGGTGATCCCATGTGTCCCAATCACACCAAATGTCCTATTCACATTTTGGCCATTTGGGGGGTGCAGTGATCTAGAGAAAACAACTATATCTCTCATCTACAAGCACTCAAACATCATCTCTCTAATATTTTAGCAAGATTTAAGTCAAAGAAAGTATGATAATAGAAACTGAGAAAATACGATTGATTTATCTAGATATCATATAGTAGATGGAGAATGACATGTAGTTTGAGGCCTCTTTGGAGTAGTGTCAACATCGATGGTGGGGAGTACCCCACAACTCTTATAATGTTTGTTTTTCACTTGAATATTCATTTGTGGCTAGGGTTTGAGGTGATGATTAGTTAATTTTGATAGCCTCACTACATGTGCAACAACTAGGGTTTGACAGTGACAGACAAATCCATTAAGACAAGCAACCCTGAAAGTTGCAAAATATGACTCATAGCAAGTATAATACCATACAGAAGGGGGTAGACCATACGATTTGGTCATGACCGAGTTATATGGTCATGACCCAAGAAGATCCACAATTGTAGTTTTAATTGTGAAGGTTAACCATGTTTAGATATCCTAGTTTTAATGTTGCATAGTCTCATATCTCTCCAAAAATCACCTGACATCAGCTAAGTTCTTCTATACATCTGTTTCGTGCTTTCAATTACATATTAGGTCGATTAGTGTATGAAAATTATTTCTATTTGATTTGAGTTATAAATATGAGTTAGTATTCATATTGTAACATCTTTGTAATATTTGTAAATCAACTCTAATTTATCCTACATTTAATTAAATTGAGCTAAAATTTAACTAAGGGTTAAACATTTTGGTGAACCCATTTTTAATTGAATCCTTAACCTAATATAGGATCTATTTATTTTTGTATTAGGCCTGCTAACATCTAAACCCTAATTGATTTATGGCTTTAATATGAGTACATGCTCCTTTTTATTAGCTTGTGATTTTTATTGCTTCTCATCATGACATCCTCTTGGAATCAAGCTATATCCCTCTTTGAATATCTTAAGTGACACTGTATGTAAGTGAATAAACCAAGCTAAGTTACTTAATAAAACTAACACCAAGTAGCCTCCATAACTAAGTTAATCTATCAAAAACACCATGATAACGCTATGTAATGGAAAAGATAACTAATGCATCCAATTAAACAGAAATACTAAGCTATCCCTTGTTATTTTGGACGGGATTTCTAAATTTTAGTTGTTCCTTTTGTTGAACCGATCGTGATCATGATGTGATCAAAGGAAAGTTATCTCCATGAAGAGGAAAGGATCTCACCAATATGGCTTAATTTCCATGTATGGTTCTTCCTTTACTACTCTTTGCAAGTAGAGGATAGAATGGAAGCTAAATCAATAAGCTTTTCGAAGTAGAAATGCTCTTATCATGTACATATAGTGTAAACTTCAAACAATGGTTTATTAGGTTCTTTATATAGTTTTCCAATTTTGGAGAAAATTGTAACCTAGTTAATGTAGGATAAATTTAGAGTATAATTAGAAAGGGATAAGTATGATTAGAAGAGATTAATTAGAGATTAACAACTCATGTGAGTTTGGGTGATTTAATTAATCAACTAGGAATAATTAATAGACCAAGATAAGCTTAAGAAGCCATTTGGAGATGATTTAGAAGGAAATTAGTAGAATTTGAAGGATTTGAAAGGGGGATTTAACCAATAAGAAGGTTTATTAGGTAAATACAACATTGAAATGATTAATTAATTAATAATGGTTAATTAACTAATTAAGATATAATTATAACAAACAAAGTGTCATTAATTGGCATTTATGGTGGGGGAAAGATTAGTTAATTAATAGAGTGTCGTTAATTGACCAAAATGGAGGGGAATGCTAGATAATTAGTGGGAAATCACTAACTATAATGAAATGTTGGGAAAGAGGATAAATAGTGTAATTTTAGTATTAGAACTGCATAGTCAGATTTAGGTGTCTATATTTTCCCCTCTTTGATGTGGGGTAGCACAAGCGATGCCATTTCAAAGATAGTTGATAATTTTAGACAATTTGAAGGAGTAGAAGAAAAATTGGTGGGATGGGTGATGTTTCCTCCTTGAGTGTCGATGGGGTGATAAAAGAGGTCGATCGACACTCGAAAAGAAGAAGGAAAGAGAAATATTCAAACCGATCCTGGTAGTCCATTGTTTAAATTGATTGATTGGAAAATAAGTCTTGTGTTTTGGCAGATGGAAGAAACGGGGGAGGGAGGGAGGATAACTATGATCCCTATTTCCCAAGATGTTGTGGAAGAAAATGTTGATAGCAATGGAAATGTATTCAAACTGGGCCTAGTTTTCCATTGTTAGAATCGACAAAAAGAGGAACATCTTGTGCCTCAAGTGGATGAAGCAAGGGAGGGGGGAGGATTGGAAAATGATAGGTAGAAAGTTAGGTAGAATGGAAACAAGCATATAGATGGAGAATAAAATATCACAACATATTCAACAAACAATCTAGCTCAAAAGTAACTTTTTATTTTATATAAGCATACAATAAAAGTGTAAAATGACATGAAGAGCCATAATACTGATTTTTGTTCATTGTTAAAGGAATGACTCAAAGCAAAATACATAAAGCAATGCATTACAAGAAAGTAACCGAGCATACCAACAAAAAAAAAAGCACAAACAAACAACGTTCAAGAAAGTTGCACCAATGTTTTTGTTATCTAGCTCCAGTTCCCAAATGTTCAAGTTATACGAAAAGGGTTAAAATGGTGCCCCAAGCAAGGATACATGCAAGGGGAATAAATGGAGGACATAGAAGTCCCATGAAAAATCAACTTGCACCATGAAACTACCCCGAGAAATAATATATATGTAAGGGAAGATAGACATAGCAAACAAACCTGATTTGTTAGTGAAGGAAGATCAAGATGATCTGCATGTCGTGCGCTAGAACAAGAAAACACTAAAGTAAGATGTTTTGTAGGATAGTTTTTGAGTTTGAGGATGTTGTGTTTTGTGAATGTTTAGGATGTTTTGATTCTTTACCAAGTTTTTTGGATTTTTTATGTTTTACCAATGTTTTTTGGATTTTGGAGGTTTTACCAATGTTTTTGGTTTTTGAAAGGTTTTACCAATGTTTTAGATTTTTGATGTTTTTTCAAAAAAAATAAAATTTGAAGGTTCTACCAATGTTTTTGGATTTTTGAAGGTCTTACCAATGTTTTGGATTTTTGAATTTTTTACTAATGTTTTTGGATTTTTGAAATTTTTACCAATGTTTTTGGAGTTTCGAAGATTTTGTGAATTTCTTAGGGTTTTTGAAAGTTTTTTGAAGCTATGTATAGGAAAACAAAGATGTGAAAATGCCCCTAGCAATAGATGGTAATATACAAGCATGAATCTTATGAATATATACAAGAAGAGAAATTAGCCAGATAAAGGCCACGAAGGATAGGTTCAACATGATGATGAACTCAAACCAATGAAGTGTTAGGAAGGAGCGAGTATGCTCCCATTACAATCTGGCCAAGAAACATATGGTAGAAAGAAGTAGAATATTGTTTATTGAAAGGGGACAAAGGTTCCCGTAAACATGGTAAAAAAGAAATCTTATACACATGGATGTTCTAAAAGAAGAAGAAGAAAACTGTGAATGCCATGAAAGGATATGGAAAATGTAGCTAGAAGATTGACGATGAAAAGGTGATGAGACAAAGGAACAAATCATGAGACAAAATAAAGACTATAGCAATATTCTAGACAAGGTCTAAGAAAATAATGGTAACATACTAGCCCTTTTTGCTCATTGAGATCCAGTGTGTGCTCGTGGAAATTAATTACTTCTTGAAGGGAAGATTTAAAGAGGCAATAAGTGAAGACACACTAGCTAATGTGAAGGAATTATTTATTTTGATAGGTGATTTTTGAATGGAGGGTGCAAGGAGATCCTTACATTGCTCCACTACTAGCCAAGCATCCATAACCTCGACAGAGATGTATTTGATTCTAGTCACAACATTTCTCTACCTCCATCCAGGTGTTCATAGGCCCGACAGAGATACTGGAAATACCCCAAGAGAGATTTATATAATGATTTGCTTTTTTATTTTTATTTCTGATTGATTTTTTAATTTATGAAAAACATTTCAACTCTGTCGATTGTTTTGATAAGGGGTTAAGAACCACTGATGGATTAATGGAAGGAGGTGGGAGTGATTATGATGATGACATTGGCTAGTGTCAACGGATACACCAAAAAGTCTTCACAACATTTTTATTAGATGTAGATAGTGATATGATCTCTAAGAGGTCAGTCGTTCTTTAATTTACCAAGGTGATGAAAGAACAACATCAAATGGATACTATAGAGATAAATGTCACAAAATGAGTGCAAATAGACCAACCAAAATATCACCGAAGGGATGAACATGGTAGATGACTTGCATAGGAATGGAAAGGAAGCGATGAAAGAATATCCATATGTATGTAATACTTGATTGCAATGTTTGATCTTTGTACCTTTGATTTTTTTGTATTTTTTATAATGATTTTCTCTTCTCTTTTTTTATGGTTTCGCAATGGGAAAAAACCGAAGGGAGAAGAAGAAGAAGATGAATGATTGGGGAATTTGGGACCAACAATGTCACTTAGTGTGATAGGATCCAACAATAATGTTTGTAATTATTTGATGAGGCATACTAGGAGTTTTTGCTTATCAAGAGTGATATTATCTCCAATCTTGATGACCATTGTGAGATCATACTCGATAAGTGACTATGACTTATCTTGAAGCGTGGATTTTTTATGCGGGGGATTGAGTTACCTATCCATAGATTTCTACACTTTATGCCATACCTTGTGGTTTTATTGGTTTGCATTCTTGAATCACATTTTGATATTTATATGTTTGGGTGTTATATTGAGTGGAGCTTTGGAGATCTTCGTAGTTTTGATCTGAGCTGATGAAGAAACTATTCGTGTTTCATACAAGCTAATGTGTGATTTTTTTGTCCCTTAAATGGGAGAAGAGAAGAAGGATTGTTCTATGATTAATGATAGGAGTGGTAGAGATGATGGTGGGCTTACCCACAGTTGTTAATATAAGGATGAATGATGGATGAAGAGGATATGGTCCAAATATTGAAGAGAATGGGGATACCAGGAGGTGAGCCACAAATAGAAGATGATGGACTACTAGGATGTGGCCCAAGGCTGGAATAAAATGGGCTACCAAGAGGTATCCCATATATCGAAGATGAAGGACTACTGGGGCATGGCCAAAGTATAAAATATTATGGGCTACTAGGAGGTGTCTCATAAATGGAAGAAGAATGACTACCCAGAGGTGTCCCATGAATAGAATATGAAGGGATACTAGGATATGGCCCAAGAATAGAGGATAATGGGTACCGGAGGGACCCAAAAATAGAAGATGGAGGAATACTAGTGAGGTGGGCCCACATATAGAAGAAGAAAGATTATGGTCTCCCAGAAGGAGAGAAGCACTAGCAGGAGATATTATGAGTGAGGATTGGGATATTGTGAAAGAAAAGTGTGGTGAGATAGGAAAAAGTAATCAAGGATAGACTAGATTGTTTGTTCATGAAATAGAAATGTTGAGATGGAAGAAAGAACAATAGGGGATCAAGTTTGATGATCTTCGAATCGTTCTCCATTTTCTGACAAAAGGGAACAACTCTTACCCACAAATGTTTGAATGCATCGAGGTCAAAATATAATCCGTTTTTCATGATCATCTAAAGGAATTTCATCATTTGCACCCTCAGCAATTTTATAATCACTTCATCATTTTTGAAAGAAATTGATCAGGATGGGTCATTGTTTGTTGATGATAAAAGGTTAATTGGCAATGAAAGGGATTCCAACAAGTGTTGAAGACTTAGAAGATGTTTGATGATGGATATGATGGGAAGGTTTTACCTTATTTTTTTCCACAAAGGAATTGGATAGTGCATCAAAAAGATATCTTAGCACATTGTTTCTTTTAATGGTTCAACATGAACGCAAACGTTTGATCTTTCGAAGATTAATGAAATAGAATAGTGAAGGATCAAAAGACCTAGGGGACAAAAAGGGATTGGATTTTGATTGCTAGAAAGAAGATGAATCAGAGAAAAGTATATTTGTATTTGATGAATGTCTCGCGAGTTTTTAAAGAAGCATTCTGATTTGGAATTGGTTAGTAGATGTTTTTCCTAGAAGACGACATAGTACAACTAGAAAAAGAGGAGTGTGTAGGGAAAGAAAGCGAGTGCGATGAAACTAGAGGCGACTTGGATGATTGATAGATTTGAGTTTTGAGTCACCTGATTTTCAAAGGAGGAAGATATCATGAGGATATTGATAAAGTGGTCCTGTGTAAGAAATGGAGGACGTAACTCAGGAAGTCAAAACGGAGTCCAACTAGATGAATGATTAGACAGAATTTTGCGTGCATGGATCTTGAAAGAGGAATACATGTTGAGTGACTAATAATGGAGTCATGCAGAGAAAGGGAGGACGTAATGTAGGAGTCAAATTAGATGATTGATTAGAAGAATTTGAGTCACACGAATCTTCAAAGGGGAATAAGTTGTTAGGTGACTGATAAAGGGCTCCTACGGAGAAAGAAAGGGGGACCATGAATTAGGATTCGAATTAGATAGAGAATGATGGGAAGATTTGTGGTGACACAAATCCTTAGAGGAGAAAAATTCATTGAGGCGATAGATAAAGGGGGTCCTGCAGAAAAATCGGAGGGTCGGACTCAGGATTCAAATAATAGGGACTGATGGGAGAATTTGTGGTGACATTAAATCCTTAGAGGAGGAATGTAGTTATTATTGGAAAATACCTAATATAATGAATGATGGGAAAAGGAGGATATATGAAATTGTAGAGTTAAAATTGTGAGTCAGATCTAGGTCTACATTTTCCCCTCTTTGGTGTGAGTGTGTGATGCAGCTACGCCACTCAAAGGAGGTAGACAATTCCAGACAATTAATTTTGGAGTAGAAGAAAAAATAGTAGGAAATGCACCACCAAACACCAAAGGCTATGTTGTAATTAATACCGAATAGTGTAGTTAATTACCGAAATAAGGTGGTTATAGCATGGTGTGGTGGTGCGAGACACACACACTTTTGTACGCCATATGGCTTATCCTGGCAGGCTTTTTAGCGTCTTGTCTTTTGTGGGATTACTAGTATTAGTTCTCAATCCATGTTCTAGATTGTGGTTGCGATATAGACCAATTGCCAACTAAGTTATTAGCATCCTAGGTCACATATAACTTTTGTGTTAGTTAAATTCTGCTTTTCATATATGGGTATGTTTGGATGGCTTGTTATATTTATTACATTGTTATGTTGTTGTGTTTTGAACATGCAATATATCTAGATTTTATACGGTTTCTTGGTGCTTGTACAGTGTCTATTATTCATTTCACATTCA
>CM034151.1:61868725-62082458 GCA_019776745.2 Taxus chinensis
CGAGCAAGTTTTGTGTCGGGAGCCTATTCATCCTTCTGTCCCCCTTTCATTCATATCCCCTCAATGGGATTACCGAAATTCACGGTCGCTTTAAATTAGTAAGGAGGACCCTAACAACCACCCTTGCGATCCGGTTTAGACAATCCTGCTACCCCGACCTGATTGCCCACGATGATGGCTTATTACTCCGTCCTTCCCCAATGTCCTTTATCACCCGCCTTGGAGTGGTACAGTGCTTTCCCCAACCCCAGCCTCAATATTCCTTTTAAACCAATTAGGCCCCATCTTCTTGGATCATTTCTTTCCTCGCATTAATATTGTCCAGAAATTTCCATAACTGACCTCTATGGCCATCCGATAAGTTGAAGATTAATCTATTGCATTTTCGTTGACGATGGCGGGGCCACCTCATCAAAACCAGCTCACTTGTATTGCCTTACCTCAAGTCCGAACTCACTAACTCTTTACACGGGTTGTCACTAACACATTTCTCCCACCCCTCCAAATTCAAATCTTTCCCATTCCTACCTTTGATGAGGCCTTTACTATGGCGGCTCGGAAACTAGAGTTCGAGGGCCTAGAGAGGAAAAATTGAGTTACGCAACAAAAACCCATAAAAATTTCTGAACCCAAGACTCCCCAACAAACCCAGACAAACCACCAATTCTCACGCATCGACTACTTCTGATCAAAAGGAGCTAGACATGCGGTGATGGTCAATCCCAGCACCGTCTAGTACCCCTCGCTTCGCCAAAAAAAACACCTATCGAGTAAAAGTCGAGCCCATCATTACCTGTCGCCTTGGGGAGAAACTTATGGTGTGATCTTGAGAAAAATTTCTCAACGAGGACTATCACCTTTTTTGCCTCCTTGAACCTCAACTCGGTTTGATTCCCCTGCTATAAGCCTTCTGTACAAATAAAATCTCTGTAACTTCCACCATGTGAAGGGACACTCACAAAAACTGCAATAGATGTTGGAAAAAATATGCGGAAATGGTTGATGTAGGGGATATAACCCTCGATAATCCTAATGCCCCTGCTAACCGAAATTTGAAAATCTTCAACAAACCATACCAAACCACTCATCTAACAGTAACATAAACCAGATACTTAGCTGAGAAGTGTTTTCATGAAATCCATTTAGTTTTTTGAACCCAACCAAAACTTCTAATCGGGAAATTATGACTCAAGCCTTGTCACTAAAGGAAGGGATCCACACCTGCTTCATCACCACCATCAAGGACACAGAATGAACCTTGCCATCCTTTAACCCATAAAGGAATTAACCACCCAGAAGTTCTCTTCTCATGATGAGTCTTCTTACACCACATCCTTGCAAGATTGTGAGGCGATGTTATCTAACTGGCTATTTCCCTTCCCAACATCTCCTTCCGTCAACTCTTGTTGTAAAAGAAGAAGGCTCGCCACTGTTTTTTCCGTCATCCTTAGAAGAGAAACCGTCTCAACTGCATCACCAAACTCCTTAGATCATGATGACGGATCCCCCTCAAACATGCTATTCCTACCTATTAGCTCTTCATTCATCACCTAATCTTTCCACGACACCGATTGACCTTCTTACCACCAACACCCATTGATCAAGTGCCTCATTACCCCCTGTATCACACACCCATATGGACCGGAATCACAACCCCCTATCTTCCATCTCAAATTTCCCTATTCTCCTCACGTGAAGATTTCATCCCTCATACGATAGACTATGAGTCCTATGGGAGCAATTTGAGTACACCATTCTCTACTCAGATGCAGTACTCCAATCCCACAGACATCGGACACCTCTCCATATACCCAGGTGTTTTACAAAACAGTTGGTGGCAAAATGCCTATGTTCCTTGTCCTCATCTTCACCCCCTCTATCTCTAACCGAATACCTCATCCACCTCTAGTAACCTAACCAAACCTTTCCCTACGCTTGGACTAAAATCAAGTTTCACGCATACCTCTCCTAACACAAGCCCCCTAAATGGTTGATTTACCAAAATAAAGCCGTCCGTCCATCCACATAGGAGACAAACCCAATCCCCTCAGTCCAATCTATGCCTCTGTCACAACTAAACCCTCGCCCTCACACCTACCTTCTATTTGGGGGGACTATCACCCCTCCACCTTGCCTCATACTCTACTACCTCCTGCGTTTTTCTCTTAAAACGACATGCAACCTTCTGCACCCATATAGTGACCATGGTGTAGCACCCTGTCACCCCAAGTCTCTTGTCCACTATAAAAACCCTACACACACTCCCCCCCATCATCAAAGGATTTTGTTTACTGTCGGGATTCCACTTTTCTCTCCGTGTTTGTTTTTCCCTGCCACCACGCCCATCTTGGCCTCATCATTTAACTAGCAAACATAACTTCTGCGCCGAAGAGCCATGTTTATTTAAATCCAATTATCAAACCCCTTGGTCTAACGCCCACCCGTACAAACCAACCAAGACCCAACCATTACCAAAACCCACCCAATCATAGCCTCATCCTCCGCTAACTTTGACCCGCTCAAAGGATCTTACGCCAAGATCTTGATATGTTGGTGGAGGAATGTGACCATTTACCTACCCCCACCCCACTTAGAACCCTCTGATATCCATCTAAACCTCCGACCTAATAGTTATGATGAGTCTAACAATCTGTGCTTACCACCCTCGCACACCAGGACCTAATTTAGAGGTACCGCAAAGCTTTGAAATCCATCCTTCGTCGTTTCTATCTCGGCATATAAAGGTTAAGAAGACAACTACAAATGGATGAAGACTTTAGTCTTTCATCCCCTCTCCATATACCACCTGTCCCCACCCTCCTCACCAAGATTATCATTATTACAACCCCACTCCCGAAATCAGGACTTATTCCTTGCCAATCTTTCTCCTCTCTGTGTTCACGAGATCAACATGATAGTATTGCTACTCGAGGGCCAGAAAAAAAAATGGGAAAGCTAAAGAAAGCACCTGCGGCCTCTCTTCTCCATCTGGCCATCCCTGATCGCCACCCACCATCTTAAAGTGGTATTCGTGGACCGGCCTACCCGGTCTATGAGGGAGTTTCCCACCATACATGATCAACAGCTCACCAATCCACCTGTAAAAATGACACTGTATGATCTCATTCAAACCTCTGAATCTAATCGACAAGCTCTAAGTGAGTCCTCCAAGGGATAGAGGTCTACCTAACGAAAAACCTTTCCATTGCCTCCTATTAACTCACCACAACACGTTGTCTCTCACCAAACAATCTACAACTTTTGTTCCTGTACAAACAGTGCTGCCTATCAGTTTCTCTGAAGACAAAATTGTCGACTTTGGTGCAGAAGATCTATGACCCCACTCTTTCATCTCAGCTAAGTGTTTGGACATCAAGTACGTCGTGTTATGAGACGGGGGAATAGGCTAACCATTATCTCTTCCAAATCTTCCAACAAATGAAATCCATTCTAGTTGCATGTTGGCCAACCCCACACATGTTGATTATTCAATGATGATATTACTTCTACTTTAGGCCCGTGATCCTTAACACTTGAGGGCCACGTACCGTACCCAAAACTCTTTATGCCTTGAGGGAGAATTCCAATACAACATGTTGGTAGGCCACCCTGGAATCCGGGCTATGGATGCGTTCCCTCCACCTTACATAGAGCAGAAAATTTGAGTTGAAGGAAGTGCCCTACACCATAAAAGCTGACGCTCCCCCCTCAAAACCGCAATATGGTATAGAGCCATAATGAGTGTTGTACTAGTTCAAGGCAACCATTCATCCACCCAACCATCTACTTCCGACCACACTCAACCATCCACCTCGACGCACCCTACACCATTCAACCAATTGAAACCACCGCGCAAATACCATTTCCTCCCAGCAGACAACATCCAACCTCAGATCCTTTTTGTAGATGTTTTTCAACGCCTTACGCTGGGGGAGATCACCTTATATAAATTGTTAGCATTTCCACACACACAAAGGAGTCACTATAGTTACATGCACATCCTACCTACGACCGGTGTGGGGGCAGTATCTCCTATGGACACCTAATTGCCGGGGCACCACACCTAAGGTATGGGGGTGCGAAGCATCCTCCTGTCACCCCTGAACCTCCCCTTGGTGTGGTTCCCTTCCATCTGATTTTCAATATCTAACTAATAATCATTCGCCTTTTTACCTTCCTCTGAGGCGCTGATGCGATTGTGCTTGGAAGGGGCTTCGGTTTCAGTCTTTATGAACAAGGCCGACATACGATCATTCCCATGAATACACGCAAAACACAAATTCTTCGTGGTCTTGAGATTCTCTGAACACTACATTGAAGAAACTACATATTCGTTGTATCCAGGAAGAGATGACGAAGAGTTCACCCTTCTGAACCATCATCACCCCATTTTGCCAGCATCACCAACAGAGTGATAGCTGCAGAATCATCCCTCCTAACTTTTTTTTTGTAAACGCATCTTCCTGGTCTATCACTGATCAAGGTGATAATGAGACCCATCTTATTTTCCCCTTCTATATTTGACATGATGAAGAAGACTGCTTTCAATTAAAGTTGTTGTGCCAGTGATGACAACTCTATCCTCACTGATCTTGGTGCGGCGACTCTTATATTTCAACGTGCATTCCATTGGAAACTCCAAACCATGTTGCATGAGGCGACTAAGAAATGTCAACATCCACATAGAGGCGATCCTCACATGTGAAGATCAAGACAATCTATTAACGACATCAGAACAAAAAACTGCCTCACTACCTTCCTCCGTGCCGCACCAAGCTTCGCTTGGTCCTTACACTGACATGCAGGACTCGATCCTAAACATCGCTGTCCATAACATTACTCTGAAACCTGACTCCCAAACCAGTTAGAGCAGATTAAATAGAACATGAAAAAATGCATCCACGATGCTCTCTTGGTCAAGAAGAGCTTCAACGGACTCCTTTCGTTTCCTTATCTTACCTATTGCTATCCTCAATGGATTTCTAACATTCATACCTGCACTAAAGCAACGGGGGGAGTTTGGATAGTACGGATTTCCAGGATCTAACCGTGGCTGTGCCCAAAGGATGACTTCCCCCCTACCTAGTAGATCAACTTATTGATCCATTGTGGGCCATGAGGATGCTTCTCTTATGGCTGGCTCTCAGGATACAATCAATTTGGTAGCCCCGGCGATCAACACATCAAAACACCTGTATAACTCCTTGGGGACCTTGGCTATCGTGTCAGCCATTGCCTTACGACTGTGGCGCAAACCCTATCAGCGGCTATGAACTTACATTTTCATGACATATTGCACCACTATCCCTTGAGGGATTTATGTGATGATATTATTGGCAAATCTAATAAACATCGCAGTCGGAAACCTCTCGATGTGTTAACCATTATTTTCGATCATGATATTACATACTGTGTTTAGTTCTCAACCAAAGAAATGGTCTTTATGTCCTTTAGGGGAAAAATCCTTGGTTTGTATTTTTCTTTGCGTGGCATCGGGGTTGATCCATCCAGCTACTAAATTCAAAGCTATCATAGAAAGCCCCCCACCCACGAACCTCAAACCAATTAAGTAGTTGGCAAGGAAACTCCAATCTATCCGGCATTTCATTTTCACAATCTCAGTCGATGTCAAACTTTTAATCATTCCTAAAAAGTTATTGTCTTTCAATGGGCCTACGAGTGACACCAAGCCTTTGAGCTCTTAAAGATCCTATCTCTTGAAGCCATTCCATGCTTTATTCCCACATCGGGATGATCACCCTTTCTACCTTTACCTTTCTGTCACCGACCATGCTGTAGGAGCCATGCTCGCACATCGTGACTCCGAGCATTGAGAATAAGCTATTTATTACATAAGTTGTACTCTTGTGGATTACGAGACTAGGTATACACATGTAGAAAAATTGTGCCTAGCCCTATCATTCGTGGCCACCAAACTCCGTCATTACCTCCTGAATCACAAAACTTTTGTCATCACCAACGTGAACCCCATCCATTATATGTACGCCAAACCTCATCTAAACTAACACATCACCCGATGGATTATGCTCCTCGCCGACCTCGACCTTGAGTTTGTACACCATAAATTAGTCAAAGGACAAACT
The DNA here is from genome assembly GCA_019776745.2 of Taxus chinensis. NCBI lineage: Eukaryota > Viridiplantae > Streptophyta > Pinopsida > Cupressales > Taxaceae > Taxus > Taxus chinensis. The sequence continues at coordinate 61,874,830 of CM034151.1, forward strand.
ATCATAGACCAACTCGCGGAAGCCCCCTTACCTGGGGAACAATTTACCAATTTTACTTTCCCTGACAAACTCATCACCACTCTTTCACTCAGTGAGGAGTCATATCCAATGACCCTATTCTTCGATGGATCTAAATGCCAGTGCGGCGGAGGGGCCAGCGTTGTTCTCATTCCTCTTGACACTGAACCTATGCCTCTTTCATTCTGGCTCGATTTCCCCTGCACTAATAATATAGCAGAATATGAGGCCCTTGTTTTGGGTCTCCAGGTTGCATTACACTTAGGTGTAAAGTCTATTAACATTTTCGATGACTCTCAACTAGTAGTCAATCAAGTTATGGGCATCTACCAATGTAAAAATGAAAAACTTCAAAAGTATAAACATTACGTGGACTCACTGTTGACCTTATTTACTCATTATTCTATCCAAACCATTCCTCGCTCAACTAATAAATTTACGGATACTATGGCTTGCTTTGCCTCGTAAATTCCTGCCTCACCAACTGACTCTGACATATTTATGTGTGTCCAACAAACTCTTTACCCATCTTACTCAATCCCGGATGTTTGTATGGTAAATAATGTGTTTGCTAATTCGCAGGATACCTAGTATCACCAATTTCACGACTACCTTACAACCTCTGTTCTCCCACCTGACCTTACTATTAATGGCAAACATTCTTTTCTTAAAAGTGTTTCTTGTTATGTCGTCATGGGGGGACTCCTCTATAAACATGGCTTTGATGGCATCTTCCTTCGATGTCTAACCGGCGTGGAGGTCACCTATACCATCCAATAAGTCCATGACAGAATTTGTGGTGGACATTTTAGTGGCCTTGTTGTGGCCAAACGGATCCTTCGCCTAGGCTATTATTGGCCTACTCTTAATAACGACTGCTACGAATATGTAAGCATTGTGTTATGTGTCAACAACATGCCAACCTTCAACATACTCCTAGCCATCCGCTACAGGTCGCACGAGATCTTTAGCCTTTCTCACAATGGGGTTTAAACCTTATTGGTGAGATTCACCCGCCCTCTTCGCAATGTCACTGTTGGATAATCACAGCAACCAAATATTACACTAAATGGGTGGAGGCCATTCCACTCATTTCAACAAAAAAAAAAATCGTAGATTTCATCAACCATCACATTATCTGTCGGTTTGGTGTTCCTCATCGCCTGATAACAGATAATGGAAAATATTTCAAAAATAAGTTGTTATAAGACCTTTGTGAAAAATTTGGTATCAAACTTAGCTTCTCATCACCTTACTATCCACAAGCAAATGGTCAGGCTGAATCTTCTAACAAAACCCTGACCAAAATTCTCATGAAAGTCGTTAACGATTCTGGGAAAAATTGGCCTGATCACATCCCCTTTGCCCTTTGGGCTTATCGGACCAGCATTCGTACCTCCACTCATGCCACCCCATTTTCATTGGCATATGGTACCGAGGCTGTCTTGCCTCTCGAAATACAAATACCCTCCTTAAGAATATCTCTCCAGGATATTCTCACTAATGATGATTTCCACCAAGAGCGGTTAGCCCAATTAGAGCTTCTTGATGAGCGTCGTCTTACAGCTCTTGACCACCTTCAAATCTATGAAAAGTGCATCAAGCGTGCTTATGATAAGCGAATTCATGAGCATACCTTTAAGATTGGTGATCTTGTCCTTAAAGAGAATCAACATGTAACTAAACTAGAAAAGAGCAAGCGTGGAAAATTTTCTCCAAATTGGATTGGGCCTTACATTAACACTCACACGTATGGATCAGGCACTTATCGTTTAGCTTCGCTCAATGGTAAACATGAGCCTGAACCCCTTAATGCCTTGCATCTTTGACCATTCTACTGTTGAATTTAGTATTATATCACTTCTTATCTACCTTGCGCTCGTCCCTTGAGCTCATTTACCACCTCATACACCTTGTTTCATACATCTCAAAATAGAATCACGCTCACATGGTTTGGTCATCACCTCCTCTTAAAGATGCCTTCCCCTTTTTAGTCTGGTCCATGACTTAAAAGTATCAATATAACACGTTCTCAATTATACAATTATGGGAAATTCTTGAGTCAAACTTCCTGCAAAACTAGATGCTTAATGCCAAATGGACATCTAGACCTCTAAGTTATACATAGACTGCTCCCTCAAAGGACAGCTATGTGCAAAGCCACATCTACTATTATAAATAGACTGCTCCCTCAAAGGACAACTATACACAAAAGCCGCATCTGCTACTATAAATAGACTACTCCCTTGAAGGACAACTATACAAAGTCAGCCTCTATCAGAAGCTTCTCACATTGATCAGCTTCGTGAAGACCTCAAGAACAACAAATGCATATCCCATATAGACTTCCCCACATCGATCCGTCTATATCCAGAAAAATAAAAAAACAATATTCAAAATCACTTGAGGTCATGGACTTGTCATTTAGGTTTGGTTCCTCTTTCGTCAGAATCATTCACCTTATAACAAGTTTCTTCTCCCCAGCTATTACCATCCACCTCACCTCACCATTCTCAAAACAACAAAAACTCAAGGGGACGTTATGGGATATCTGTTATTGTGATTATAAACTCTTTTCACCTAGTCGGACTTCTTGCCTATGCAAGGTCCTAGGGATTCCACGCTCATTCTATGATCATACATGGTTTGTTTTGCTCTTTTGAACTACGGGACAAGGGGGCAACGGTCATAATCCCCCCCCACCCCAACCCCCCAAGACCCCTACCACAACGAGTCCACCAACCCCCACCCAACCCTACTCCCCCTATCTACACACATACCAGCACACCCATCCCACCCACCTGTCACACCCCCCGTCCCGTCTCCACACCACCCCCGTATGCCAAGTTCGCACCTCTCGGCCCCCCCCCCCCATGACCCCTTAGCACACACCCCCCCCCAACTCCCCACGAACACCCGCCATAAATCCATAACCACGCGCTCCTCAAACCTAACCTTCCGCTACTTCACCCCCACCCCCCACCCCAGGCACACACAAGAACCCCAGCCCCCCCATTCTCCCCACCTGACCCCCCCCGCGTATCCCCCTCTCTAACACCTTCATGGCCCAGCCTTCCCCTCCACCCACTCAGCCGTTACTCAGTTGTTCCTCCGTCCGTCTCTTTTACCGATTTAGGATATGTGTTGGACTTAATCAGGACATTGTTTCCTATGATTGTGTAAGCTAATCTTCACACTTCACCTTATACCTACACAATACCGCCCAATACTTACCAACCACCAACACATTACCTACCATATCCAATATCTTTTACACCAACAAATTGCCTAACCACACCAAAATTGCCTGAATTCACCTCTCCCTGGTCCTAAGGGAGAACTACATCGGTCTGAGGCCCCTCCTTGCTTTGTGCAATGGGCTATGTAGGCAGCACTTAGGAGACATGGGGTCTCCAAAGGTTAGCTCGACCATCCCCTACCATAACCTATCATGTGTTGTTAAAATATTAATGATTTCACATATTTATATTGATAACACTCACCTTGGTCTTTTATCAATTCAAAACATTCAAAACATAAACATTCTTATTATTATCGTAAACTCAAATCAACATATATATTTATTTTTATTTAGATGTTAAACAAATACATCTTCTCTATCATCGACGCGCGGTTCGGAATCCTTATTTATTCTTCTACCCCTATGAAATTCATTTAGACCCTTGCGCCTCATCCCGAACCAGGTGGTGATTGTGATCGTCGACGCCACTCACCTGGCCTCTCCATCCTCAAAGGTTCCACTGCTATTGGTTACTCCCACCCTTATCCACCAATCTCCATTTTTCACCACATCACCTACCCCCAGCTTTGCTAAATAGCCTTATTTTGAATTCACCGGCCCGACCCAAGGCCACAACCAACCAATCGGCCTGACCCAAGGCCATAACCAACCAATCGGCCTGACCCAAGGCCGCACCCAACCAATCAGCCCGACCCAAGGCCACAACCAACTAATCGGCCCGACCCAAGGCCACACCCAACCAATCGGCTCGACCCAAGGCCGTAACCAACCAATCAGCCTGAGCTAAGGTCGCAACCACCCAATCGGCCCGACCCAAGGCCACCACCCACCAATCGGCCTGACCCAAGGCCACAACCCACTAATCGGCCTGACCCAAGGCCACAACGCACCAATCAGCCCGACCTAAGGCCGCAACCAACCAATCGGCTTGACCCAAGGCTGTACCAATTAAGTACCTCGACCAAGACCCATAATTTACGATTCTATCATGTAGCTGTTTGTTCCATCGAGATCACCTGTTCGTGTTTTAGCATAACTAGGATACTTGAATTGATCAGCCGACCAGCGTTGCCTAGACCAAGACCGTGCCGTTTATCTCAACCACACCAACCATTTGGTACTACCAAACATGCCTAAATGTTCCGGTACCTTACCCATTATATCCCCTGGAGCTACTTCTTATGCCTTAGATACCAGGAATATATCAACCTTGTTTGGATAAAATATCGACCTTTGCCTATGAATTGCTTGTTTGCTCTTCAAATCATGTACCCTGGTCGCACTACTGCATTTCAACATGCGTCTGCTTCCTTGAAATTACCCCACCATCTTACCATATCTCAACACCATTCACCCTTTATCAACCCTATCCTTGATTTCACGTCACCTCAATCTGTGATAGATTTGAGGGGGATTACCTATACCCTTAACGGGAGTAATAACTTCTTATTATTGTTAGTGCAGCTTCACAAGACAAGCTACACGACAACAAGGGGCTAATATAGACACCAAATTTGTGTCTTACGACACCCTGTGCCCCGCATCTCATTTCGCAACCTAACCTCACCACTTAAACCTTACACAATTATTTATTAATTACCTTATAATTAATAAATCCACATCTCCAAACCTGCCACCTCATTTCGCCACCTCATCATGACCTAGCCCTAACCCTAAACTAACCTAATTAAGACCTATAACTTGGTCTACATCCACACCCTTGACTAATTACTCCTCACCCGCACCAAAACCAACCTAATAATGACTTGACCAAGCCCACAACTAATCCCTCAAGAGAAAAGGAGGGAAAGTTGGCTATTTTACTAAAAATAGCCCACTTTGACTTAACCGACATCAATTCCTACTTGACTGCCATCGGTTATGTAACCGCCATTGGTTCCCTATAAATGACCTTCCCCAACCAAAAACAAGGGATCGGAATTCATTTGAAAGATCCGGAATTCACTTTGCAGGACAGAGACAAGTGAAGGAAAGAGAAGATTTTACAGAGAAGGACATTGAGCCCAAGACTGCAACTGAGTAACCAGAGCACAGCGACACTCATCCAAGCATTGGGAGAGAAGATAAGCTCACTTTTGATTGTCGTATCATCCCACCTGAGCCTTGTCTTCATCATCACAGTCCTTGGAGATGTACCTTCATCAGGAACTAGTAAGTAGTGTCTTGTACGTTTTTAAATACCATTTCTTGAAATTCTGATTCATAGTAATTATAAGCTCACTCCTAGATCTACTACCCGAATAGCACCCTACATCTAACTTCATTCCTCTACCTTGCATGCCCCAAGAACAACTCCCACACTCTCTGAGTCTTCTCCATCACCCTATTGCCTACCCCTGATCATTTACCAACCTTATAAACACCATAATCGCCTTACATCTAACCTTCATTGAAAGCCCCTAAATCACTGCCCCTACCGATATTGGTTATCAGCAACCAGTACCGGTGTTATAACCGCAGTCGGTTATACAGTGACCAGCATCGATCACTGTGACTCAAACCAAAACCATCCTTTCCTCTATTGATTTTTAACGAGGTAACTAAATCGTAATTTCGCAATAACTTCTTTGTTATCATTTGTGTTAATTTGTATTGAAAGGGGAACTAACCACCTTCGAAAGGAAGTCTAATATTTCCTAGGCCCAAGGAAGTTCCCTCATTTATTTTCTAACTATAATCTGGTGGTCTTGCATTCTTATTCATAGGTAGTCCTTCCCAGACAAAAAGGAGTTCTTCGCAATCGATCTGATCTCTCTCTACGGTATGCGCACACCCTCCCAACACTCAACAGGTATTCCTCCTAGCCCTAACCCTTATCTGTTTCTCAAGAGAATGAAAAGATAGAATCAACTCTATTCTAATAACGGAAACATTCTACGTGAAACAAGAGTAAAAAAATAATAATAATGTTACCCATTTGTGTGTACCCATTTGTGATAAAGAGGAAACTTCATGGTAACGTGCAATGAATATCTTATTCAGGTGATTCATATTGGTGCTAAACTAAATAATATCTTATTTTCCATTTTTGTTTGGCATATATTTTCCTTGAGGAGTTCCACTAATATGGTTTGTTTCTTTAACCCTAAATTCAACAGTCAATTAAGATTAACCATAAAATTTTAATGATATCCATTTATATGAAGGATAATAAAGGTAATATGAGTGTGTATTTGATAGATTATTGAGGGAATTCACAATGCCTACTTAACAAAAAATATTATTACTTTTAGTTTTTTTACAAGTCATAAATAATAATATATCTAATTCCGTGATAACATTTTTTTATTACATTTATGAAAATTTACATCTTAGTGTTCATTAGGATTTTTTGTTCTATAAGTCGTAAATAAAAAAAGTAAGTATAATGTAATAAGTTACGTGAAGTGTACAAAATTTAACATGGAGTCATTATCCTTTTCATGTTACAAAAATATATTAACATGGAGTCGATGGAAAATACTAACATATTCTAAGCTTCATATAATTATGAAGTATTAAGGCGTTTCATTCACAATATAGGTAATATGTCTTTCGTTGGTCACACTATGTTTGTGGAAATTCCTTTCATTTAAGGGGAAGAGTATCAGAAGAAAAGAGATAAGGAATGGTTTGTAGAAATCCATTCCCCTAAAATATACCACGATGGTTACTTTTTGTTACTGATGATGTACAATAGGAAGTCAACATGGTTTTATCCTCAAAATTTATTTATTTGATAACACTGCATGTTCAAGTTGAATGCATTGATGTTAAAATCAATGAGTTTCTTAATCTGGATATGGATTTGGAATTTTCCTTATTCAGGAAATAGGAAATGCAAGCCTCGATACAAAACCATATTGGCTCATGTTCTAGATATGGTTGGAATTTGGGAAATTTTATAGAATCTGAAAAAAACAGATATGAAAATGTAGTTAAAACTCATAATGGTATGATTTTAGTATTCAAATTTTTTAAAAATATGATACTACATATTCTTTGTGTCATCATTTGAATAGAAAGGTTTTCTTTCTCCACTAAAACATGCCAATCTATTTACTATGCTAAGGAAAAATTATTTGTCAAAACTGGAGATCGATCCATCTAAGTAAAAATTACACAGGTTAAAAAAGAATAATAGATTAGATACATTGTTCTAGAAGGGTGCTCTGGGAAGAGTTGACAATTTTTAGAAGGATGTTCAACAATTCAAGATGGATCATTAAGGGATAATTCATCACTCCTCTGCTAACCTAAAAAAAAGGGAGGAATCAATTTTTACATAAAGAAAATGGAAGATCTAGTTAACTTCTTAGGCTGAATGGACTTCTTGATATGTATCTTAGTGGCTCTAAATACACTTGGACCAATAGGTGTGAAGGGGAGAAATCGATTCAAATAAGGTTGGATCATTTTTTGGTGAAATTTCCAATGGATTCAAGAACAACAGTACACTCTTTCCACTTTGGCTCGCATTGGCTCAGAACATAACCATATAGTCCTAAACTTTAGTGAAAGGGGGAAAACTAAAGTCAGACCTTTCAGATTTGAAAAAATGTAGACTACACACCTGGACTTGGAGAAAATGATAGAAGAGTGGTGGAACTTTGAATTCAAAGGAAACAACATGTTTGAGGTAGCTACAAAACTTTAAAATGTTAATTCTAAACTAAGGACTTGGAACAAAGAAATATTTAGAAACATTTTCCTTGAAAAAAAAAATTATAAAGAAATCATGGAATTGGAAGAAATTATGGAACATGGAGGATGGAGCAATGAAGAGAAAATAAAAGAAAAATTTCTTCTCTCGGAATACCACAACATCCTAAATAGACAAGAGATCTATTGGAAGCAGAAATCCAGAATAAATTTGCTTAAAGAGGGAGATTGAAACACGAAAGTTTTCCATATCTCTGCCACTATTAAAGAAAATATCCAAGAAATTGAAAAATAAAATGGTGATTTGGATACTGATGATGAGGATATCTCGAATACCATTGTCTCATTCTTCAAAAACACATATTTTTCCTTATGAGAGATGTTTTGAGTTCTATTCACAAATATTCACTCAATGTTGTTCAAGAAAATTTTCCAATAATAGTTCTTTACGATGGTAGTTTTTTATTTTGTGTATTTGTTGACTCTAGTATATTTTTTGTTATTATTATTGAGGCACATGTCAAGAAATATTTTTTAAAAATTACTATTATCATTTGAAAAAAGGTTCATTGACAAAGACAACTTGAAAAAATCATTTTATTTAATGGCTTTGTAACAATATATATGCTACTGATAAATTAAATATTTATACAGACAACTAACAAATTGAGGAAGTAACCGTGAACTCTAAGCCACTTCAACTTATTAGAGACGATTGAGTTCTTGATGTAGAACTAATTCAATTTTTTGCTCCAGATATAACTCCAAAAATAACTAATGAATCTATACCTAGTGATTATACTTTAATAATTTTATAAAATAATCATCGCACTATGTTTTTAATTGCCATGGTTTTTTGTTTATTTAACAATTCTTTATTTTCTACAATGATGATGAAAAATGTGGAGGTTATCGATACATCATGCACAAATACACAATCAGAACCTTGTATGTTAGTTGTGTGAATTAATTTACAAAACCATTCACAATCCCCACACATTTATAGGAAACCTTAACAACTAACTCTAGAGGATAAACCATTTTCTATGGAGGATTAACCAAGTAGACAATTTATTTTCCAAGAATGATAAGCGTATAGTATGCTTTTGTTGGGTTTCAAAAGGAAATGTTTCTTCAAATTCTATATTCATTTGATAACATGTCCATATGAAGCATAAATACCACGAAGATCCAAAATTTTCTTATTTCGGTTTGATAACAAAAACATAATACTTTTAATACGCGATATATAATAGAAGAGAAAGTTTAATGATATCAACTTGTATGTATGATAAGAATAGTAATATTAAACATAACAAATATAGCTATAAATGTTAAAATGATATGATAATAAATATAACGCTATAATATTTGATCCCGCTAATGGGTAAATATTACATCACTAGTTGTAAAGCTTAGAAAATGTGAAACTAAAGACCTTAGTGGATAATATGCATCCACATTCACTATAGTAGTTGTAAGGATTAGAAACCACTAGGAACTATTTCCCTACTGCATAATAGCTAATTACATTGAATTAACATTGTGTTTTCATAGGTAATTAATACTTTCAACATCATGACATTGCTACCATACTACATATTAGCTAATTACATTGAATTAGCATTGTGTTTCTCTAGGTAATTAATACTTTCAATATCATGGCATTGTTTCCCTACTGAATTAAAGAGAACTACATAAGGCTTGATCCCACTCATGGGTATGTAGTGCACCACTTGGATAGGATCATTAATGTTTTTCCAACCAAGGGTAGTCCAACCAATAATATCGTACCCAAGAGGTTGTCAATATACATCTATAGCTCTTAAATGTTGTCCAATTAATACTAGCAAATCCTAGTGGTCACTAAACTTCATCCACAACTTAGAGAACAATTGATCTTAAAATAACCATATTACCTTGGAGGCAATTATACTATTGTAATTTGGTACTGCACACTAAATAATGTTGAATCATGTTTTCATTTACCTCGGTATAAAATTTATTATGAATTGTTTAATGTTTAGTTGAAATAGAACATGCATAAAATGAACCATCATTGGGTGATGGTGATGTCAGCATAACCATAAGCTCAATTGGTAATTGGTAGCCTTATAAAGTGTTGTTTATTTTAATTAGTTGGAATTGAATCGAGGTTGATTGAAAATAAAATTATTTACCTCCCTATAGTTAGCCAAACAGATTATTTAAGTATTTTGGATATTGAGGGATTTTTATATGAGAAAAACAAATCCCATAAGAAGATAAAATCCAAGTTTGGAAAGGAGAATATCAACCTGAGATATGGCCTAATTGAATTTTTAAAGTTACTATCGAAAAAAATTGAATCGGAATTTTGGTCCTACAATTTCACTTCTATGAGGTTAAAAATATGACAAAATATTTAAACAAAGAATTAGTAGCTGAATTGAATCCAATACTTACACAAGGAAAAGAACATTGCAATGTATGTGATGGAATCACAATAAGAGATCTACAAAAGGTTAATAATATAGATAATATTTCTTTCAATTCTAAAGTCACATTATGTATTACAATAGGTACTAAGGGAAATCCTCCAAAAAAAATTATGGTTGGCAGGAAAAGTAGTGGAGAAAATTTTCCAAAGATAAGTGGTTGGTGACCAATTTGTACAAATACTTACCAATAATAACATCTCATGGATTGAGTGTTGTAGAGGGCGTCAAAAAATTGAAACAAGAAAATACTAAAGAACTATTTATCATTGCAAAATGTATTTATATTGATACTAGGGAATGACAAAATAAAATATAAAATAAAGATGGCCAAAAGGTTGGATTAATTAATACTTTATCCACTTGAGAACCTTCTAAATAGTAGTATAATACCGGGATAAATAATGCCTAAAGTGCGTAATTTTTTGTCTACAGAAAGGAATGGGATGATAAAATATCATCTGTACTTTGGAATTACAAAACAACGTATAAAAGGCTGAACACTTTCAATTGTTTTTTGGCACAGAGGCGATACTCAGTGTGGAATTTTTATAACCATCCCTGCATATTGCATGTGCAGGTGGTTTGTAAGATGAAAATGATGTGGAAGAGTGCATTGAGAAATTGATGCAATTATATGAGCTACGCGCTATTGCGCTTTGGATCCAAAAGATTGAGAAGGCACGATAAAGGTCTTGGCATGATATGCACATTAAGAGAAATTATTTTGCTGTTGGGAAGATGGTTCTTCTATATGACTCCAAGTTTGCACACCACCCAGGGAAGTTGAAGGTGCATTGGTTGGGACCCTTTATTGTGACCAAGATACTTGATTTATATGCATGTCAATTGTAAGTGCTGGATGGCCCCAAGTTTCTCGATTACTGCAATAGGATTAAGTTGAATCGATACTATAAAGAAGATTCTTAGTAATTGTAATAAGGTAATATTTCCATTTAGATTAGGTGGCCATTTTGTGTACTATTTTTTCTTTACTTGTTTTGTTGTGATAAACACATAGGAATCTAATTACGATTTATTGATATGATGCGTAGAGGACCGCTCATACTTTTAATGTGGAATGAACTAGTTGTTCGTGCATGATAAAGTTAGTGCATATGTGTGCATGATGGAAAAAAGGTGGGATGTTGTTTAAAAGGTGCACGTGAGAAAAAGAATTTTTTTTACAGGTGCTTAGAATAATGGTGCTAATAAAAATTACTCCGATTAAAGACTGCACGAGGAAGAAGTCATGCACTGTAAAGGTAGGAAGCAGAAGGATGGGATACTTGGTATATGGCAAAGAGGAAGAAGTGTTGCGGTGCATGGGAGTGAATGAGAGGATGTCTACAAACCGGAAGTATTAGCATGCTAAAAGGTTACGAATGCTGAGTGTAGTATAAAGCAAAGTAAAGCGTGGAAAAAGAAAAAAATCATATTTAAATATGCATTACTATGGTAGGTGAGGAGAAATAACTAAAATAATTATTTGGAAATCTAAAAAATGTGCACCAGAGAGAGCTCATTTTCACCTCACCTTGTGAAAAAATTGAGCAATTGAAGAGTGTGAATTTTTGAGAACTTGTGCAAATATGTGAAGAACCTTGGAGTATAAAATAAACCTAGATTAGAAAGCACACAGCCTAGTCGAGAAGATCCTTTAGGTTAAATTTTATAGATTGGGAAAGGTGTGGAAGTTGGTATTGAGTGGGTTATTGTTTTCATTCTTTGAGCTAGGTTTTGCAGATAACAAGTAAAAAAAATTCAAGTTAGGGAAAAACATTAGCAGAGAAGGTGTAGAGCAAGGGTGTGATAAAGTGTTTAGTTTTGTGGTTATCAAGAACCTAGGGCACATAATTTATAAGTCAAAATTTGTGTAGTTAGAAAAATAACACCAATAAAGGCATCCACCTTGTCACCTAAGGGTAAAGGATAGAAGATTGAGGTAAAAGACACATCATAGGAATGATACTTGGATATGCAGTACCCTTAGGGCATGATTATGGGGTAGGAATGAGAATATAACATAATAAAGTGCAAGATCAGTGACTCAAATCATCACTCGTATAAAAATGAGCATGAAATATAAAATGAGGTAATACCGAAAATGAATGAGATGACTTTTAATGGAAAAGAGATTTATAATGATAAGGGGTAAAAGTAATTGGAGAGTGAAGGAGTTCTCCAACTCTATAAGATACCTTACTTTGGAAATCCCGAGTGCTTTTATTAATGTTTGATGTCATGAGCCCATGAATTCTAATTCTTTTTCACAGGAAGGAGGATGCACCTCACCGCATAACTTATTAAAAGAGTCACTGGTTTGTAGAGTTTAGGCACAAAGATAAAGACAAACTTGGAGGATGATTCTGAAGTGTAGGCCACTGCCATTTATTTGAAGTATCAGATAAGATGTCGTGTGATGGACATTGTTAAACTCTCTAATATTGCTTTAAGATTTTTTATGTGTTTGGTTACTTGCAAGTTGGGTGTGCAAGAGAGATAGACACAAGTCAACAAGAGGTGGCTCCATATTGTGCAGAAGATGGCCAATAAGACTGTTTATAACATGGAGTCTTTCATTACTGAGGGGATTATTAAGGAAGCATGTGGAGGAGACAAAATAACTTAGGGAGTAATTATCCTTTTGATCTTCTTGTCAAAAATTGGGGTACCTGATGGACCAAATGATAATATGTATAAATATCCTATAGAGAACAAGTTCCATGCGAAGATATTTTATGAATACACATACGATGGGATTACTAATTCTTATAATTTAAGGATGGATAGATGGTATAGGTGAATGCGTGAAGAATTAAAACATGAGAGGCATATTCCTATGTATTTTCCCTCAGATTGGAAGGGAAAGAAAAGTTTACAATGTATCAACACTTCTACCTTGGGAGATTCTATTTTAAGACTGGTAAAAATATCCTTAGTGTAAGCTCCCTTTTGATTTTACGGCAAGGTAGTTCTTGATGCAAATAAGGTGGATTTTGATCACCACACATTGCGCAAGAAGTATGTATACCCTGGAAAGATGACATATGTAGAAATGATGATATCAGATGATATAAATATTAACTCCATGACTTTGGTAATAGGAAATGAAGAGGTAGCAAAATTTTATATTTACTTGAAGCCCAAGATGGCCAATGGAAACTATATTGATCTAGAATATCTCACACTCCCTGCACCACCCAAGGGAAAAAAATGGTGGGTACAAAAAGGACACGTGAGGAGACCCCTCCCCATCAAGAAGAATAAGGAAAGGGTGATGAAGAGGAGGAAGAGGAATAAAAAGGACTCACCTTCGATCAAGTCGTAATGATAAAGAAACAACAAGAGCTTAGGGGGTTAGGCCATAGCATGAGTGCATCCAGAGTAACTAAAAATTTGTCGAAAAAGCCAAATAAGAAGAATTCCCCGGTGAAGATGAAACCCAAGGTGATTTTGATTGAGGAAATTGAGGAAGCATAGAAGTTAGCGGGAGAAGAGATACCACATATATCTCTGATAATCCACACTCTAGAGGACATAGATGAGGAAGATCACAATGTGTGCGAAGAAAAATGGCCAATAAATAATGATGAAGAAGGGACAGGGAAGAATGAAGAGGAAAAAGGCCATGGCAATCCCTTCATAGAGAACATAGGAGGAGACAGGGAGGTTGAATTATATCATGATGATAATAACGAGGATGAAGAGAAAGATAAGGAAACAACTACATGAGAGGATACGAGTATGGGGGAAGTGTGTGGCATGCTTAACTTTATTACGTAGGAGGTCCTAATAGGACCTCAAGGAAATGGAAGAAAACAAAGGAACACACTGTACAGCCCTCTACTAAAGTATATTGATGATCCTAAAAAGGTCATGTGCATGAGATACTAGAGCATAGTAGAAACAAAATATCTTCTGCTCATCATTATTTAATATGAATGATTCCCTCCTGCACACAAGAAAAATGATTTGTTGGGAATATCAGTCACATATGGAGGAACTTGATTTTGAAATCATAACCTAGTAATTTTGATAGACTCAGATAAAATTGGCTCCAGGAGAGGCATTCCCCATGGTTGATGCACAACTACTTATTGATGAGCAAGCATGTAATGCTCTCAATAAAATGTCATTAGAAGTAGGAGTGTAAATTTTTGAAAATGATTATGTCATAAAGGGGTTGCACAAGGAAATAAATGAAAAGGATGAATTAATTATGTAATTGAACAAGGTGTTAAGAGAGGAGAATTATAGAACATGCGTAATGTATAAGAAAATAGATTGCATCGTGGACATTGTCACGACCACATACCCGATCCTTGTTGATAATGCCAAGGAGGAATATGAAATGACACTGCATTATCTGGAATACCTAGCATGAATTATTTCACATTAGTAGAGAAATGGCATAGAGCCTTTAACCAAGGTGATTGTCATGCAAAAGAAATATGATAAGGAGAAAATAGAAGAACATCTTACACATTACAAGGCATTGGCTGTGGAGGATAAGGAGGTTGCACGGAGGGTAGAATTTGTGTTTGATAACTTTCAAGACTTTGAATAGGTTGTGAGTGTGCTTACAGCCAATGAAAAAATAGAGTTGAAAGAACTCCAGGCCAAGATGAAAAATAACAGGGCCAAGTGGGAAAATATGTTGGCTGAAGTAGAATAGAAGAAGGATTTTATATCAGTTCTAAAGGTTGCACTCAAGGATAGATTGAAGGAACGTTTTCCCAAGGTCACATACATAATGGATATGCTGGATGATACAGTGAAACAACTGGAAAAATTAATCGTGGAGATTAAGTGGAAGATTGATGAGTTGATTCCTATAGATGTCCCTGATATGGCCGATGTCACACCAGTTAAGGAAAAAAAAGAGGTGGAAGGATGGAGGGAGTAAGAGAAGATTTTAGATAAGGAATTTATAAGACTCCTTCCACCTAAAAAGTCATGAATTTTTTATTCTTTGATTTTTTGGTGCAAGCCATATTATTTAAATATGTTCATTCATTGGAGATAATATTGAGTCATGCATTTTTAGTGGGATATTATTTTATTTGGTGTTGCCAAGGATAGACAACATACCTAGTGTGGGGTAATGTTGGTCAAGGAATTTGTTAAGTATTGGAACAACACAGAGTCAACACATAGTAACACACACATGTAGAGGAAAAGGTTAGCAATAAAGGGGTACATGCAATTGAGATAAAAGTTGGCACACAAGGTTGTGCACACACAGATAGAAGGAATAAGGACTTATCCATTTTTCATAGCACACTTTAAAAATAGGAAAAGTAGAGCTTGAGTGCCGAACAAGAAAAAAATAAAATCATGACGACTTTTCGGCCAAGTAAGGGATATTTGTAGAAAAAGCACATGCAGATTAAGTATAAAGCACATATATGGAGAAGGCTAATAATGGGACTAAAGAAATCCTCATATTTAAGATAATCTATTATTAGCATGCAATGTAAACCATATAAGTTGTTTTTTTTAGCGTGTTTATTTTTAGGAAATCACATGGGTGGTGAAGGGTCAGTCCCCACCCCTATAATTATCTGATTTATTTAATTGTTTAGGAGAGCTAGAGAGAGTGCAAACCATGTATGTTGTAGTAGAGTTATGTTGTTTTAATACAGACCTAGGGGTTGATGGTCGTGTGCATGGTTCTGCACACTATTGTAATGAATGAGTATCAAAGTTCATGTTCTGTAATTTCTTAAAATTTCTAATGGATAATTATCATTGGATAATGGTAGTTCAAGGATTTGATCATGGCGATTTTATAATGTAATTGATATTAGTTTTTGTTTACATGGATTAAGTGTTTCCTTATTATATGTGTTTCCAAATTTCTACGTTAATTGTTATGCATGAATGAATATATTAATGGAAAAACCATACTAACCTTCTAATAGGCATAACAAAGGAGGGATTTGGTGGTTGCGTGCACTTCGGGTGATCATTCAGTTCTGTTTGAATGAAGTGCCAACACTACTAGCTTTGGTTGGGGTAAAAACGACTCAAATTTATATATAAGGGAATAAAAGCATTAAAAATAACAAAAGGTAAGTTATTTTGATGAGTAATTAATGACATAGGTATAAAAACCCTAGAGGAGAGTGATAAGGTCCTACCAGGAGGAGTATGAAGGGTTATTCTAGGAGGAGCAGTGATTTCTAAATTGTTCTACCTCTTCTTCTTCTCCTTGGTGATAACTGAAAATATTTAAAAGGTTCACTTGTTGTAACAGTTTTCTTTGTGTGCATTCTTCTCATGAAAAATGAAGGATATTGGACCACTTAAACCACAAAACCTAGCAAGGGAATCGCTAGATGTGTTGAAACAAGCCTCTAAATTCTATAAATGACTAAACATGCATCAAATTCATTTAAGATGAAATATAAGATTTCAATACTAGTTCCACCAGGTGTGTCAAAACTATTGTCACTAAGATTTGTACCCTTTCTAAAACTGGGTTTTAGCAATCTAGTGAAACTTTTGTAGATCATGAATATGTGGATTAATCATTATATTTATCCATAGGAAAGGGATGGTGCCCTTCATTCCAATTTTCTACAACAGATCCTGAACCAACCTCTATCATAAATTATCTAAAAGTAAGATAAAACTTCAAATGAGACAAAGTTAAGAGAATGAAAAGAATTGAAAATAAAAGGGAGGGGATGCACCAAAAGGGAATGGATTGATTCCTACTCTTAAACACAAAAATGAAACCACAAACAAATTGTAAAACATGCATATTATTGAGGTAGAAGATTGAAAAAATGAATATATGTAAAAGGTAAGAGTTTCCACAATAAATAAAGAGCATCTACAAAGATATAACCACACTTGAATTGATATCAAAACTAAACAAAATAGGACCATAGAGAAAAGGAAAAACACTCTGAATATGATTCACAAATAATATATGCAAACAAAATCCAAATTTTACAAATGGGTGTAATTCTACAATATATAGAAGAACTAAGAGAGAGAGAGGAGGGAAAAGAGAGGGAAACCCCAATTACAAGCTCCAACCACCAAAAATCACATTAAAACTCTGAATAAAAATGTTTGACATACCTACAAGATCGTTCCTCCACGTTACTTCACTTGTAGGAGAAGGAAAGAGAACCATGCTTCTTCAATTCAGGTGGTTGAGCCAACTGTAACTTCATCATTAAATTCCTAAATTATTTTTACTAAATTTCACCTTTAAAAAATCACCAAAATCTGATTATGATGATTCCATATTTAAGGGTTTAATGAGACCTTTCCAATGAGATTGATTTTGCGTGATTTGGAGCTCTGAATTGCAAGATATGACAATTTGAAAGTTTGCAGCTCAAGAGGAATGAGACAAAGTTTCTAGTGACATATGGTAGTCATTGATGTTCTATGAGGATTACATTTCCCTATGTGTGCATCACCCATGTGTCCTTCTCAAACTAGTGTCTAACTACCTGCTAACCTACCTTAACCCCCCACATGCCAAACAATGATTGGCTACGAGATTAGACCCTTTGACTGTAGTTTCTGAGGATTGGGGAATGGTTTGTAAATTTCATGTCGTCCTATAGATATGCTATGATGCAAGAAAATCCAAAAGGCTTGTGATGAGGAGACCATCAAAACTTGGAGGGGGGAAATATAGATTTATGTTTTGCATGTTGTAATGCTTCCCAACATTCTAGCTCCTAATTCTAGCAGAGATTCCATGTGGTGTTGGGTGATGGTGTTTCAAAGGAAATTTACACTTTTGCAAACACTGTGAATATTTAATGTGGGAGATAACTTTCTGAGACCGATAAGGGATGTTGTCAGGGATTGGAGGCCATTTTGAAATTTTTGACATGCAAAATTACAAATACACAGAAAAGTCCTGCTAAGGCCTAAAAGGGGACCTTAGTCCAAAATTATTTTTGTATGTCAAAATATCTGTGGGGGTATTTTAGATAATATGTTCCTAGGATCAACGAATAGTGTATTTTCTAGGCTATCATATTTTTTTACCAAGTCTAGCATAACTTTGATATTCCCTCCCTCAGCACATGGAGCCTCATTGTTTGATTCCATACTTTCCCTATCCTCTATATTATCCTTCATATAACCCTATTTCATTTTAACTAATTACAATTTCATCTCATCCTAATCCAATTTGAGCATCAAATTATCCCTTGAAGAGATTAAATCTCTCCCTTAGCATCATAACAATGAGCTGCAGAAGGAAAGGGAAGGAATCTATACCGATAGAATGGCCATGGGACATGAGAATATTAGCCAAAGGATATTCATCTAAGCCCATGGAAACCCCTACCCCACATTTTTTTACCACTAAATTCCTATCCTCTTGTTGCACTTGGTCATTCAAACCCCCACCACATAGACACACACAGAAAGCCCCAAGCCCGAGCCATTACCATTATTATGATCTGGCTGGTCCCAAAATGTAGGTATAACATTTAGTAAATTTAAAAATTATTATACCCTCTCAGCTCCCCCCACGTTTTGATCCAAAGGAGGAGGAGATACATTCTTCATCCATGTGTGCATCAGTGCCATGTAACCCACAACATAATGACCTACCACATTTCACTTTACACAAAAAATAGGCGACCCCTCATAGTCTATATTTTTCTCCCATACTCCATACTTATAAAAATATAAATGAAAGAGGAAAGATAATATTGAAGGGTGAAATTGACATAGAATCATGCACAAGTCAGTCTAGTACATTCCACATTTATGAGATCGAATGTAAGAACCTGTAACATTCCCATTTTAAGACTTTAGAAACAAGGGAATTTTTTCTTTTTTACATAATGTTTTCTGTTCTAAATAAAGCATTATTTAGAACAAACATTCCATGCCAATCAATCTCAAACAGATAACCATATGTAGCTGTAAATGAATCAATGATCCAATGATTTATTCATTTCATAACTCGGTAATCTACCAATCTATTTATTTCATAACTCGGTAATCTACCGATCTATTTATGTTAACTTTAAGTATTGAATACTTATCATATACTTGGTTTTCCTACCCTAAATCAGGTACTGAGTGATTTGTTTAAAGAACATATATGAATATTTGTTACCAATATTCATCTGATATCATGTTTCTTTAAACTAGGTGACATAGGACAACGCAGCCAGCAGCTTGCAATACTTTGGCCAAATATTTTCAACATACAGTTTATGTCACTATTCCTAGATGGCATACTCATCATTTCGGAATACATCCTTTACCTCACTCCTTTGTTATCAAGAATGGTCTTTATTGATTACCGTCAGTCCACTTGTCCCAAGTTTAACCCTAGCCCTGGTTAGAAACATAATTTATTATAGGAAGATGCTCGCAATAAATTAGGGTAAATGGGCATACTCGATTGACCTAAGTAAACCGGATGTGCCAAGGTATGCTGAGCCATTGGAAGCTACTACCTATCCTAAATATGCCACTAACTTGACCTAGAGAGAAACTAAGTTCAAGTCCTTATTGTGTGTAGATCTAGATGAAGAATACAGTGATGCAGTTGACCTACCTAAGGGATTTTGAGATCCCCACAACACATCCATATCCCAGAACACCAGCTAATGAAATTTAATTAGTGGTAGAAAATTTAGATTTTAAAAAAATATCATGGACTATTTAAACTAAACTAATTTGATGGCTGAGAAATGATAAAGTTTAGTTAAGTATTATGTCTTTGGATAACAACAATTCTTAAGTAAAATTTATTTTTAACAATTATTAATATAATATTTTATAAAGGAAAAATATATCACATAGACACATTATTTCCTATTGTGAAGAGCAAGAAAGACTTAAAATAGAAAAAATACACATCTATCTAAGATATAATAGTTAATAAACAATAAATAAATCCATTCCTCAAAATAATACCCCAATACTTAATAAATGTTGTGGTTGAGCATTGGTTGAAGAGATTGTAATATGTCTCATCTTTACCCATTATCACATTGTACTTTCCCCTAAGTTAATTATAAGTGGATTTAGATATATCAAAGGACTTATGCATTGTTTAAAAGTAATGAATAATATGTATTCAAATTATTATTTAGTAATTAATGTTATAATTGACATCTTCTAATAAATTTTCGAAAACAAATATTCTATTTTAAATGTATATACAGATGTATTACCCTTTATGTTGGATAATTTTAGGGATAATGCTACTACAATTATTATCTTATCAAAAATTAGGATGAGTTATAAAATTGAGTTAGTTATTAGGATTATAAGATAATGAGTTATCATGATAGGTTTCAATTATACAACAATTTAGTTAATTATAAAAATTTAAGTAAATATAGATTGTAAATAACATAAAACATACATATAATATTTGAGTATGGAAAAATTTATTACAAGTAAAAAACCCACTATAAAATGCAATTCCCATATTTCATTAATAATAATAATGAGAAACAATTACTTGACAATCATAGGCCTGGAGCTTACAAAGTTTCCCTATCATTTATTCATAACAATTATATCATTATATTGAATACACAAAAAAAATATATAATAAATGATCAATATCTAGAAGGATATCACCTTATTTAAAGGTTGGGTGCACTAAATACAATATTTTCGTTGAACCAATTCACTCTTTAAAATGTTTAATCAAATACTTTGATATTAATTATATACCTTAGGATATGATATTATAATGTATATAGGTTGATGGAGATGCCAAAATGTGGCATACATTCCCTTTAGTTAGTTATATGTTTATAATACATGAGATCACATATGAATTAGTGACATTGGTATTAGGTGTTACCCATTCTTTAAGAGTAATGCATGACTATATAAAGGAGACGAGTATTTGTATTTACTTAAATTTTAATAATTAACTAAATTGTTACGTCCATTATGAGATATGTCATGTGATGTATGTGTTGAGTCTTCTACTTGATAGAGGTACATTAGAGGTGTTCCCCTCAAAGTGGATTCCCTTCTTGGGAGATTTTGGAGTTACTCCTTCCTTAAGGAGCATTATATGGTGTTTCCCTACCTTATGGGTATTATTATACATTTATTAAATATTTGAGAATCTTGAGCCACTAATATAGGTATTATTATACATTTATTAAATATTTGAGAATCTTGAGCCACTAATATTTCTTGTGTTGTGTTATCTTTTATATATTATATAGCTTGTCCATTTATCATATGCAAATATCTTATCAAGTGGTATCATAGCATTGATCTGGGAAATTTGTGGGATGAAACCCTAAATTTAGTGATTCACCTATATGTTGAGATATTTTATGAATTTTTTCATATTATTTTTGTGTGAAGTGGAGAAATAATTCAAATAATGTTCCTTCCAAATTTCTGATTTTTTTGAGCAATTTTGCAAAAGATATGTCAATTTTATGGTTGAAACCCTAATTTTCATGCTTCGTTTATATATTTCTAACTATGGTGAATTAATTATTGAATTGTTTTGGGTTTCGTTTAATTCTATTCATGGTGAAACTCTAAATAATTCATAAGTTTTAAATATATTTTTTGATAGTTATTGCAGGTTTATGTTTTTCACAAATTTTCTCCATAGGCTAGAATATTAGGAATTTTTTATATTGTTTTTTACATTTTCAGATATTTATGAAAAATATAATTGGGGTTCATGTTATATATTTTCTTATTTTTGGTTGAACTCTAGCAAAAAGGGGTAGGACAAGTTTTTAATCAAAAGGATATATACTTAAAATCCTAGTTTTTGTGTGGAGATTGGGCGATTGATGCTAGATAATGGTGGAGATGTTTTAAGGATATATTTTTCCATCATTAGATATTTCGAGGTTTAAATTTTGGATTAGTGCCCCTACACAGATTTGGTTTTCTATGTTAGAAAAAGAAAGGTCTAATTGTTTTTGGGAGGAACTGGAATAAGTTCTCATGGATAGATTAGACACAAAAGAAGAAGAGGAGGAAGAATGTAAGGATAATAGTGAGGAATAAGAAGTAGTAGTATACTGAGAAGAAAATTTTGATGTTGAAGAGGCTATACATGATTTAGGAGACAATGTGGATCAATATAATATTTTAGATAGTGCATCTCTAAGCGAGGAAGCTTCAATATTTCAATTTGAAGTGTGCATTCAAAGGAAAAAGGTAATTATTTCCATAAAACCTAGAAGCAAATATAACTTCATCAATATGGATGTAGCTTAACATTTAGATGTTTAAGAAAATAATATCAAGGAAGATCATGTGGATGGTAAGACAATTCAAGTCTTTGAAGATTTAAAGATCTCTATGGATAAATATATTTTTCATTCAATTTTTTATTTTTTAGACATGCATGATCTATATTTGCTCTTATACATCCTTTGTTAGAGACCTTGGTAACAATCAATATTAATGTGTAAAATAAATTAATGAAGATAAGGTATAAGAGAAAGAAAGTTACCTTGTAGGATATCACACCTAAGAATGAAAAAAAGTTTCAAGATAGAGCATGAGGATGAATTTGAAGATGACGAAGAAGGGAATATGGATGATTCAGAAGGATAATATGAATAACATAATGGAAATAATTAATATACTCAAGAGAAAAAAGAAATAACAAACAACAAGGTGGAAGAGGAAAATAAAGGTGAGGAAAAGATTGATAAGGTTAAGGATACTAAAGTTGCACCTTATAGACACTCACATCATCATGGAAGGAAACAATAATGGAGACATGTTAGGAAACATGAGGGAAAAAATATATGTGGATATTAAAGGAATTGGTGGAAAAATCACTATGGTTATGCATGACATCAATTGAGTAACAACTATATGACATGGAATCACAAGAATAATTATTATGGATATGCATGGATGTTGAGTAGGAATAAATATGGACATGGATGGAATTAGAGTATAAAAATGGATTATGGAACTAGTTTTACATATGTATCACCAACTAATATCTCGTATGGGTGGTTAGATGATTGAGCATGGTGACAAGTGTGTAATGATTTGAAACACGCTCACTATATGGCTTCTTCTCATGTTTTGGGGACGAAATATGCCAAGGATGTACGGAATGTTATGTACTTTGGGATATGATATTATAATATATGTGGGTTGATGGATATTCCAACATGTGGCACACACTCCCCTTAGTTAGTTATATATTTATAATATATGGGGTCACATATGAATTAGATATATTGGGTAATGAGTCGGCCCACATTGGGATTAGGTGTTACCCATACATTAATACTAAGGTATGCCTATATAAAGGATATGAATATCATTATGAGATATGTCATATGATGTATGTATTGAGTCTTCTACTTGGTAGAGGTATATTGGAGGTGTCCCCCTCAAATTGGATTCCCATCTTGGGAGATTGTGGAGTTACTCCTTCCTTAAGTAGCATTGTATGGTGTTGCCTTACCTTAAGGGTATTATTCTACATATATTAAATATTTGTACATCTTGTACAACCAATATATTTTTTGTTGGTTATCTTCTCAAGATTATTCATCTTTTTCATTTATCATATGTCAATATCTTATCAGAGTTATCATGATGGGTTTCAATTATACAAAAAATTAGTTAATTACATAAATTTAAATAAATATAGATTGTAACTAACAAAGAACACGCATATAGGATTTGAGTGGGGAAAAACATTTACAGGTAAAAACACACTATAAAATGCACTTCCCAATTTTTTTTTATGGATAATAATTGGAAAAAAGGATCCAAGGGCCTATTACATAAGATATATTATAATAAAGATCCACTGAAACAAAAATTATCTATAAAAAAACCCTAAAAAAATGGCTCGAGTCAAAAATATATTAACCCAAATAGAGCCTGACATAAACAAAAAAAACAACAAAACACGACACTAGTCAACAAAAAGTCTATAACCTGGCCTTAAACATAATTTTCCATAGTCCTTGAGCTTGGACCAGCACCATCCACTTAGAAATATTCCTCATCTGAAGAAATGATATCCAAATGCCTCTTCTTACCTTTATCCTCAGCAACCATCCCCTGGAGGGTCTCAACCCTATTTTCTAAAACTTTCAACTCGACATTCATCCTCTGCAATCCCCACAAAAAAATTTGATTATGAGATTTAACCTGACTAACTATATCCTCGAGAGCTTCAATTTTATTGGAAAAGAAGTTAAAAACTGTGTTTCCTTCCACCAACTCTTCCTTAGGCATATACTTCCCAAATTATATTAATAATAATAATGAGAAACTATTACTTGACAATTATAGGCTAGTCTAGCTTACAAAACTTCCATGTATGTTATTAATAACAAATAAATAATTAAATTGAATACACAACAAAAATATATCAATAATGATAAATATCTAGAAGTATATCACCCTATTTAAGAGTTGGTTGCACTAGATGCAATATTTTCGTTGAACCAATTCAATCTTTAAAACTTTCATTCAAGTAATTTGATTCATACAACTTTACAACGTATAAAATTATATATTTATGAGTCTATAATAAAATTATTACTTTGATGCGAGTTTTTTTTCATAGGCCTCATGAAGTGTGTCCTTACAAATATTACTTTATTCAACACCCCCCTTAATATTTAGTGGGGATATATGTCAAAGTCACATTTTAATATGAATGTAATTACAATCCTACAGTCATATAGGTTGATTTTAGGTTGGCATGTCTATAGAAATAATGTAATAGAAATATATCAAGTTACTCCTAGATTACTACATATATGGATGATTAAACGATCTTATGTATTTTTTATAAAACAATAAATTTCTATACAACATAATTATTCCTTTGGTTTCGAATAAACTCAAATAGGATGATGTTTACAAATCCCATATGGTTCTTTTTACAAAGAATTTTTCTATAGTACGAACAATGCATGCTAGGTTATGGGCGAGAGTTAGGGAAGAAAAATAAAGTGTGCAAGAAGCATGTCAGGGACTTGGAAAAATGTAAGGAAAATTAGTGGGTGTGCATGATGGAGTACAAAAAGGCCTGGATAGAAGAGCGGATGCGTGAAGAAATGCATGCGAGGGAAAAAGGGAAGGAATTATAGATAAAAAAGAGGAATGCGAGGATGCACGAATAATACATGGAGGAAAGAGAAGGAAGGGAAAGAATAATGGAAAATTCATGGGAGCACATGTAAAAAAACGCAAACATGCAAATACACCAATCAATAAAATTAGCAGCATGTGCGGCATGTGAACCTTATGCCATAACAAGAATGAAAGTATAAGTTGTCAAAATAACCAAGGGTTATTTTGGGAAACACAAGATTCAAGCCTTCATTAATGGCTGCCATCACACATCAGAAATTTTTTAACCCACTGTCCAAAAGTTTTTTTTATGTACAAGAGTTCCAGTGGAAGAAACACAACAAAAATAGGAGAACAAGATCCTAATACAAAGATGAATCCAACAATGGTGTTTTATTTATGAACCCACGTCTGTTTGACCATTCACAAAAAATAGAAATTTATATATATATTCACCTACTAAAAATAGTAAGTCTCTTAAAACATCAAGCTCCAATCACTCATAAAATTAAGAAATGGTGCAAAAATAACAAATAAGGTAAAGCAAGTAATTTTTCCAAAATAACAGGTTTTGAAAAAACAACTTGCTAAAAATATAAACTTCCTAAAATGGTAGAGTATCATCAGTGGAGGTTATTTATGCATTTTAGGAGATTTAGAAGACAAAATTTGAGAAAAAAGGAAAAAATTCCCAAAATGGCAGCTCTTGCTACCTCCTGCCATAAATAGAAATTTTCCATTTTCAATAGAGAAAGTTGTTGTTGGATCCATTTTATCTCATATATATTCTTTAAACCATCCTCACAAGGTTTTAAAGTTGTCTAAAAACTCAAACAAAAAATTGACTCTCCACAAGGATCCTAAAGCATCATTCTCATCACCATTGTGTCAAGGAGCGAGACATAGTATATCAGGGTGTAGTAAGTGCAAGTCAAGAACATTGTGAAATTGGATAAAGAACTTGAAGTTTCAAGATACATAGTGGAACTAAAATTCATCAAATGATGTCATCATGATCATAATTGAAATGATAAAATCTTCAGGAAATCCTAGAAATGTTAGGTCCTAAATCCTTCATCATCTCTGAGAAGTAGGTCAAGGTGAGATAGTCAAGCCATCTGAGTACTCAAGCCATCATATGTGAATAATCACAAGATCCTCCTTTCTCATTGGAATCATTTGAGCATGAAGGTATGCAATCATCCCAATTCTAATTTCCTTCAAGTACTCTAGAGTATTGAAGGCTAAATAGATGAGCTTCATGTGTGGCACCATGAATGCACGAAAAATAATTCATCCCAATTTAATTTGATGTCATAGTGTTCATAAACACTCAATCAAACATATATTAGTGTGGTAACCCCCCAAGGATAACACATTACAATAATAACTAAGATCCATTGAACAAGAATCTTTGAAAAGGAAGATAATGAAAATATAGCGCACAATGGTTCCATCTTCCCAGAGGATTCATAAGATGGTAAGATTCATTATAAATACCATAAAGCATCTTGACTCATATAAGATGGATTCATTACAACCTCCTTCTCTTCAAGATCATCCAAGTGTATATTTCTCGATGGAGAAAACCTTCCCATTAATAACATGTGAACAAGAGGTGTATAAACAAATTTTTGATCCAAGAAAGGTAATAAGGAAATGATATTCATTCAAAGAATTGTGAGTACAAGAATGGGAAATCATCTTTATTTCATCTTCTTCCACCCACTTTGCAATGTTATTAAACACTCACTTAATGCATTATACTGTGAGCCTATATTAATAAGGACATACATTACTATCATCTCATTCCATTCCAACCGGTGCCCACTTCTCAAGGATTTCACTCAAGGGTAATTATTTCACCCACATGATGAAGACTCGTCTCATTAAGAGAAGGATAAACATCAAGAAGTTTTATTATCATAGATTTGTCTATCATGATCATTAGATCCATTTGTGAAATCCTAAGGAGTAACAAAGTGATCCTTAATCTCATTGTGAGATAAAAAAGGAACCATCATGAGTGATGCCCGCACTCATCTCAAGATCACATTGTAATGCTTCACAATAGCATTTCTGAACACTCATGTAGTAGTCTAGAGTGTTCATGTTCTTTTTAGAGGGAGAAAATTGTGATTACAATGACTCAAACTAGCAAGTTCTTCATTAGAAAATATTCTCTTCATTAGATGAATCAATCCCTTCTCTTTATCCCCTCTCTCTGTTTCCATATTATAATTTTCAATTAAGAATTTACATTTTTTCTACTTATTCCTATTCATTTATGTGACCCTTATCTAAACATGGTAAGAGTAATTTTTCCAATAATAAGAAAAAAACTCACTTCCTAGGAATATGAAAGGTCACAAGTGAGGAGGATAGGTGAAGAGTCATGTAGAGGGTAGATGAAAGGATAAATTGTAATGTTATAGATTGGAATGGACTATCAGTTCCAAAGGGTTGGTAATTATTGATTGAATGTATGTTGTTGAGATTACCAATCCTACACCAAACAATAAAGGTTGTAATTCTTCTATTTTTTGTCTTATGTTCCTCTACTATGTCTTTCCAACTTTGTATATATGATAATCTTGTAAAACCAAGAAAGTTTTTTACGCCTTTAGTAAAGGAATCAATGGAATTTTGTCTCTATGGTTTGTTTTTTCTTTTCATTTTTCATTGTTGTGTTATTCTAATTGTATGTGGACTTACTCTAGTTATTGTATGTGAATTATTTGAGTGCCTACTCATAACAACAACCCTCTTTCTCTCTCTCCTTATTTCTCTAACTCCCTTTTACCTAATTTCACTATAAATTCCTCCCTTGCACTCTATACAATCATATTACATAGGTTCATTGGAGTGTTCCTTTATGATCCCCAACATATTGGCCACCCCATAAATTTTAGGTAGTCTACATTAAATAATGGGAGCCTCCCCATACATAAGAAGGAGGGGATTATCCCTACACTATTGGTGAAAATATAAAAAAATCATATTTTTAAAAATCCATAAAAATTAAATATATGAAAATATGACAATACAGAAAAATCTATTTGAATGTTCAAAAGCCTTGTTGCAATCCTACTAAAAAATATGTGCTTTTCTAGTTTCATTACTTTCTAAGCACTCCAAGACAAACTAGTAAAAATAAGGTACAACCAAGATGATCATGCAGGTGGCATTGTTAATCCCTCATTCAAGGAGAAACAAAGAGCTGATTTTAGACTTCCCCTTATCTAGTAAGAAGACAAGTTCCTAAAAATCATCTTGAAGGTCATACTAAAGAAAAAATGTTTGAAGCACTATTCCTCATCCTTCCTTAAGGATAAAGAGAAGAAGAACCAGAAGAATAAGAATAAGAAATAATGGTTATAACACTATCATGGTGAGAAAATATTGGTTCATTAGATTTAACTCCACCATTTCATGAACTTCCAAAAGGATCACGAAAGATCTTTCCAAAATTCTTTGGAGATGGAAAGTAACATCTTGATTATCATATCACATCCTTCATCATAGCTTGTGGAATCCTTGGAGTGAAACACAAAGATATTGTCATAAGTTTTGTTCATGGAAACATTACAAGATGTTGTTGTAGACTGGTTCTACTCCTTTCCATCACAATAAATTATTGATTGGGATGATTTAAAAAAGAAGTTTGAAGAAAGATTCAATACTTCCAAATATTCTCATGCCATCCTTGCTCAACTTACTGAGATGGATAAATAATTGCAAGAGTTCATGAGATATTTTGTGGAAAAATTCAATAAGTTGATCAACAATATTCCATTTATTTCTTGTCCGACTTTACATAGTCTGAAGAACATATTCATTAATGCTTGAATGCACAAAATTAGTTTCCTACTATGTAGAGTTAAACCAAACAATTTGGACAATGCTCAAGAACTTTCCATTGGAGTGGAAGATGACCTAATCATGTAATGAAAGATCAAGAATCCTTCAATGAAGGACAAATCCTAGCTTCCAAATATGAAATAATCAATCCATTATTGTAGAAGTTGGAAAATGATTTGAAACTGTTGAAAAAGGAAATTTATCAATATGCATCAAACAAAAATCAGAACAAAAATCAAATTGTAGGAGCACCCCGAAGGATCTCCTTGGAATCTCCACCAGTGTATGCAACATGATAGACTAATGAAGAGAAATGAGAAGAAATTATTGAATTAGAAATTTAAGTGGAAGAAGAAGAAGAATTTGCTAAAATTATATATTTTGAATTCACACTGGATGAGGAGTTTGAGGAACCTATAAATAACTACTCCTATGTAGTGTTCACTCAATCAAAAATGGAGAAATAAGGAACTTATTTTGATTCCCATGGTAAAAAATTGAATCCTCAAATGGAAACTCTAAGAAAAATAATAATAAAAGAAGGATCCTCACAGTCTGATTCCACAGGATCAGTCAAGAAGAAGGATGAGACTACCTTAGTCAAGACTACTTATACCTCTTCAGGAAATATTCATTTAAATTATGTTGACAAACTAACTTTCTTTGAACATAAAAATGAAAATATTACCCTTGATAAGTCTTCCATAGTCCTTAAAGTACACATTCTCCACCTTTTGACATAGTTAATCATTGTAAGAAAACCAAAATTCAAATTTTTGATTTCAAATACTTAAAAACCTATCCCAAGACATTTGATATACTTGTGCATTTTATCAAAGGAAGTAGGTAAATTTGGTGTTCCAAAAATATCACCACCAAAGAACTACCTTCTACCCATCATACCACTCCTCATAACTGTCTTGATTTCACATCCTCTACCTCTGGAAAGATAAAGCATTTATATATAGACTTGTTGGTCAATGTGTACAAACTGAATAATTACATCATTGACTTTGGCACTTCTGACAACATCATGATTGCTAAATTTTTTAAATATCTCAGTCTCTCTCTCTCCTACCATTGGCCATTGTTACTCCATGGAAATAAAATAAGTACCTCTGGTAGGCCAAGTCATGAATTCTCATGTAGATTTTCATATTTTCCTAACAAGAAGATCACAATGAGAATTATTGTAGTGGACATGCCAACCTCATATGGTATTTTGTTGAGCAGAAGCTTCTGTCAAGATTTTGATGAAGATATAAAGATGGATTGGTTGCATGCCATCATTCCAGTCAATGGTAAAATAAAGAAACATCTTCCCATCAAGAAAATGCAGTACACCTTTCAAAGGCTTGATGACTTGATGGTGGATATCTTATTTTAAGACACAAGGTCTTACAAATTTTACATAGCTTCAAAGAAGATGTTGAACTTCCCATGTTGATGAAAGAGTATCTAAGTGTCACAGAGTTAGTCTAAAGGCATCATGGAAACTTAATGGAATTAGAATTTGAAAGCATGCACTTTCCACTAGATGAAAGCATGAATGCATTTTCTCCACTGGATGTTGATGATGATAATGTGAGTCTTGACCTACAATAAAGAAATATTAAATTAATGATTAGTGCAAATCAAGGAGTGATACCAATAAAATTCTTGTCAAGTGAGTTCAACATTTCAAACCATGTTCTCAACGTTTGGTATGAAGTTCCATTCAATGAGTATGTTTATGAATATAAATACTTCTCCTCATCATTAGAAGAGAATGACAAGGGATGCAATAATGAAAACATGTTTCATCCCTTTGAATTTAAATCCATTCAAGAAGATGATGATTTCATTGTAGAAATGGACTTCCAAGTTCTTGGTGATTGAGATTGGTAAAATGATGATATAAAATATTTCAGCTCCAATTTTGTGCTCATTCCCCTTTCATGAAGATAGAAACATTATCAATGAAAAATTGATATATGGAATGGTTCTTGATCCCAAATCTTATTTTGATAAGGAATGTATGTATAATAACATGCTTGCATCTTTCAAGGTCAACTCCACTCAAGGAAAAGGGGATTTCACCATGAAAATGGATTTTGAACCTTAAGATGTACAAGATGAAGAAGATGATGGTTTCTATGTTGCATTCACAACCTTGAGCTAATTCTATTTTCAATAGAATGAAGAAATATACATGCCACACTATATAGGGTAGTATGTTAATAAGGATATTGAGTACATGAAAGAATATTGCTTGGACTAATTGAGAAACACGGAACATCAAGATGTTAGTGATAATGTTGAAGCTTAAAAACATCTTCCGAGAATTGACTTATGAAGAAAATGGTCATGAATCAGATGAAAAATTAAGAAAAAAATCCTATTAAATATCATAGGCCTCAATTTGAAAAATACAATTCGGGTATGATCAATACTCTTCTTCACAACAACAAAGGAGAATCGATAGTTGGAATGAACTTGAGAATCAATGAAAAGATGGAAAGAAGGTTAAAAAGAAACAAAGGCAATGAAATGACTAGGTGGGTCATCAATTGCAATAAAATTCATCTGATATTTCTTAATAAATTTAGAAAAGGATCATATTTTAGTGAGTCTTTCAATGGATTTACAGAAGAAACACATTCAATGATACCCATATATGGTTAAACACTTCATATGAATTGGTGATTCACTGAGAGTGGGCTATCCCCCACATGTACATAGATAATTTAGGATGTTTCTCTTCATTTTTTGGTGTGATTCTCTTTATTTTTTGTGTTTTCCTTTTTATTGTGTGTTCGTTTTGGTTGTTCTTTTTTTTGTGGCTTGTTGTGTTAGTAGTTAAGATATTGAATCTACTAGCCCAATGGATAAGGAGCTGGTCTACTCACCCAAGAGTGATAAGGTTATCTATTTACCTTTATATTCCAATTTCCCTGTGTCAGGTCCAAATATTTTCATGCATTTTTGTAAGCCCATAATGCAAAATTTGCTTCAAAATATCCCTGAACCCTTCTCTTGGTCATTTTTTATTTCGTCTCATGATCATACCAACCTTATATTATTCCTAATATTTTAAAAAATCTTGTGCATTGATTTTAAATAATGTGACAAGATCAACTCTTCCATTTAACAAAGTGCAATTTAAGGCTAGTTCTTCAATAGGGCAAGAAAGGACAATTTTAGCCATTTCAAGGCAATAGTGTATCCACGAGTAAGGATTAAAAATATTATAATCATCTAGAGGTGATATTGGAGAGACAAGAAGGTTTGTAAGTGATTTAAGAATATTTAGGAGAGATTTGAAGGTTTATGGATAGATTGTACAAAAGTGGGTTTTTCATGTGTAAGGAATTAATGGTCTAGATATAAAGATGAACTTCGTTGGATGAGTCCAAGAGTTCCGTAAGGATTTAGGAGGAAATAAAATAGGAATTGGAAATATTATATATTCATCTTCATGGTGGAAGAATAATATTTTACGTAATACTTAATAATATCTCAATCCATCTCAATTTCTATAGACACACCTCATTGTGCTGATCAAAACAAATCCATTTTTTGGAGTTTCAAGAAGGATTAGGTTCCAAAACCTATTCCATTTATATTTGAAGGTTCCTTATAGTCCAAATCATATACAATTTCAGCTAACAATACCTCTCCAAAATCTGGGAATGTTATTTTCAAGTTTCCTCTAGTATAAGGTATGATGATCCCATACTTAGTCACAAGTGCCACATGTCAATTTTTCACTTCTTTCACCCATTTGTTTTGGGTAAGTGCAGGAAGTTGATGGACAAATATAGGGTCATCCGTGGACATCATATTGCAAATAACAACATAATATCAACTTGTAGGGATTATTAGCAATACATATACTCAAAATTAGACAAAATTATATTAATAT
Organism: Taxus chinensis; assembly: GCA_019776745.2. Classification (NCBI taxonomy): domain Eukaryota; kingdom Viridiplantae; phylum Streptophyta; class Pinopsida; order Cupressales; family Taxaceae; genus Taxus; species Taxus chinensis. The sequence goes on from CM034151.1 coordinate 61,908,089, forward strand.
GAATCGTGAGCATCAAGAATCTAGTTTCTAAAATACTATTTTTTGTAAAAAATGGACAAGATTTGCTATATTAAAACACTCAAATTCAATGACTTGGTTTTTTTTTTAAAAACGCCGATAAGATTATAGTCTGTTTGCCCACAATTTGGATGACCAAAAATTTATATATATATATATATATATATATATATATGTATATTTATATATATATATATATATATATATATATATATATATTTCCTTTGGTGAGAAGTTATATGCCACTATCTATCTTGGGATGGATTTTATTTTGTATTTTTTTTAGTAATATTTTATTTTTTATGATTTTTTCCGTGAAAGTGGTATGAAAACATAAAGAAAACAAAGCACTTTCCGTTTGCCTGCCATAACTTCATCAAAAAATATTGAAATCAAATATTTTTTTTTTTGAACATGTATATAATTTCACTATGGTTGGGATGGTATAAGTTTTATCACATTCTAATAAGTGAAACAAATTTTGTAGTCTTAAACGTAGACATAAACATTCACAGGAAAAAGTGTCTTAAAGACCTACTATTAGTAAAAAATAATAAAATGATATTTATCCTCTTCTATTCACTTTAAAATCAGTATTTCTACAAAGCTAATAGTCTCCCCTATGCAGTGGTACCATTTTTATGACATAGTTTTTACTTTTCGGCATGGTTCAAGTCCGCGGAAGACTAAATTTGATGTTTTGCTATTTTTAATGTAAAATTCAGGATTTGATGTCCACTTAATTATCCCCCAACTTGGTGCACTTACCCTTTTCCCTCTTATTATTTTCCTAAGGGGAAAAATTGGCTCCCCATTAAAATCACCTCTCTCGGTTCCTCATATGACCTTCCCTAGCTCTATATGGGGATTATTTGGCTACTCCCACTCTTCCACATTGCACTAGATCTCACCAAGTGGCACCATATTGCTAAGGTGCCAATTTTTTCACCTCTTTTCCCTTTTTCCAAGGGGAAAATGGTGAAAAATAATTCACACCCATGCAAGACCCTTATGAGTTCCTTTATGCTATCATTTTTTAACCCCCTGAGAGCTTAACCAGCTAAACCCCATCTTGTGCACACTCTACCACAAGATACCAAGTGTCATCATCTCTCCAAGGTGCCCAATTTTACACCTCTTAACCATTTTTACAAGGTGAAAATAGGGGAAAAAATCACACCCATACAATCCCCTTATTAGGTCCTCCATGCGATCATTTTTTAGCCCCCTGGGAGCTTAACCGGCTAAACCTCATCTTGTGCACACTCCACCATAGGATGCCAAATGTCATCATCTCTCCAAGGAAACATTTTTTTCATCTCTTATCCCTTTAAAAAGGTGACACAAGTGAAAAAATGGGTTCCCATGTGAAAACCCATATTTAATTCAACATCTAACTACCCATGGTCAACCAAAAATTAACAAGAAAACATGAAAACAAAAATCCATCTGAAAATCAAAGTGTGAGATCCCTACGTGAAGCTAAACAAAAGTTGGTCTCAAAATTTTAACCAAGTTGGTCACATTGGTGAATTTTTTCTGTCAAGCTTCAAGCTTCCATTAATGGTTGTCATCACATAGTAGAAAAATGTAAGCCTCCATCCAAATGTTTCTTTTTTGATTTGCAATAGTTCCAACAGAAGAAACACAACAAAAATCGAAGCATGAGATCGCAGTGCAGAAATGAATCCAACAATGGTGTTTTCATTACAGACTAACACCATTTTTAATAGTTACTGTTGATCAGAGAAAACACTTAGTTGAACTTGCACATAGATTCCACGTGGAAGAATAGCACAGGAGAAAAGGTGCGAAGGTATAGGAAGGCGTTACGCGTGGAGGTGTAGAGTCAAACTCTTAAGGACTTAGCCGATTTTGGAGATTAGGTCTATTCTTAAAGATCGGCATGCAGAGAAAACAAATCGATGCCAAGAATTGCGTGCCACTCTTCGTAGAGATTCTTTGAAGATCATGTCAACCCACTCTTGCATGGGCATGAGATAAGAATAGATCCACCACTATAGTTAACTATCAGTGATCTATAGATAACATACTTGCATGTATGGCTATATTTCTAAAAAGGTGTGTGGCTATTATTAGCATGCAACCTATTTCTGGTAGAGTTAAGTGGTGAAGGGCTAGTTCCCCACCCTATATATATATATATATATATATATATATATATGTAATGAATTACTTAGTAAGTTAGACAGAGACACATGCTTTGAAGGATGAGAAAAACATGAGTACATGCAACTGGATAATTGTAACAGATCCATGCTTGCATGTCTGGTATTGTATGAGGCTTCTGTACTGTTGGTATGATGAATAGATAAAGAAAATTGGCTGAACAACAGTGTTTGATATGTTTTGTCAATGCATATTATTATTTTCATGATGATTTACCTTTAAGCGCTTATAGATCTGGTTAAGTATAATGATGAATAGATGGATTAGTTTCTAAAATATATGTTTACTACTTTATCATGCTACCATTCTATCTGCAACCTTTAAAAGGGACTTGGTACCTTTACACACTTCAAGTAAGCACTTAGCCTAGGCTGAGTGATGTGCCAGTGTGACTAGGTGTTAACTAACAATTCTAGCATGCATCATTGGTTTCATTTCCAGGACCTCTTTTTCAGTTGTTCCAGAATGGATCACGATGAAGACATACCAGCTAACTTTGGCAAGTGTTGAAGACTGGATTCATGATCTAGAGGAAGAATGCACATGGAGGTTTTCCACTGGATCTGGATTTAGCACACGCACTTGGGTAGAACAAAATATGTATGATAGTTTGTAGGAAATTTTCTTTGCTATCTTTCCAATATAATTATATGAATGGTTGAATGCATATGCATCTAAGTAGAATTGGAGGTATTGCACACTTGTTTGGACACAGAAGAATTTCAAACACTATACGATGCTGACCTAAGCTGGACTTGCGTGGTAGATACCTAGTTTTGCAGTGTCCTAAACAACTATATTTTGGAGTATTCAATTTCGACTTATTCATTCCCGGAGGTAGCAGAGTTCTAGTTCCTACGATATCCTATAGGGATGTATTTGCAAGGTATTCCGCTGGCAATCAAAATACTAATGGTAATGTTGAACTTAGAAGTTAAACCCATGGAAAGATAAAAAAATCTCCACACGCGGGGGCAGGAATAGGATTGGTGAAAGATGGTAGACCTAGTGGTAGAATGGCAAAGGGAAGAGAGGTGACTGAAGTAGGATGAGGTGCGCGAGAGGGAATTATGCAAGAAATAAGAAATTGCAGAATGGATGGTGTTGTGGAGAGAGATGGATCGTGAAGGATTTGAGGCTCATGGGGAGGAAGAAGAGCAAGAGCATCAAGAACTCCCCCATCTAGGAAAGCATGACAGAGGACCCTCTTTGGCCTCACATGGAAGCACGCTAGTAGATATGACCTGGGCTACAAGTGCACATCTAAGCCAATCTGTTGACCTAGCCCTTGCACTTGGTTTTCAAGTATCTAGTACAACAAGTAAAAATAGTTTTAATTTAGGAAGTGAAAGTGTAGAAATAGGTCAGACAACAAGTACGTCAATGGCAGCACAGACAAATTTGTTATTCTTTGGGGGGTACATTTTCAGGCTCATCATCTGCATAGAATATGAGTGTGCCAAGTGTGGGAATCACCTCTGGAACTGGGACTACTTCATAGACTGTAGGGGTCTAGTATAGTACCACTATTGGGGCATAAGAGAGTGCATCCATGGGTCCTATTCCAAATCTTGGAGGAGGATCGAGTGGTATGGGAAGTTCTAGTTCCGGTGGTTCAGGTGGTTTTGGAGGAAGAGGAAACCAAGGAGGTTCTGGGTTGGGTGGTTAACGACTGCATCAACCCTAGAACATTTATATGGAGATGTCCCTTTGTCTCCCAGAATACAGAGGTATCAAGGATGTTGCTGAACATATTCATATGTGTGAAATATTGTGGCGTGTAAAAGGTATTATGGCCTCTGAGTGCAAGGCAAGTCAATTTGCTACTACATTACAGGCGCGCACGCATAGCTGGTATAGGAAGTTTGATCCCAATCAAACTTTTATTGACTATGCAGCATTGAAAAATGCTTTCTTAAAAGAGTTCCACATCCCAGAGTTTGAGCAGAAGAGTATAAGTGCACTCAAGGATATAAATCAAGGCACTACTGAAAGTGTACATGAGTATGATGCCCATTTTAAAATAGTTTTGTCTCAACTCTCTTATGACATTCATACAAGTTAGCATGCACAATGGTTTGTCGGGGGATTGATTATGCCATTTCGAAGAGCACTGTCACATAAAACTCATACCGACTCATGTGAAGCATTGGAAGCCACTTTACGCACTGAAGCAGTTGGGAGTATTGACACTGGAGTTAGTCCATTTTTGGAAGCTCAGATAGAAGCTATAGAAAAATAGTTAGAGAAATTATCAGAAAAATCATCTCATGAAATACGCTCAGGAATCTGGTGTATAGATTGTGAAGTGGAAGGGCACGCCAAGGATAGTAGCCCTTGTAGAACTGTACGTTCGTTACTGTTAGACTGTGAGATCTACCATTTGAATCATGATGCTATTCATTGCCCCCTACTACAATGCGTGATCAGGAAGAATGTATCCTCCTTTTGTAAAATTTATAGGTCCACGACCCATGATACTGAGGACTATAGATTGATTGGCCAGATCCATGATGTCATTAATATTGGGGTAAGATAGGCAAGTGTGGTTGATAATTCTAAAGGGAAGAATGAGCATCAGGATAGGGATTATAATAAAATGCACTATGACAGGAATGACAGAAGGTTTGAAGGGGTTCATGAAAGGGGACAAGGATATCGAGGTGGATATGGAGGATGAGGCCAAGGTGGAGGAAGGAGTGAATTCCCTCGAGGAACTTGCTATACATGTGGTTCACTTGACCATTATAGGTGCAGATGCCCACAAAATATTTCCTACTCATTTTGTGGAAAGGGGCATAGTTATGAAGAGTGCCTGGACTTATATGAGCATCTCAATAAGTAGCACAAGCAAGAAAACAAGGGTACGGGGATGGTTAGAATCCAGCGTGTAGTAGAGAATCATTGGATGCCCAAGTTAACACCAAAACTTGAGGCAGTAATAATCAAGATAACCACACGAGCTGAGGCGGCATGCGTAAGAGAGGTGTTGCAACAGAAACTGACGATCACTAGGGAGGAGGTTTTTCCATGTTAGATATCCAGATCCAGCTTAATAGAAATAAGTCTATCAGGAAATAATGGAGGTCCTTAGAAGCCTTCAAGGTGAGATACAAGGTTTGAAAGAGCAATCTCAAAAATTGGAGCACAAGGATACAGAATAGGCCCCATCGGATATTGACGACATCAGAGAGGTATGTAGAATGTTGCGCCAAGAGATTATTATTCCTTTATTAGGAAATTAGCTGAAGGGGAATACTCCACGCACGGGAACTAAGACTAGAAGACAAATACTTCATGTGAATCTTCCCCCTGATAGCATTGATTACGATAAGGAGATCACTTTGAATGTTGTTGTGGACTGGTGGCTGCTGAGCAATATTCTGATTGACATAGGTGCAAAAGTAAATGTACTTACATTTGATGCATGGGAAGAAATGGGGAGACCCCCATTGCAGCCATCATCTAATGTATTTTTCATGGTAAACAAAACGAAAGTGACTCCCATAGGAGTTTTGAAGGATACATCTATCATTATACAAGGGGCCAAGTTCATAGGAGACTTTGAAGTACTAGAACTTATGGAAGTAGATAGCTTCCCCAACCTACTGGGCACCCTGGTGTTTATGCAACAAGTTTATTTGAGGTTTACAAGGGGTATATCAGCTTCAAGAACAGGACGAAAGGGTCCATAATACCATTGACAATAAAAAATAATGGTAATTCCATGCCATCTGTGGAACCTTTAAGCGAGAGGAATGACATAATCTATATATGTTGCTATTCAACCCGAGGTCAATGATCCATCTAAGGAAGGAAATCCTTCATTGGGAAGATTCGCGTCAATCAGTGATACTACCATATTTCTTGTGATCATTGGCCAAAAAAAAAAAAAAAAACCCAAAAAAAAAAAAAAAAAATCATGGCACTTATGCACTAGTGGGCACGAGTTATCGCATGGTGTTACTTGCAAAATGGGTTTTCACTCTGTTCGATGTATAGTTCCTTAGTAACCCAGCTATCAGGACCTGAAGATGTGTTGGATTTTTAAAGGCATGGAATAACTGGGTTGACCAGCTTAAAAGTGAGATATGTTGTCATATACTTGGGGGGATAGCTGCGTGCGGTGGGTAGTCCACAGTATAACTCTTATATGGGGAACGATTGGGAATTGCCTTATCAACTAGGTTTTCAAGAGTATGCACCTACAAAAATCAGCCCTTACATGGAGATCAACCCTACTTCAACATCATATCCGGTAGTGTGAGAGACTCTGGATGTAGGCAGAAGCATACTACCCTCCTTTGGGTGCATCAGTTTTATTCTACTACTACAAGGTTGCATGCATGCTTGGTATGTATACTGTTGAAATTACATTGCGACCCCATTGGGCAATTGGTAAACTTTGATTGTAGGGATGATCCAAACTTTTGACTTATTTTCATCTACACCACCTATGAACACATCTTTAAGTTTTATCAAGCGCTTAACCATGGATGAAAGTGGGAAAGTGAAAGTACTTATTCAGGAATTATTTGGTGAGACAGAGACAGGGGCACGTTTTGTGGATGAAGAAGATGATATCATATTACTTGAGTGTGCTTCTCTAGAAAAAGATAAGGGGAAGATGGTTTACATAATTGATGAGGAGGAAGTTGAGCACTTAGATGTGGATCATTCACATGGAACACGTGAAGTGTTAGCCAGTGTGGATGTAGATGCACGCATATATCATGAACCTATGAGAACAACAAAAGTGAATATAGGCACAAAAGCTAAACCTAAGGAGGTGATAATTGGGGATTACTAGTCAAAATAAGAGGTAGGAAAGATCATAGAGTTACTTCGAGACTACGAGGACTTATTCCCAAGAGGATACTATGAACTCAAAGGCGTGCATATATCACTTGGAGAAATGAAGATAAATCTTAAAGAAGGTGCGCTCCCTACTAGGAAGCGACCATATCGGATGAATCCCAATTTACACAAGAAAGTAAAGGAGGAGATTGATAAGATGTTGAAATCTGGAATCATTCGACCATTGGATGAATCAGAATGGTTATATTCCTTGTATAGCTAAAAAAAGGATGTAGGAATTTCAATTTTGTTGTTATAGAGAGTTAATGCCGTGGTTGACATATCTCTTTTTCCTCGGATGCCCTTCACACATGAGGACATATTAGGAGTGGCTGGACATGAAATATATTCATTTACAGATGGGTTTTCAGGGTCTCCTCAGTTTAGGATGACCCCCGGAAGATCAAGAGAAGCCCACCTTCATACGGAATGGGGAATTTTTTGTCATAATACTGTGATGCCCTTTGGTTGAAGAATGTATGTCTGCTATATTTTTCAAGAATAAGTGGTACAAATGCCTTCAAGGATTTTATTCCACCTTCTGCCGGTCTCTCTTGATGATGAGACCATTTATGGGCTAATTAAAGGAGATCAACATTGTGACAATCCTTTATTAATTGTTTGAAAGATGTCGACAGTTTAGTATCCTTGAACATTCAAGAAGTGGCAAATCTTTCTTACTACCCAGAAGACTGATTTGGCACCTTTTTATGAACTATTATTTGTAAGAAGGGTTTTGGTTGAGCTAGCTAAAGTGTGCAGTCATCATAAAGGCTTAGAAAAGTGCTCTAGCCAGTCAGTGCGAGAGGGAGGTGCAAATTTTTTTTGGGGTCATATAGGGTATTATAGGAATTTTATACAAAGGGTATGAAAATTTTTTTGTGCCCTTGGAAGATTCTCAGGGAAAAGAATACATTCTACTGGGCGGAGTCACAACACAGCGGTGTTTTTGAGATATTGAAGAAAAACTTACTAACCACCGTGCCATCTTTGTGGTTTTTCCTTCATGGGATTAAAAAACCTTTTCATGTTCATTTGATGCCGCTGGCACAAAACAAAGAAGCCATTGGTGCTATCTTAGCTCAACCAGGAGAGGTATCGTTGATCATCCCATTTACTTTGGCTAGGTAGGAAGTTGACCCCTGCAGAACAAAATTATACCACTACAGAGCACAAGCCTTGTCCATAATCTATGCCGTGCACAAATTTTGTCAGTATTTGTTGGCTACAACCAATTATGTTTTATAGACAAATCACATGGCCTTAAAGGTATTTTGGTGACAAAGCCCGTTTTACTACAGGGTGCATATACCATGGATACTCTTATTTCAAGAGTTTGACTTACGGTTGTGATAAAACCAGGAAAAAAGCAATTCTGGACTGAATGACTTGTCTAGAATTCAATCAAAGAAGAGGCAACAAACAATAGAAGAACCATGGCCTATGCAGCAGTTGGATAGGTTATTAACGCGTGCCATCAAAATTGGAGGACAATTGCTATCTTTCCGAAGACTAGTATGGCAACCAAATCATGAAGGCTTTAAGAAGAAACACTTGCCATTCCCCCCGTGCACCATCAATGTTAATCATTGGTGATTTGTACAAGTTCGGTACGAGATGGGTGTTACGACGCCCTTGTTTGTTGGAGCCATGAAACTCACGGATATAATGGAAAGGGCACATGGTTGTATTACAGTGGGCCACTATGAGGTGCTGCAAGGCACACCAGATCCTACTTTGCTGGTTTGTGGTGGGAAACATTGTATACGATTTAAAGAGTATTGTAAAACACTGGAGACCATGTCAATTCTCGGTCAAACCAGGAAAAAAGGAGAGGTGCCTCTACAATACACAACCAAGTACCAGTGCCAAACCCTTTAAAAAAAGAACTGAAATGATTGACTTTTGTCAGGACTATTATCACTAGCCGCGCATAGACTAGATCACGCTATAAAAAAGCATCAATCACGTGTATAAATTATCATCCTCACCTGTGGGTATAAGCTACAACCTACCAAGGATTGTACAGCATCTACAAACAAGCAGCAAGGTTCTTAATGGGAGAATTTCTTACAAGGTATGGGTTGTCCTTTAATTTACCACTGATAAGGGGCAACACATTTTGTTAAATAGACAAATAGATCTTTGCAGACAATGTATATTGTTGCCCACCAGAAGAATACACCCTATCACCCTCAGGAAAATAGAGCTGCTGAGGCTTTTTAACAATATTTTGACCACACATTGACCAAGATTGTGATGTTGAAGGAATATGGCTGATAAAAGTATCTATTGTTCTTGGGCTAGAGGACAACATCAAAGATTAACAAAAAGCCACACCTTTTTCATTTTGTGTGTGGTGGGGTGTTCTTCTTCTTTCCTCTAGAATTAATGTTACCTCTGTATGTATTGGTGCGCTGGAGGTCGAGCTTATGCGAAAGGCCTTGGGAAATGAGTGAGAGATGGTTCAACTAGATGAGTGCCAAACCATCACAGCACACATGCTGGGTCAGAAATATGAGAAAGCCCGCCAAAAGGCATGGAATGATCGCACACCATCAGGGATAAGAAACTCGCTGTAGGACAATTGTACTTACTTCATACTTTGACTCTACGTTTTTTTGGCAAAACCATCCATGAAAGCTCAAGGTGCATTGTTGCGGGCCATATGTTATCACTCATAATACTTATTTCATTCAAACAGTGCTTGCATTAACCTATTGATGGCACATAGGTTTCCCAGTTACTTTAAATTTGGGGAGTGGTTGAAGAGCCCACTATAAAATAAGTCTTCTGTTGTTTTAATAGGGGTAGTAGTGCCAAAATAAATTAGGTTCCTTTCTCTACATTTCCTTATGGTTTCTTCATGTTGTTATGCTTTGTTAATTTATCTCTTGTTTGTGTAATAAGCGCGCTTGCACACATGAAGCTAATTACAATATGAATCATGTTGATGTGCAGAGGACTACACATCCTTTTCGTGTGGGGTGGATTATTGGTGACTCTCAGGTAGATTTCTACAAAGATTTAAGGCTTGCAGGTGGTGAGAAGAAGGTTTTAATGGGTACTGACAAAGATTGCTTCTCAAGATAAAAATGATAAGATGGCTGAGGGAAAAATAAACGCGAGGTAAGCGGCGTCCATGGTAATTACTAAGGTGTAGAGGTGCAGTAGGGGTACTACTCTCTCCAAGGGATAGAGCATTCGCTGAAGAGAATTCCTGTGACAAGGAATTTTAAAAAGTGTCACTAGAGGTTATAATTAGTCTTTTGGTGGCGAGATATAAAGACCGCGCGAAATGATAACAAGGGTATGAATGATGAGAATTTTGTATATGTGGAAGAGCATATTCAAATTAAAAGTGGAAATCATCTCTACATAAGGATGAGGTGATTTCATTTTGACCCTTTGCTATGGAAATTCGACAAAAGCTACAAAACAACCTAAGAGCTAATAAGTGATTCAAGGTACAAGCAAGCAACTAACTAGGCACAAAAGGACAAATTTGTTTATTAGAGGGGCTTGAATCCCTAGGAAAAAGGTTGAATAACATGAAGTAGAGTAACAAAATAAGAGCTAAAAAAGTGGTCCAATTTTCTATTGCAAATTAAGTCACAGTTGAATCAGGTTAGGGTTGATTAAACCCGAAAAACTTACAAAGCAAAAGATCAGAAACCAAAACCCTGAATGAAGATGGCACTAAAAGCAGAAACGCACCATTAAAAGAAAGACGAAGTGTGGTGGAGGAAATGAGGAGAGGGCCCCGGATGAGCAATTTTTTTTTTGAAATGCAGTACCCTGAGGAATTACTGTGGCCAGGAATGAAATAACCCACATACATAGAGTCAGATACGTGAATACAATCACCAAACTAACGAAAAAAACCAAAAGAATTAGATGACCTGCTCACGTCCTGAACAAACAGTCACACACGGAGATGGGGCATCAATATATATGATGATTGTCTAGGGAAAAACTACTAAGTAATGGTGTCTACCAGCTTTATAGAGTTCCCTACTTTGGAAGTATGCAGCAACATTGTAAGATGGCTGATGAGCCAAGTCCACATGAGACTTCTTCTACTTTGCAGGCTGGAGGGTAAAGAACAGACAAAAGAAAAGAAAAGAAAAAAAAAGTAAAGAGGAGAAACGGGAAAAAAGGGAAGAAGGAAAGAAAAGAAAAAAAAAAAGGAAACAAAAAAAGAGAAGAAAAGAGGAAGGAAAAAAAAAAAAGAAAAAAAAAAAAGAGAAAAAAAAAAAGGGAAGGAGAAAAAAAAAAAAAATAAGAATTAACCACCCATCCTTATTCCATAGTTACTACTACTAGATTATGGTCAAACACGGAAAATGATATTAAGACCGGACCTAAAACGAAAAAAGTGGCCATATATTGTAGACACACACGAAAGCGCTGGGATAATCGAAGAGGCCGTACCATAATGACATTGATAAAACTACAAAATTGTCATGGTACATGCACAAGTTCAACACCTAATTACAAAAATTGAATGAACCAAACTGTGGTCATAAGTTAACTCTATGTGGCTACATGTGGCAATGCAATGTCAGAAGGACACTTATAACTTGGCCCGGCTTCATTTGCATAGCAATAGTAGAAGAAGTGGCACGCAGGATAAGAATAAGTTTGGTTGTGTCTTACTAAGTTTGGTCTTCATGGAGATTGGGGTACCAAGATGGCCCAAAAGAGAACATTTGGGAATACCCCATGAATAAATAAGTCTCCAGCTGAAGTGATTCAACAAGTACCTTTGCAAGGGGTCAATGACAGAGGAGGTGAAGGAGCGCGCAGAGATGTGGTATGATAGGCTTTGCGTGGAGTTTGGAGAGGAATGGCGCATACCCAAGGACTTGCCTTCGGTCCTTGGGAAGCAGGTATAGTTTGCAGTCTACCAACATTTTTGTATCACACACGCTTTCCAATAGTAGATGGGTCATGGAGCCCCTAGTGCAAACTGCCTTACTCATTTCCCGTGTAATACTGTCCAAGTTGTAGTTCACCGGTTCATCAACACATGGAGGTTATTGTTTAATGCAGACAAGGTGGACTGTGAATACCACACCTTGTGGAAGACGTATGGATATCCAGGGAGGAATGCGTACAATGAGAATAATATCTTGGAGATATCTTAAGCATTAAGCTAGAAACACTTGGCTATTGCGGATATCAGGGCCACGCTAATATATCTCCACCTAAAGCCAAAAATGGAGAATAACAAGTATGTGGAGAACGAAGTTCACGCTTTCTAGGGCCACCAAAGGGGAAGCATACCATGGATAAAATTCCGGCACCTAGGCCCTCTGAACCCAAACAAGATAAGGATGAAGAGGAGGAAGAACCCGAGGATAGTGGTGGCTTGGTGCGAGAGGAGGAAGTAGCCATCTGGCCAAGAGAAGGAGCATGCGCGGCAACTTCCCTAGGGAGAAGGAGTTACAGGGGAGGAGTAGGGTGACACAAATATTTAAAAAGGTATTTAAGTGTACAAGGACGCAAGGAGAAACCCCGAAAGTGAAGGAGCCAGAGGAGAAGAAAAGAAGAAAACTCAGGCTAAGTGAGGAAACAGAGGAATCTAAGGAGAAGGTGCCTTCATCACCAGCTGGAAGAAGAGCCTCAACACAAGGAGGAGATAGATAGAAGGAGAAGAAGAGGAACAATCAGAGGCTATATACAACAAGGGTGGGGATACATCTAGTATCCCTAACCTTGATGTAGCCATTCCAAGAGGGCCCAAATCCTGTAGAACAGGTGAGGACGCCAAGGCACATACCATGGGGTACGCAGAAGACCCAAAGCTGATTATTCGCGCTCGGTTCTAGAGCACCATCGAGAAGAAGGATTTATTCATATGGGTGCTCATGGATGAGGACAAGGCGAATCTACGCACAAGGAAATAAATTTCATGGTCTATGCACATGCTATATGGATGAGCCTGACTTTGATGTCGATGAAGAGTCATGTGCATCAAGATGGTTGAAGAAGGCACCTGAAATGTGCCACATGACAATTAAGCCAACGATGATGTCAGACGAGCAGGTGAGCAATGCTCTAATAAAGGTATCTTCTAAAGTAGCAAGAAGAAATATTGATAAATCTACTACCATTAAGGAGCTGACGAAGAAAATGAAAGCCAGGGATGTGGAGATAGCGCGCCTAGTGTAGGAAAAGGACTTAATCAAAATAAAATATGACACTTTTGTTAATATGGCAGAGGAGATTGGAGATGATGTTCTAAAGGTACGCCCACATCTAGAATCCTAGGTACTAAAAGAATTTCCTTCTACGATGCTCTATGTGAAAGACAATAATAACATTAGTGTTGGAGGATGAAAAGGTACGTGCATCATCATAGCCCAAGGAATGTAGGGAAAAGGCAGAGAAATTGTAGACTACAGTAGTAAGGAATATTTCTACTTATGAAGGCCTACTGCAAGCCACCCGTGAAGAACTAAAGAAAGCCGATCATGTGCTAACAATAAGCACAGCCCCAGATGCACAGATCGTGGTGAAAACATTAGAGGAGGAAAATGAGGTCCACAAGGCTATGAAAGATGCTACCCTTGGCCACGTTGAACGGTTAGTTCTGGTGTATAGCAAAAGCGCGAGGCACTAGCTGCGGCATAGGCACCACATAAGGAGAGGTTAGAGGAGCTTGTGAAGCTCATTTCTCAAAAGATGGATGTACTAGAAGGCAGTGTAAAACTCTATGTCAAGTGTAATGCTTGTGATACAAAATGAGCAAGGGAAACTCACTATGGAAGAGCTACAGTCTATCATTGCAGACGTGCTTGAGCTAGTAGGAGTGGCGTTGACAGCGTGGGAGAACCTGGAAGCCAGATATCAAAGAATAATATCCAGAGTTGTTGCTTCAGGATGAAACAGAGGGGCCTAAGCCTTAAACAGTTTTGTTAGCTATGTATACCTTATTCATGATTTATCCATTCTTTATTTATTCAGCCATTCTTTATTTATCTATTCTTTGTGTAAATTTTGGATATCACCATTGTTGGGGTGATAATGAGATTAGTGTGGGGTAATGTTGATTAGAGAAAACACTTAGTTGAACTTACACACAAATTCCGTGCAGAAGAACAACATAGGAGTAAAGGCGCGAAGGTATAGGAAGGCATCATGTGCGGAGGTGTAGAGTCAAACTCTTTAGGACTTAGCCAATTTTGGAGATCAGGTCTATTCTTAGATATTGGCGTGCGGAGCACACAAATCTATGCCAATACTTGCGCGCCACTCTTTGTGGAGATTATTTGAAGAGACATGTCAACTCACTCTTGCATGAGACATAAGCTAAAGAATAGATCCACTAGTTTAGTTAACTAACAACGATCTATAGATAACATACTTGCATGTATGGCTATAGTTGTAAAAAGGCACGTCACTGTTATTAGCATGCGGCCTATTTCTAGTAGAATTAAGTGGTGAAGGGCTAGCTCCCCCACCCTATATATATATATGTAATGAATTATTTAGTAGAGAGAGATATACAGAGACACATGCTTTGAAGAAAGAGAGATACATGAGTACATGAGACTTGATAATTGTAACATATCCATGCACACATGTTTGGTATTGTATGAAGCTTTTGTACTATTGGGATGATGAATATATAAATAATATTGGCCGAATAACAGTGTTTGATGTGTTTTTTAAATATATATTGTTGTTATCATGATGATTTGCATTTAAGTGCTTATGGATCTAGTTCAGTATGATGATGAATAGATGGATTAGTTACTAAAAATATATGTTTACTTCTTTATCATGCCACCATTATGTCTACAACAACTCTTAAGAGGAACCCATTACCTTTACGCACTTTGGGTGAGTGCTCAACCTAGGCTGAGTGATGTGCCAATGTGACTAGGTGTTAACTAAGAATTCTATGCTACATCATAGTGCCTCCAAACCTGCAATGAATGAATAATTGCAGCAAATTCTAGATCTACTGAGGGACAGTAATTATACTCATGACATTTAAGTTTTATCCCCTCATATGCCATTCAGACATGGTGTAAAATGACTATAGCAGGGAAAAACCACTCCTAATCCTTTTCTGGATGCATCAGTAACAATTGTGAAACTTTCGTTTAGATCAGGAATGGTTAGGACTGGAGTAGTAGGCAAACACTCCTTCAATTGATTAGATGCTTGCTCATCACTGGAGGTCTATCTACACGAATTTGATTTTCCTTCTTTTGAAGTGATGTTATTGGGACCAGTCAATCTTGAAAAAAGTCCTAAAATCACGAATCTTGTAGTAATATCCCCCCAATCCCGTAGAAGCTTCTTACCATTTTCAGTGCAAACAATCCTTAAGTGGTTGGCTCCATTCTACAATGGATCTCGCTATCTTTGCAGGGTCCAAAGAGGTTCACATGGTCTCATTAAATTACATGACCCAAATACTCTATCTCTTTCTGATAGAAATCACACTTAGCACAAGTTTCCATAAAAGCATTGTTCTGATCACCATTGTGTCAATTTCTAAGAGCACGTATTTCTAAGGTGTAGCATTGTGCAAGTCTTGTTCATTGTGCAGTTGGAAGAATAGATTTGAGTATAGTTATCTAGGATACACATTGGTACAAAATTATCAAGATTACTGACAAAATATGTTGTTCATGAGATTCATAAATGCTAAAATGAGCATCTTGTGAGTCCAAACGATGAGAACCATGAACTCATGAATGCTTGCAGCGCATCTCTAAGAATCGACGTCAATGTGATATAGTCAATTCATCTTGTGATTCTCAATTGTTGATATCCTCCTTTATCATTAGAATCATTGGAGCACGAAGGTATGCAAGTATGCTAGCTATGATTTCATTCAAGTAATCTGAGTAGCAAAGGCTAAAAAGGTGAGCTTTATGTGTGGCATCATGAATGGAAGAACAAAAAATCATCCTAATATCATTTGATGTCATAGTGTTATTAAACACTTAATAAAAAAATAACATTGGTGGTACTTTCCCATGGTAAAACAGGTCATTGTAACTAAGATACATTGATCAAGAACCTTTGTGATGAAGTTCATGCATGTCTAGTGCTTTAATGGTTCCATATTCTATGCAGGATTCATGAAAATAAGCTTCATTTTGAAATAGGTTTAGCATCTTGAGTCATGTAAGATTGTGATCCATCACAACCTCCTCTTCTTCAAGATATATTTCCAAGTGAACAAGAAGTCATTTTTCTCCCGATGGTGTAAACCATTTTTTCCAAGGGAAAAACATGTGAAAACTGATTTGGTGAATCAGCCAAGGGGAGATTTGCAGCTAGATGAGCCTGACTAAATGCCTTGAATCATCTTCACAACAAAGCATGGTGTGCCTGATACACCTGATAAATCGTCTTTATTTCATCTAATGCCACCCACTTGGTAGTCCTTACTTAAAAATTCGCCTTAATGATTCCTTGTATGGTGGACCTATCATCATCAAGAATTTTCTACATTTTTCCTATCACATTCCATTCTAATTTGCCCACTTCTAAAGTGGACAACTTATTTTGAACCTAGTATTATCAGAATCGTCTACAATAACCTAATGGGATAAACATACAAAGTTCGACTTCAGTTGTGATTGGGTACCCTCATGCTGCCATTGGCATCCATTCTTTCTAACCTTGAAGCCTAGTATGAGTTTCCAAACTGTATCCATATGTTTTCTAACACTAGATGAATCCTATGCAAAATTGCTCTGGAACCACATGTTGATGCCCGCATTGAACTTGGCTCCAATTGTAATGCTTTGAAAAAATGATTTCAAAAACACTGACTCGACACTTCTAGTGTAGCAATGCATTTTGTACCTCAGAGGAAATTATGATTACTATGCCTAGAATCAATGAACTTTTCTGATCAACAAGAGCTTTTGCTTCATACATGATCAATCAGCCCCTTGAATTCTTTTGTGTGCACCAGTTTGCATAGTGCAGACTTCTTCTATTGAAATTAAACCTATGGGTACTTTATTTGTATATTTTCCATGTGTTATTGAAAGCCTTAAACTGCCCACAGTTAGTTTAGAACAATGTTAGTTTCTACATTTCTTTCCAAACCTAAGGACCATGTGATTGCACTTCCTGGCACTATTAATGGTCAATAATGATGAGTTGACAAAACTATGACTGGGGGTCGTTGTCTAAAGATTCTTTCTATTTTGCTATCACAATTAGGAACAGATAGCATTCCAAGGGGTTTAGTTGTCTCTTGATTGTATTTAGCCTTGAGGTCAAAGCACTTCCTCCATGAAGTTGATAAAAGCCTTGGCACATTCCTTCTCACTCCCTTATGTTCCTATCTAAAGTTGAGCCCCATAATGAACTTAACTTGATCTCTAGTAATTTGAATCCTTTTAATCCAAACATGACTTATTGAAAGGTTGATTATGAAATGCTCCGACAATATTTGATAGCTTACAACTTCTCCTATGAAACAAGGAGGTCACCCTCCAAACTAGTCAACTCAGTTAATTTTTTGATCTAAGTATAGCTGATTTGGGATTGTTATGAAAGTACCTCCATCAAAAAACTTCCCATTACATAGATATCAGTGTCTAGTCCTAACTAAATTTGCTTGTTATCCCACCCTTACGATTGCCTCATTTTGTGGGAAACCCTTCAAAAATGTACCAGCAAGCTCTACTTTTAGTCGATCCAGTGAGGAGTCTCCTTTGCATTCCATCAAAGTTACTTTTCCATTTCATTTAACCACTGAGATTCCTCAATGCCTTTGGTTTTCCAATGGTTGTTCCATCAAATTCACAAGGGGATAGTGAAGAGTCTTTCAAACGAGACATTTAGCTTCTGACAACATATGGACAATCCTACACTACATAGGTGCATCTCTTCAACTCTCATGACATTTCTCTGTAGGGATTCATCTAGTTGAATATCCTGTTGAGGGATAATGCTAAGTGGAAAATATTCACGACAAATCTGAAAGCTCATGTTAAACTATGACACAAAAGTCTCATGAGTTCCATTCACCACAATGTGCAATCTTCCCTCTATTTTGCAAACCAATGTTACTAATAAGCCTATGAAATCTAAAGTCAATCCCTTCATCTAATAGAAAGCCTCATGGAAATAAATGTCAATCCAAACAATGGTAACCCTCCTCTCATAATTGCAACTTTTGAGAGATCTACCATTCAACATCCAATCTGCGATTGCACTCCATCCCCTAACTCCAAACACAGCTAAATCATTATATCTGTAGAAAAAAGGCCCAAAAGCATTTACCTTCCCCATGAGACTTGGATGGGTCCAGGTCAAGGCATCCTTGACAAAATGTCCAAATATGGCATCATGTTTCCTCCCATTAAATATTTTAATATCCCATCAGTCCAAATGCCATTGTGGTTACAATCCCAATTGCATAAATGAGACCACTTATACGATCATAACTCAAAATCACAAAATTTTACTCTTGTACCCACCAACTTAACTTTTAGAAAATAATAACATCCATAACCTTAAAATGAAGACTTAGACCATTGGCACAACAATAAGGGGGAATCCATCCTTTCCATCTACATTTTATCTTGATTGGAGAAGACTAAGACTCGATACCAATCGGGTTTCCCACTGATTCCAAATGACAATCATTTATTTCAGCTCTCCCTGCACATGACTTTCCTCATTAAGGAAGTTGTCCTTGATGTTTCATCGATATTATTTCACTTTACACTTTAATCACCTTCATGGTATCCAGACTTTTTATCCAATCCTAAAAAACAGATAACAACACTTACCTATCTAACGTCCCTGAGCAATCCACATGTAACTAGGGTTTCTATGGCCTCACGGGCCCATATCCGCTTTACTGGGGATGGAACATCCTGACCTCTGCCCCTCACTATTCCTTCCACATTGTGAGTATCTGAATTGCATCCATGGGAACTTCACATGAGGATGTCCTCAAGGAACTTAGAATTCCACCTAGGTACGAACTGCCTCCACTTTAGTCTCATCCAACCCAGAAGGCTTCGAGCTATCCTTAAATATTAATTGTGGATCCATAATGAATAGCTCATTCATGTGGGTCAGCTTGCTAGATTCATAACTCCAAGAGACTATACAAATAAGTAGCCAGACCTTTTATTTAGCTCACAGCTGCCATCTCCAATACAGGGATACAAAGGCCCATGTGAAACCAATACAGTTAAATACGTGAGTGGTTGCAACCACGTCCCCACAAAATATGTTCCATGGGTCACAGAGATATGATTCAATAATCACATCTAATGCACAGGACCATGTAACATTTATTCTATAAAACAATAATGTGAACCTGAATAGTATCCACCCACAGATGTTCAGATCCACAGTTGTTTTAACCCACAATACACTAAAATAGCCATGTTTCGTCATTTTTCCTATTTTTTCACTGAGACTCCTTAAATTCTTTTTAGGATTGAGGGAGTCCTAGGGAAAATATACAATGAAGTGCCCCAAAATCCAGATCTGTATCCAAAGCATAACCATATTTCTCTCTCGACAAATCGGCTTCCAGAACGTGTTACTTCTCTTGAAGACCTTCAGGGACAATTACACCAAATTGTTCTCTCCAAATGCTCCCAAATCAGACTACAAATGCTTCTCAGAACATGAAACTTTGGTGATTCGGGCTTGGGAAACTAATCAGATGTAGGCTCGGATTGCAAATCCTGATCAAAAAACTGCCCAAGTCCAATTTCTCCCGAGTTGTCCATTTCATGTACAGGGGATAAAAATGGATAACCGCTACCATTTTAGCTAGACAAGCTCTCAAGATTCAATAAAAATTCACTTCGATAACAGATGAAAGAACAGGTCCAGATCTTAACTATGAATATAATTTATTTTCATACAGTGATGAGGACTATGTGAATTCAGTCACTGATGGGGGGTAGATATTTATAAGGACAAATAAGCTAATGCTATAAATTAGGAGGTGGCTTCTAACCATTCCAAAGGGTTGGAAATTGTTGATTTAATGTATATTGTGTGAGAGTTCCACTTCTACACCCAAGAAATAAATTCACTAATAATATCACGTTATTTCTAAAAATAAAATTCCTATGTTCCTCTACTCTCTCTTTACAAATTTACATATATGGTAATCTTGTAAAACCAAGAAAGGTTTTTGTTCTCTTTGATGAATAAATTCATGGAAGTCTTTGTCTATGATTTGGTTGTTATCTTATCATGGTTTGTAGTTGTTTTGTTCTTCTAGTTGGATGTGGAATTAATATGGTATTATTGTATGTTAACTATGTTAGTGCCTACTCACATCATTAACCCTCTCTCTCTCTCTCCTGATTTCCCCAACTCCCCTTTACCTCTCTCTTCGATGCAATTTCCTCCCTTAAACTACATACAAGCACTTTGCCACAGAGGTTCAGTGCAGTGTTCCTGTGTGATCCGTGACCTATTGACCACTCCACATCTTTTAGGTAGTTAAATTAGTTTACATTTAATAATGGGAGCCTCCCCATACACAAGAATGATGGTCTTAGCCCCACAATGTTTGTGAAAAATCAATAATTTACAACACGACAAATTATTTTTCCAACAACAAGGTTGACAAGGCATGAGAAGAATGTTGCTTGTGTGTCATATTTCTAAGATTAATATGCTTAGAATTAGAAACTAGGTTTTGAGCCCATTTAGGAATTCTTGAATGAGAGATAGATTCTGAAGACTCCCCCTCAATATCAACATCCATCACATCAAAAGAAGGATGATCAACCTCTTGGATATCAGTTTCCATATTGTCTGAACCTTAAAGAAGGATTATCAAAATGAAGATATTCAAACTCAGGAAATGCAAAGGAGGGAAGAGACGAAGAATTACAAAATGGATTCTCAAGATCATGAACATTCCTATTCTGTATGATCGTATGTTTTATTGGATCATACACTCATAATCATTTTGATCTACTTACATACCAAACAAAAATTCAAGAATAGGAGGTAGGATCAAGTTTCTGTCGCTTAAATTTATGTATAAGAAGAGAAACACAACTACCAAATATCTTAAAATAAGAGATATCAAGGTTTTGTTTAGCCCTAACTTCATGAGGTTTAGTATGATACAAATATTTTGTATGAATTCTATTTAGTATATGAACAATAGTGTTCATAGATTCAGCCCAAAGGAACTTAGGCATAGTCCTAGCTATTTCTATGACTATTCTAGTATATCTTTCAACTTTGCCATTTCGCTTAGGAGAATAAGGAGTTGTCAATTCCCTTTGAATTCCAGAAGACACGTAAAAATCACTAAACTTCTTATTGAATAGTCACTTCCACTATCAGTTTCAATTCTCTTTTTTTATATTAGCCATGTTTTGAACTAAGAAAATAAAATCTCGAAACTTAGACAAAACATTAAAAAAAATGAATGCAGTAAGACCAAGTCATTCTAGAAAAATCATCAATAAAACTAACAACATACAAGGATCCACCAAGAGAAGGACCTTCCAAAGGTTCTCTTACATCACTATAAACCAACTCAAGAAAGCAAGAGGATTTAGACTCGTGATTTTTTTGAAATGGTTGAATATGTTTCTTACGACGCAAGTAGCTTTCACAAGTCCCATGATCTAATTTTATTTTAGGAATACCTACTACAAGGTTAAGGTGTGACATATCATTTAAAATTTTAAAGTTTACATGCCCAATCCTTTCATGCCACAATTGAACAACATCACAAGAAGAAGAAGAAGAGAGACAAGATTCAACAACAAATCCATAAAAAATGTATGAACCATTCTTTTATAAACCAACAACAATAAATTTACCAAGATCATTCTTAACATACTATTTATCTTGTGATGACAAAAATTAAGATTTTTCTTTGGTTAATTAAGAACAAGATAAAAGGTTTTGGTTTAAGTTAGGTACAAATAAAACATTCTTAATGATTCCATTTTCTAACTTAACATTGCCATAACATTTAGACTTGATGATTGAACTTACCACATTTGGTACAAGATCCATCAAATTTGACTTTAAACTTTTGATTAATCTTTGTTTTGAACTTAGTTTTAAAGTGTGATTACTGAATAGAACCCTTATTATTATTATTTTTAAAATAATTTTTATTTTGGGAGAACAATACCTAAGAGGCATTCTCTTTTGAGTCAAATTTCTCTATGAATCTGTCTTCTTGAATAAGTAAAGAAGAAAATATTTAAAGCAAGTAAATCATATTCATTTTGATATTTATAATTCAAAATAGAAATGTAGTTTTTAAAATTTTCATGAATATAAATTTGTATGATAAATTATAACAACTTATCTTGAAATAGTTCGCAATTACAATCATCTAATTGATTATTAATGTTCTTAACATTAGATAAGTAATTATTAAACTATCTTTTCATCTCCTTTCATTAGAGATGTACAAAATTACATGATTAATTTTATTATCTTTGAAAGGTGGTTTCCTTCATGCATAGTTTCCAATTTGGTCCATACATTAGTTGGAGACTCCATGTGCCCTATATGCAACAAGACTTCATCTTTGATACTTTGCAATAAGATTGACATGGCCTATTGGGATTTTTGGGAGAAAACACTCCAGTTCTTAGGTGTATATTGTCTCTGTTGGTGTGTGGGATCCTATGTGTCCTCCACTCACATATAGAGGGTCATCTCACATGGGTTAGGTTTAGGGTTAGTTTAGGTTTTTCTTGTGTGTCATGCAATAGGGTTACTTAGCACCCTATATGTATCCCTTTCATTCCTGACATTTATGAGTATGCCAAGACACTCCGCTATCTTTCCTCTATGTGCAAGCTTTGTTTCTATTGATGCAAGCTATTCCATTGATTTATCGATTCCTCCATGTGATTATGTTGGAGCTATTACGATTTCCGTTCAGAGTGACAACTACTATCGTGGTGCATCAGTTTTCAATACGATTCTTGCACAAAATCTTTCATGGTATTAGAGCTGAGATATGGTAAACATGCATTCATCATCTGAGTTGCGATGACTCTTTGTCTTCATTATTTTCTAATACTTGTGCAAGTTATTCGATCATTAGATTCTGGAAATTTATTGCTAACATATCTTAACAAGTTACTCTTGGAAATTTTTCAGTTTTGCTGTGTTCTTTGTGCATGTGTATAGATTTGTGTTTTTTCACTACTAGATTTCACTGGTTACAATCGTATTTGGTGATAAAACGTTATTTTGAGGTTGGTTCTTTTTACGGTCTTATTCATAGTTTTACAAAAATTATAATAATAAAAAGTTTTTTTTGGAAATTCCTGTGTTTTTTTGACCTACGTTTTTTACCTCTCCTAGCCTTTGTCCATACTTTGGCCTATGTATTCAATTTTTTCTGTTTTCCTGGTTGCTAGATCATTTCCTTCTCACCGAGCTCTCGTCTTTCCTTGTGCATGCTTTGACTATCCGTTGTTTGCATTCAACCTACCTTTCTGTAGATGTTTCCTTTGCATCGTTAGAGTTGATTTGCCATCCTGTGCATGGGTTTACACCTTGGT
This sequence comes from Taxus chinensis, assembly GCA_019776745.2. Taxonomy (NCBI): domain Eukaryota; kingdom Viridiplantae; phylum Streptophyta; class Pinopsida; order Cupressales; family Taxaceae; genus Taxus; species Taxus chinensis. Next base: position 61,931,686 of record CM034151.1, read on the forward strand.
CGTAATCCCACCTTGGTCATGTTCCATTTAGATTCACTTGCTCTTGCTTTGGATCATTCTCTGCACTGCCTTGTCCATGTCCCTTCTTCTGCATGTGCTCGTTCCTCACTCTCCCTATGAGCTCGTGTACCTCTGGCTCAATGTTTTCATTATTTTTTCTGCACTCCCTTTTTCACCTACGTTAGTTTTGGCTCCTATGCCCGATCTTTCTAAACCCTCATGAGCCTGCAGGCCTGCCTACTCCACCTCCTACCTGTGTGGTTTCCATTTTTTGTGCATAAACTATTTTTTCCTCATGTAAGTGTGGTGTGCGTGGATTGTTTTTTCTTGTGTGTTGTGTGTGATTATATTGACCTCGTGCTTCTCTGAGCTTCCCATCTTCCCCATACCTAACTAAGCCCAACTCAGGATTCTCTACTTCTCACGGTTTTTTTAAAACAAATGGTAAGTTTGTTACCTTTAATTTATAATAAGTTTGTTTTTTTTTATTTCTTCGTAACCGTAAGTGGGCATTTAAAAAAATTTAAGTGCAAGTTATTTGGTATTTTTTTAGAATTTATTCAGTTTCAAACCACAAACGATAAGCTTCTAAAATTTAGTGTTTTATTCGGTAAGTTTTTAAAATTTGATTCATTTCAAACATTTTAAATACACCTTTTCATTTAAGGTAGACTTTTAAATTAGATCTTAAATTATTATTAAGGTTTAATTATTACTTTTTAATTGGGTCTAATTAAAATTTTAGATCTAATTATAATCTATTTCTTCAAAGAGATTTTTAATCCAAATAATTATTTCTTTTATTCTCTGATTAGATAAAGTAATTAAAATCATCTTTTAAACTTAGCATTTTTTTTATATATCATTTTTTTAAAATTCCAAAAGCTCTAGAATTAGCTAAACTAGAGCGTTTCTAAAGCGATAAATTTTTTTTAAGCGTTATTGTCGATTTTTTAACTAATCATGCGCTCAAGTGTGTAGTAACACTCCAAGCTCATATTTGTCTTCCACTTGCTTTTTCAGCATTCTGAAGATCTCTCTGGACTCATCTTGAGTTCCTTTCTTAAAACATTGTTTTTTACCCTTATTCTTGCTTGAGACTAGTGAGCACATCCGCCACTGTTTTTACAGCAAGGGGGTATCTTTTGCGACATGAGATTTTTTTTTCTCATAGCCAGGATTTGATTTCACCTCCTTCCTAGTTTTTTGCAATTTTGCTTGTGTACGGTGTCGCTTTGCTGTGCTCCAAGAAACATGATTTTGGTCTCCTCTCTTGTGTGTTATTACGCTAATTGCAACGTGAGTTACTAAGTGTTTCCAGACGCATGTTTGGAATCGATTGTATTCAACGCACTAAACTATAAAGTGTCGAAATTAGGGGGGTTATCTATATTGTCATGGGTGGTTGTTATTCTTTTGTTTCTATATTCTGCATTCTTTCTCTCTCTTCACTATGGATGCTTACTTTCAATTCCTTTGCTTACGCCATTCAAACTTCTTTCGAATGGAGATCAAAAATAATTATGAAAATAAGGGGTAAAGGGTTTTTCTGCATCACCGTGGGAACTGAGACTGAACCAGATGATGATCCTGAAAAATCTAAGTGGTTAAACCATAGTGATAAAGCTTTATATCTTCTTTGCATGTCTATTTCTCTTGACTTTCTCTTCCACAATGAGTCGTCTGAAACACCTAATTCTACGTGGAAAACATTAGATGGAATGTTTGGACAACAAGATGACATAAGAGTGCATGAGTTAGAAAACAAACTACTAGGGTTAAATCCTAGTGATTTTGAAAACCTATAAGCATTATTCTCTAAGTTTGTCCTTACTAGATTGTTGTTAAAGGAATGTCAAGTAGAGAATAAATATTCTCAACTAATCTTGTCGATTCTCAACTAATCTTGTCGATTCTCTCTACGTTAGGTCTTGAATATGCTTTCTTTGTGTCAACTTTTTACACTACAAAAGTTTCCTAGGGCAAGGATTGGAATATGCCCTCCTTTAACTATTTTTCGTCCAAACTCATTTGAGAACAGGACAAACTCATTCAAATGGGGTCTCTCAAGTCCAATTCACATGCCCTTGTAGGAAGTACTAGTAAGGAAAACAAGACTGAAAAGAAAAAAGAAAAAAAGGATTAACCTAAGAAGGAAACCAAGACCAAAACTAAAATTAACATGAACACTTTGACTTCTGAGCCTAGAGCACAGAAAGACACAGTATTTTGTGTTCTTATTGCAAGAAGTCCTAGTCATAAAAGAGCATACTATGTATGAGAAAAATAAATTGATCACCTTACTCATTTACTTGAGAAAAATCAAATAGGTGTTCCCAAGTCTATGAAACAAATTGCTCCGAAGGCTGAGTCTTCTACTGCAAAAGGGTCTGAATATGATAAGAAGAAAGGAAAGGCCCTTATAGCCAAATTTTCTCCTTCATCGATGTGGATTATAGATTTCGGTGCCTCACACCACATGGCTTCTTTGCATGTTGAGTTCTCCAACATCGATCCTTGTGGTATGTCCCAAATCATGATGGGTAATGACACGACAGTTGTTAGGAAATACGAGATAAAATATGCGGAATAATCCCTTACAGAATCTCAACAGTAGAAACTAATATGTAGAAATTATTATAGATCTCAAATAAAATTACAGAATAAAATAACACAACACAAAGAGACAAGTATTTAACGTGGTTCACCCCAATTTGGGCTACGTCCACCAAGAATCACTTGCTTAGATTTTATTACAAGCCACCATTCTCTCAATACAATACCCATATCCGTTTGGAGCTTATGCTCAACAAACTCTATAGAATTCACACCCGAATTCAAAACACATCTGCAATACATTTGTTTTGTACTATCTATCATACATGCATAAGACCATATAAATAGACAACTGCTTAAGTAGTTTAATACAAAACCGTGGGTATCAAAATACCGATGGGAAAAAAACCAAAACTGTCCCATAAACCTATGGGTAGTCGAAGAGGCAGTTTTACAACCCATATGGGTACCGAAAAGCACGTGGGCCCGATATTTCAACCCATAATTTTTTGAGACCATTACCCATGGGTTACACCTAAACCACCCAAAAAAAAATGCTTTAGGGGCTTCGCTTCCAAACCCCCCTGAACCCGCTCACCGGCGAGCAGGACCGCATGTAAAGTGTACCCGAGTGTAACTCTTAGTGTACAGGTCTTCAACACTTTCACACATGAAAACAGGCTCCACAAACCTAACAATCTCCCACTTGAAGATTAGTTTTCCTCTAAGCAAGCTTCTCAACCCTTCACTAGTCATCTGTGAAGACCAACCAAAGTTGAACACAACTTTAGTTTTTCCCTTGTGACCACCTTGGTCATCATGTCTATAGGATTCTGACTGGTATGAATCTTCTCCAACTTCAAATTATCTTCCTCGAAAGTTGTCCTGATGAAAGTGATACCTTAACTGTATATGCTTTATCCTAGAGTGGAAAATAGAGTTCTTAGCTAGGTGTATAGCACTCTAACTATCACTATGTAGCTTACATTCCTCCTGCTTATGCCCCCAACTCCTCAAGTAATTGTTATAGCCAAATCATCTCTTTTCTTACCTCTGTGGTAGTAACATACTCAGCCTCCGTGGTTGACAAATCCACTCAGCTTCTGTAGTCGTGAAATCCAGCTCACTGTTGTCCCACCTATAGTGTAAATATAACATGTCGTGCTCCTCCTACTGTCTACATCTCCAGCCATGTATGAATCTACATACCCACGTAAAGTGTTGTCTGATCCACTGTAGCAAAAAATTATCCCCATGGTCCCCTCTCAAATACCGAAGGATCCACTTTACTGCTTGCCAATGCTCTTTACTTGGATCACTCATAAATCTACTCACAGCTCCCACTGCATGGGCAATATCAAGCCTAGTGCACACCATAGCATACATCAAACTACCAACTACTGATGAGTAAGGTACCTTGTACATTTGGTTTCTTTCCTACTCTGTCTTGGGACAATGCTCCTTTGATACTTAAAATGGCCTGCCAAAGGAGTCCCAATGGGTTTAGCATCCTGCATGTTAAACCTATCCAATACCTTCTTAATGTACTCTTCTTGAGATAAATTTAGCTTTCGTTCCTTCCTATCCTGAGTTATCCTCATACCAAGGATTTGTTTGGCTGCCCCCAAATCCTTCATATCAAAGGATTCACTTAGTTGTTTCTTGAGTACTTTTATTTTCTGCATGTTTTTACCTGCAACCAACATGTCATCAACATACAAACACAGGATAATATAACTTCCATCCTCAAATTTCTTTGTATACACGCAATGGTCAGAATGACATCTAATATAACCTTGCTCCATCATGAAGCTATCAAAATGCTTATACCATTGATGTGGAGCTTGTTTCAAGCCATACAAGCTCTTCTTTAGTTTACACACCATCTCCTCTTTACCTTTGATGTCATAGCCCTCTGGTTGCTGCATATATAGTTCCTCCTCCAAATCACCATGGAGAAATGCAATATTTACATCTAACTGTTCTAAGTGCAAGTCTTCTGCTGCCACTATTCCAAGAACAGTTCTAATAGAAGTCATTTTTACTATAGGAGAAAAGATCTCATCAAAATCTATACCTTGTTTCTGTGCAAACCCCTTGACCACCAACCGGGCCTTATATATTTTCTTTCCTCCTTCTTCATCTTTAACTCTATACACCCACTTGTTCTGGAATGCTCTTTTTCCTTCCAGTAGCTTCACCAAATCCCAAGTCTAGTTCTCCATGAGAGACTTATGATCCTCATCCATTTCTTGCTCCCACTTCCTACTGGCATCTACCTGCATTGCTTCATCAAAGCTCTCTGGCTCTCCACTATCAGTGAGTAATAAATAATAAAGAGAAGGAGAAAATCATTCAGGTTATTTTCTTACCCTAGAAGACCTCCTCACTGTAGGAGTTTGGGGTTCCTGTTGAGTCGGTTCCTGAACTGATTCATGGGTCACAGTCCCATCCGGAAGATCCTCTACCACTGAATATTCTTTCTTGGATTCTTCCCTATTTTCCTGTAACTATTGCTTATACATGACTTTCTTGTTAAAGACCACATCCCTAGACTGAATGATTTTCTTGTCCTTAATACTCCAACATTTAAATCCAAAGTCATCACCACCATAACCAATAAAAGTACATTTTTCTGATTTAGCCTCTAGCTTTTTCCTATCATCCTTGTCTATATTAACAAACACCTCACATCCAAAGACTCCAAGAAATGAATAATCAACTTTCTTACTGTACCAAGCCTCCTCAGGTATGCCTCCATCCAAGGCACTTGAAGGTACTCTATTTATCAAGTACAGATCTGTGCTCACCACTTCTACCCAAAAATAAAGAGGTAGTCCTGCATGTATCTGCATGCTCCTAGCACATTCCATTATTGTTCTGTTTATCCTTTCTGACACCCCATTCTGTTATGGGGTCCCTGGAACTGTATTTTTCCTATGGATTCCATTCTTAGAACAATAATCATTAAATTCATTGCTGCAATACTCCCCTCCATTATCTGACCTGAAACATTTTAGCTTAAGACCTATTTCATTCTCTACCAAGGCTTTCCATTTAACAAAAGTGTCAAATACATCAGATTTGTTTCTAATACAATAAACTCAAACTTTCCTTGTTGCATCATCAATAAAAGTAATATAATAACTTGAATTCCTAAGAGATGATACCTGAGCTGGCCCCCACACATCAAAATGCACCAACTCTAACTTACTCTCTTTATTTGTAGGTCCAACCTTGAGAAACCTTACTCGCTTTTGTTTCCCATATATGCAGTTCTCATAGAACTCCAAACCTGTTTCTGTATATCTAGGAAAATTCTTCTTTATGATGTCCATGCCCTTATGGCTCATATGAACGAGCCTATAGTGCCATAATGTTGTATCTGCATCTGAAGCCACAAGATTACAATCATTAGTACTATCAGTGGATAAATACAAGGTTCCAACCTTCTTGCCTCTTACCACCACAAGAGCACCCTTGGTAACCTTCCAAGAGTTAGCTGTAAATATCACAGTACAACCATCACTTCCCTAATTGCCCCGCCAATATCAAATTTCTCCTTTATGTAGGCACATGTTTGACATCCTTCAATAGCCATGTATTCCCATTCTGCATCTTAACCTAAATAGAACCTTTTCCAACTATACTGCAAGGCTCATCATCACCAAGAAAAACATGCCCAAAATCCCCTTGAACATAATCAACAAAATAATGCCTATGTGGAGTAGCATGAAAAGAAGCCCCTGAATCTAAAACCCAAGATTCAGTAATATTATGCCGAGAAAGAATCAAAGCATCCTGGCATACATTAACCGATGCCACATTTTTCCTCTTTTCTTCTTGTTGTTTCTTCTTATCCTGAAGCTCCCAACAGTCCTTCTTTGCATGCCCAAGCTTTCCACAATTCCAGCATACAATCTTGTTCTTGGATTTTGACCTTGCCCGATCTTTTGATTTTCCACGGTTTCCTCTATTCTTTTGTCTCCCTCTAGTTTCCATTGTCAAAGCATTCCCTAAAGTAGAAGATTCCCCAGAGATTTTTCTTCGCATTTCTTTGCTTAGAATCACCCCTACAACGTCCTCAAACTTCAACTTCGAGTTAGCTAGAACCGAGTTACTTACCGCCATTACCAAGCTATTCCAACTTTCAGATAAAGAGCACAGAATTAATAAAGCCCTAAATTATTCATCAAATTCTATTTTAACCAAAGCTAGCATATTCAAAATCGTATTAAAATAATTTAAATGTTCTACTAAAATATTCTCATACATCCTCATATTAAACACCTTTTTCATTAAAAATATCTCGTTAGAGGTAGAGGGTTTTTCATACAACTTCCCTAATGCATCCATTAGATCTTTTGTAGTCTTTTCCTTTGAAACATTAAATAATACCGAAGATGCAAGACACATCCGAATTGTCCCAAGTGCCTTCCTATCCAGCAAATCCCATTCTGCATCTGTCATACTCGAGGGTTTGTTCACCTTCTCAGACAACGAAGTATAAAGATCTTTTTGATAAAGGTAATCTTCCATCTGCACCTTCCAAAGACTGAAATTCTATCCGTTGAATTTATCAACCCTAGATCTTCCTTCATCTGCCATAACTCTCACTCAAGCTAAAAACTTTCCCTGCGATTCAACACTTCAGCAAACATAACCATACTCTGATACCAATTTTTAGGAAAGAAGAGATAAAATATGCGGAATAATCCCTTACAGAATCGCAACAGTAGAAACTAATATGCAGAAAATATTATAGATCTCAAATAAAAGTGCAGAATAAATAACACAACACAGAGAGACAAGATTTGACATGGTTCATTGAATTTGGGCTACATCTACCAAGAATCACTTGCTCAAATTTTATTACAAGCCTCCACTCTCTCAATATAATACCCAAATCCGTTTGGAGCTATGCTCAACAAACTCTACATAATTCACACCCTAATTCAAAACACATCTGCAATACATTTTCTTGTCTATCTATCATATGCATAAGACCATATAAATAGACAATTGCTTAAGTAGTTTGATACAAAACTGTGGGTATCAAAACAATGGGCAAAAAACTAAAATCATCCCATAAACCTATGGGTAGCCGAAGAGGCAGTTTTACAAAACAATGGGTACAGAAAAAAAAAACATGGGCCCAAAAACATCCCATAACGGTTACCCATTACCCATGGGTTAATAAACCACCCATGAAAATTTACTTCGGGGGCTTCGCTTCCAAACCCCCCTGACCTGCTCACTGGCGAGCAGGACCGCCGTAAAAATACCTAAGTGTAACACATAGAAGGTGTACCACACTCTAACATGAAAATAGGCTCCACAAACATAACAACAGTGTCAGTTTCTAGTAGTGGATCAGTAGAGATGGATGGTGGAATATTCAACCAAGTGTTGAGTGTTCCTTATCTCTCTACCAATCTCCTATCGATTTACCAAATTACTCACTTTGGTGAAGGAATGTTAGTGGAATTTGATCCTAACTCAGTGATTATTCGTGAGCTTAATGATGACACTATAGTGGTTGAGGGAAAGACGGATCAGTGTTCATGGTTGTATACCTTTTCCCACTTTACTTCTGATTCTACGCTCACTTCCTTGCTCACTCATGTAAATGAGGTTATTACGCTATGACATGAGCATTTTAGACATCTAAATTATCTCTACCTTGAATAATTGAGCCAAAACAAAATGGTCAATGGGTTACCCCGTGTCAAGTTTTCTAAGGGTCTTTGTGAGGGTTGTACCCTTGGAAAGTATCCTGAAAAGAAATTTGACAAAGGAAAATCCTGGAGAGCTACTCGTCCCTTGGATTTTGTTCACAACGATATTTTTGGTCCATTTCTATCTCCTTCGTTTACTAGAACTCTTTATGTGCTCACCTTCATTGATGACTATTCATGATATACCTGGGTATATTCTCTTAAGCTTAAGTATGAAGTCTTTGAAAATTTTCAGGACTTTAAGGCTCTTGCTGAGAAACAGACGGAACGGTATATTAAGGTTCTTTGAACTGACACTGGAGGTGAATATGTAAACAATAGGTTCATGGATTTATATACTTCTGAAGGGATCTCCTTACAACATATAGTTGCTTATAGCCCTTTGCAGAATAGAGTAGCAAAAATAAATAACCGTACTCTTAAGGAGATGGCCACTTGTATGATTCACTCAAAGTTTCTTCCTCCGCAGTATTGGGCTGAAGCAGTGAACTGTGCTAATTACATTCAGAACCATGTTCCACATAAGGCAATAAGAGGGATGGCACCCTTTAAAGCATAGTTTGGACGCAAGCCTGATGTTGAGCACTTTTGAGTCTTCGGATCCAAGGCTATGGCTTGGATTCCTAAGAAGAAATGCAAGGCATTGGAACCAAAATCCAAACCTTGTATCTTTGTAGGGTATCTTGATGGCATGAAGGGATATCAATTGTTGAATCCTAATTCTCATGAGATTTATATTAAGAGAAGTGTTAAGTTCGATGAATCTTCTTCGACTTCTACTTCTCTACCTATTGAGGTTCTTCAGCTCGTTGATTTTGATTCTGACTCATCAGATGATGATGTTATTAAGTGTGCTCCTCTTCCTGATCCTCCTGACCATTAGACCTTTGAGTCTTCTGATTCTGACTGTAGTGATGACAAGGACTATGTCCCTTCTCACTCAAGTGAAGAATCTTCTGACTCTAACCCTGATCCTCCTAGTCCTTTTTGGGCTAGGAAAACTTTGCAAAGTGCTAGAGATTTAGTTGAAGATACTTTGGATATGAGACCTATTCACTCAGATTTTGTTGGACCCCACTCTTTCTAATCCTCAGTCTTTCTGGGAGGCTTCTAGTATTCCTGAGTGGGATTCTTCCATGGATGAGGAGTATTCCTCTCTCATGAAGAACGATACTTGGGATCTCACCACTCTTCTGAAAGGAAGAAAAATTGTTCGGTGTCAGTGGGTGTTCCAAACAAAGTATGGAGTAATATGGAGACATCAAAAATTTTAAAGCATGATTATTAGCTAAGGGTTTATCCTAGATAGCTAGGGTTGATTATACTGAAACCTTTTCTCTGGTTATGAATGTGACTTCTATTCGACAGACCCTTGTCATTGCCACAGCAAACAGATGGAAATTCCATCAAATGGACGTTAAGAGTGCCTTCCTTCATGGTGATCTAGAGGAAGATATCTACATGGAACAACCTCTGAGTTATGTCCATGATCCCTCCCTCATTTGTAAGTTAAAGAAGTCTCTTTATGGCCTCAAACAAGCCCCTCGGGCTTGGTATTCCAATATGGTCTCCTTTTTACTTACCTCAGGGTTTACTAGGTGTCACTCTGATCCAAATATTTATATTCTACGACAAGATGACTCAATACTCATCCTTGTTCTCTATGTTGATGAATTTTTTATCACATGCAGCTCTTCCTCTATCATTGATTCTGTGAAGATTGCCTTGGGCAACAGGTTTTCCATGACTGACATAGGTCTGCTTCATTACTTTCTTGGGATCCAAATTTCACAATCTAACTCGGGAATTGTGATTTCACAATCTAAGTATGCTCTTGACTTGCTTGCTCGTTTTCAGATGTCTGATTGCAAGTATTCTCCTAATCCTTTTCTTTTCGAGGTTAAGTTGGTTTCTGATTACTCTACTCCCTTGGTTGATGGCACCCTTTATCGAAAGTTGGTGGGGAGATTGATTTACTTGACTCACACTCAACCGGATTTATCTTATGTTGTTGGGATCATGTCTAGATTTATGCAGGAGCCACATGATCTACATTGGAAAACAACTAAGCGGATCCTTCATTATGTTCGTGGCACCTATACTGATGGCATTCACTATTATGGAGGCGTGGATATTAACTTGATCGTGTTCACAAATTCTGATTGGGCTGGTGACTTAGATCATCGGAAATCTACCTCTACCTATAGTTTCTCTCTTGGTTCAGGTCCTATTAGTTGGTCTAGCAAGAAGCAAAATGCAATTGCAATATCTTCTACAGAGGAAGAATACAGAGGAGCAGTTAACGCTGCCACAAAGGTTGTTTGGCTATAGGGTATTCTGACAAAGTTTGGCATCCACTTTCAGAGGCCTACCATTATCTATTGTGATAACCTGAGCACTATCTCAATTTGTAGAAATATAGTTCAACATCAGTAGACGAAGCACATTGAGATCCATATGCACTTCATACGAAAGCTTATTCATGATGGTAGCATCGACATTGAGTACATTTAGATAGCTGATCAGATTGTAGATATATTCACCAAGCCCTTCACTGAGGTGAAGTTTATTCACTTACGGTCTCTTGTTAGGGTGAGGTCTTATGCAGCTGCTCATCTTCTTCGGCCTATATAGTCCTTCTCTTCTTCTTCTTCTTCTAGGAAGATGTTGTTTGTATATGGGCACCTTATCAGGCCTTTAGTTTCCGAGCCCCATTGACACATCTTTCTTAGTTGTTTAGGAGTGTCTTCTTATTCTATCTGACTCATCATAGCCACTACCCCAACTTTAATGAAGGGGGGTGTTGGTGTGTGGAATCCTATATGTCCTCCACACACATATGGAGGGCCATCTCACATGGGTTAAGTTTAGGGTTTGCTTGTGTGTCATGCACTAGGGTTACTCAACACCCTATATGCCCTATAGGGTCCATACATTAGTTAGAGACTCCATGTGCCCTCTATGCAACAAGACTTCATCTTTGATACTTTGCAATAAGATTGACATGCCCTGTTGAGATTTTTGGGAAAAAACACTCAAGTTCTCAGGTGTATATTGTCTCACAATGGGTTTATTTTTAACACTACTAACTAAATCCCATAGCTTTCTAGCCATAAATATAGCCTTATTCTAATTCTTCATACACTATAATTATACCCATTTAAAAGCTGAGTTTTTTCTTCGAAAAGATTGAATAACTCACCATTTTAAGATGATTTTTGAAAATTTTAAAAACAAAGTGTTAGGCAGGTTTGTAGAAGTTGCACAGATCCACAAAATACAGAGAATAAGCTTTTGCAGACTAAAAACAAAAGAAGAAACTTGTAACTTGATAAAAAACACTTAATAGGGCAAGGACACCAAGAAGGAAGACCACACAAAACACTAATGAACAATTTTGAGGGGTTGTAAGGCACTGGAAAAAAAATTCTATCCATTTGAAAAAATTACAAGGTGCGGTACACTAAAATAATGTTCCGCGGGTTTTAGTGTTTTGTGGAAAACTAAGCCGGAAATTGTTGAACAAGAAAGTATGCGAGATATTAGAAGTCCATTGGAAGTACATGGAACAATAAAAATCCATGGGACACTACAATTACATGAAACAAAGAAGATGCAAGCCACAAAATAAAGAAATCCGTGCACCAAAGCTAACAGTCCGCAGGACAAAGAAATTGGTGGAACAAGAAAAATCCGCGAGATACTAGAAATACACGGAACAAAGAGAATTAAAAAAAGGGAGGAGTCGACACAGATGAAGCCACGAAGCACAAAAATATGCCGCGAAGAAGTATAAGATGCCACATAAGAAGAAATTTCTTGATAAAGATTTAAAGCTGTGGTAGAATGAAGTTATCAAAAACTAGTCTAGTTTCATAGGCTTTTCAAATTTTAGTTATTCGTGGATAGGCTAAAGATATGAAAGTCTTAGAAGGATGCCATGAAGCAAAGGATTCCACAAAATACTTGAAAAGCCACACAAGTCTTGAAAAACCGCAAAACAGACAAAAGACTGTGTAAGGATCAAAAATATTGTGCAACACTAAAGTATGCAACCTTTGGCAAAAAGGCAATGTAACACTAAAATATGTCATGAAGGGCACAAAAAGACGTGCAACATTACAAAACAACATGCAATATTTTGAAAATTCGTGGATGTCAGGAAACCACTAGGGAAGGCCCCAAAACAGGTAAATAAGCCGCACATTAAGGAAACTTTATGTGAAATACTTAGATGTGCCACCAAATATTCAAATTTCTAATGAAGGCCTAGAAAAAAGTTCGTGAATGATTAGAGAAATCTGCGGAACTCTTGAAAAGTTGAATAAGACTTGGAAAACCTAAGAAACTAAGGAGAAGCCTACGAAGCAAGGCAGAATACTGCTAAGATCTCGAAAAAAAAGAAAAACAACCGTGGAAGATAAAAAATGTAGATTAAACATGCATATTCAATGGAAACCTAGGGTTTGATCATTCACATAGATATGAAGCACCCAAGAACTCTGCATTTATATTAAATCATAAGAGTCATGGTTTGTGCATCTTGTATGACTGAAAAAGCTGTGGAAATCTAGAATACAAGCCGTAGACCTTGAAAATTTCAAAAATCTTCAGATCTGCACGATTCCTTGCACCTACAAATCACAAACTAACAGATCTATCCTACACAAGCATAAACACAAGATTTGATTCAATGTTAGGAGATTTAACAGATAAATAATGTTATAAATTATAGATCCACAATATAAATTATCAAAGATTATAGTTTATAAAGTGTAGTAAAATTTAGAAACACAAATTGAGATGTTTATAATGCATATTTCAGAATGTAAACACCATGAAACAAAATGTAAATGAACAAAGTGACATAAGATATAATTGGGAAAACCATGAAGGGTGAAAAACCTGCTGAAAATCACTTATCTTTTTTTAGAATCAATTTCACCCAACATTCCCACTATTCCTTAATCAGCGCACATCAACTTGCTTGACAAGTCACACTTCTTGGTTGATGATCAATCGCCAATAAGTGTGTTGTTACAGTGTAAAAAACATATGTAACCAATCTCTAAAGTGATAACCTTTTTTTATATAAGGCGGGTGGTCATTCTACTCTTATATTTTAAATTTAAAATATATGCCAAGACCACTAGTCATTGGTGTATTTTAATACAACAGTTTCCTGCTTAATATTACAAACCCCAACATGTCCTGTTTATTTTTTGTTAAAGAGCCTATATTGAAAGGTATCATTTAGTATTTATGTTCACAAGATGGGTTAATGACATGGCATTGGTAGTTGTGAATTATATTGATGATAATTATTTTAATTCAATAGTTATCAATGCTAATTATTTTTCTTTGTGGTTCTCTTTCGTAAAACCATACTTTATGTATAATTGATGATAAATATCTTGGCTTTTGTTTGGATTCATTTATGCAAATTATGATGCTGATTTGTTGAGCAATATACTTGGTGAAGATGAGGTGGGTTTAATAATGAACATAATTTTCATCATACCACTTATTTATCCTATGATAGGAATCGATGCAGTCATGGTTACAAGTCCCAATTAATGGATACCTTATATCTTTCTATCCTAAAATACACAATGTAATCCTGGAGGAAAGGAAATACAACTCAATGAAACTGAATATTAGAACATCATTTGATTCAACAAAAAGGAAAATACCCAACAAGCGCACATATAAAAATTACACAAAATGATGTGTTATAGCAAGTAGATCTACATAGCTTTTCTTGATAAGTCATATAGTGTGCTCAAAGAATATAAATGTGTCCTACTTTTTGTACTGCCAAAAAATATGTCCCGTAACCAAAAGTTAAACAAACACATATAAAATGAAAAAACACATATTTTTAAGAGCTTAAATATACCAAGGTGTAATACATCCAAAATTTACGTGGATTTTAATATTTTTAAAGATTTATTTACTTATCATTTTTAAAAATATTTTAGGTCACCTAGTGGGACTCACTTATATGTTTTTACCCATTTACAAATATAACTATTTCAAGTCAATCTCTCAAAGAATAAATAATCCTTAGAAGTTACAACACTTAACTTACAATTGACTATCATTCACAATTGTAAGGACATATTTATATAGATGTAAGACCCACCTATCTATATCATGGTATCTTAATCTCCTTAACTCGAGGACCTCTAACCATGACTTTGTCAAGGTTTGTAACCTATAAATATTGTGAACGATATTTCTTAAAATGTTATTAGTGAAACCCTTCATAATGTTAATAAATATTGGATAGCTACATTTCCCATTGCCTTTCTAGCATCAGCTTGAATATATATGATCCACATTAATTATATAAATGCTTCTCCCCTTTACATTTCAATCATCAAATTTTTTCTATTGCAAGAACAAATGAAACGTCACACAAGAATATGTTTTTCAAGATGTAATGTATAACCTACTGAAATTATTTCATAATTTTCTTGTTCTATTGGTGGATTATGTGTCCTAAGTGAACATTGTTTCTCAAATATTTTTACTTAATGGTTTAGTTTTTTAATATTTGTTCTACATCTATGTATTTGTATAAAATATTTTTGAAATTTCAGATAATAGTATCAAAAAAAAGAGAAAAAATATGAAAAATGAGATATTTATTCACTGGTTAATGTGTAGATTGACACTCAATCCATAAAAGTTCGTGCCATTGTGTATAAGGAATGCTTTAGATTTGTAGTTTCACTTTAATAGTTGAGAATAAAATCAAATTCTTTTAGATGTATTCGTCAGCAGTAATTGAGTATAATCTAATAAATTAATAAGGTGTTTCTATGATACTACCTTGAAATAGAAAAACGAGGTGCATATTTCTTTGAAATGGAAAATGAATTTGAGTTCATTGACACCAATGTTTTCTAATTCATTATCTTTTATTTATTATCCTATGTTGAACTTTAACAGCTAATAAATGCCTTTGCACCGTTAATTAAATATATATGTTTAAAGAGATATATCCCTTTTGACAATTGTTTTAAGAAAAGCAATTGTCTTCTGGAAAGGAAAATATGATGAAGTGTGGAAGCTTTCAAATCTTCCAAATTCCGTTCTTAATTTTCTTCATTTGGAAAGATACGCTTTTAAACAGTGAATGAGGTGACGTTTAACACTTGATTGTATTCTTTCTCTGTTAGAATAAATGGTTGTCTACTTCAATTATAATTTAAAATAGTTTGCTGACAGATTTCATGTAATCTGGGGAAATTGAAAGCAAGATTCCCATATAAAGAGAAGGAATTATGGCAGCAGGTGGAGATTCGAGTGTGTAAAGCTCCCCTTGATCGCTTTGGAACAATAATTTGTCAATGATTTAACGTCTGCATAAAGAAATATAACAAACGAATAAAAAGTACGTTTGAAAGAGGATTTTAAATTAAAAATAATAATGACATTTTCCCACTTGTAATCCACTTATTTAGACTCCAAACACAAGTAAAATCCCATATAAATCAACAATTTTTTTGGTGGTTTACAATAGAAAGGTGGTAGTAGGTAGTTATATATTATTTGTTTTCAATTAATTGCATAGAATGTTATACATTATTTATAACCAATAAAAACATTGAGTAACATATGGTATTTATATCTGGTTCTTTTCTCTCTCTGGTTCTTTTGCTTATCCTGGCTTTTAGGCCTTCTTTTGTAATCAAGGGTATAGTCCCTTTCAAAAAACTATTTGCTAATAATTAAAAAAAAAACGTATGGTATTTATAATTTGAAATGTAAGATTATTAAAACTTTATAGACATTCTCAACAATTGTATTTAAAGAAAAAAAAAACTAAAACAAAAAGTAGAAATATTTGGTTGGGCACGCCACACATTGTGCCTACTCAATATTGTTTTTTAAGAATAGAAAAGGGGGTTTAACATGGCCCACCTATAGTCTTAGAGACCCGTAGTCTATTTATAGCTTTAGACATGATGCTTTGAAATTCTTTTGTATTATGTTTTTTGATTCCTTACACAAATAAATTTTGAAGATTGTCTTATCTTCTGGAAGAATTGTATATTTTTATAAGTTCTTTAATATAATTAATATATATTTTTGAGAGACCAAAATATTTCATCTTGTTAGGATTTTTTCTTGAAAACGATTGAATGATAGAAACATCAAACTCGATTCAACTATTTTCCTTATTAGAAGCTTCTCAACAACAGTCAAGGCCTTATTGACTTGAGTTTTCATGTCCACATGCTCCTACAAATGATTTGAATCTTCTACCATTTTAATTCCCTGTATGTCATCCATTTTGGCTCTGAAACCTACAAAAGGGATAGAGCTTAAGCAATCTTGAAGATTTTGTTTTTATCTTGGACTTTCTCCTTCCCTTTGGAATCAAGTTTAGGGTCCATCTTTACTATTTCCTAAGTACTTGAGATTCTTATTTTTCAACCTACATTTCCAAAATCACATTCAAGGGATATTCCAAAACTAGATGACCATGGTTGTGGCATATCAAACATGGGCATAGTGGGGGGATTCCACAGTCTAGGGGTTGCACAAACACTGCTACATGAAGTGGAATTTTTGTCACATATCGAGTCAAATTTATATTGCTATGTATATTTTTATTCCTTGAATTAATTTGTTATGAAAATCCAAATCTATTGTGTCACACAATTTTCTTCAACTTAATTAGCTACAAATTATATAAAAATTTAAGACAACTCTGTTTACCGTATCTACATTATACATAATTGGGGCATGCTAATTATGACTTTAATGCTTCTCCATTCACATGTATTATAGGAAGGTGTCGTGTATGTCTTTCAACAACAACATTTATTATATATTTATTTAATATTCACTGGTGAGGAAACTAATTGGCTCGTGTTAGAATGATCATTTGATATTTTTCTCTTGTACAACAATGATATATTAGATAAATTAACCATCTTTTTGCCTTCTCTTTTAGATATGTTTTCAAAAAGATTTAGAATCAACATGCATAACTATGCTACTACCATTAACACCATTCTTTTTCAATGGCTTCAAGTTTTTTGTTTTGCCACCATTGCATTGAATGAATATGCTCATCTTTCTCTCTGTCAATAGATTCATCAAGATTTTGTTAAAGCTAAAGATAACCACTTTTGAATTCACAGTTCTTCATACTCTAATCTCTACAAATGCCAAGGAAACATAAATATATAATCTATGACATATAGTAAATATTTCACATATATCAAGTTTGTGTTATTAGTTGCAATCTTACTTAATTTTGTGTAACCATTGGTACCAGATCATGAGAACAAGATGGCATTGGTCTCTTGTTGAAAATGGATTGAAAACAACTTAAGTATGTTTAAATAACCCTCATGGAGAAACTTATTAGTGACATGCTCCTATAGCTATAATTGAATCTTCGACCACATAAGATTTAAATTTCTACAAATGTAGACGGGCTTGCAATGGAACAACTTATAAATAATTCAATATATGAGGAAATTTTTCTTGAAAACACATAATGTAAAGAGATTTTCTATACGAGTATAATGTTTTCTGACATCATATATAAAAAATTAAATAAAACCCAACAAAAAAAACCAATATGATATCTTGTAATTAGATATTTATAAGATGTTCAATTTACATTGTTTACCCTACCGTGTATGAAAATTAATTGCTTAGGAAAAAAATGTAAATAAATATATGCAAGGAATATCCATGGAGCTTTTAGACACATCTAAGTCAATTTTTACATAATAACTTCTCTTCATTTAGTAGGAAGTTGGGTAATTCATTTAAAATAAATACAAGATCATAAAATTTCATGCCCTTACATTATTCCCCGCTCAATTGTTTAAAAATTGAAAAAGTGATCCATCGTTGAACATTAACCATGATTAAGAACTCAGTAGATAATACGTTTCAATATGTAACATTATAACATAAATAATTATTTTTTCTCCTACAACATGAGTTTACTTGAGAATATGTACGATTCCATATTTTGACTCCCAAAAACTTATACAATGGTGAGCTTGTGCACAATTTATTTAGTTATTAAAAAAATGTTATTAGTATCTCTTTGTTAGAGTCTTCTCATAATGTTTTTTTTATTTGATGAAAAAGATCTTATATAATATTAAATGAAACATGATACAAGATTCTCTCAACAAAAAACAAGTGGTATGAGAGCATGCCCCAAAGCCACAAACACACTAGGCCATGCCTAGGAAATTACAAAGAAATTACAAACAATTAAAAAACAAAACCACTCAAAGGAACATAACGACTAGGACAACCAAAGGACCCCTGAGAGATAGGAGAAACAAAACACCCCTTATTCTCCTTATATTTCATGACAACAACCCACAGAGCCTACGAAAGATCCAATGCAAGCGAAGGGACTGGGCGAGCGCTATTCAGACTCGGGTCAAACCTAGAAGACTCAAAGATATGCGACCACTTGGTACCACCGCCAGCCAGGGGAATCTCAACATTCATAATTTCATAATTGTCGGGAGGAGAGCATGTGTTTTGGCGGTGAGAATGGCTACCATATTTTAGGCCGCAAAGCAGGCATTTTTTTTTTCTTTTTTGAGACTTATTGAGCACGCAAGCCTCTTGCAGGTGACCAGTTTGGTGACATAATCGACATCAGAAGGCTGTGTTCTCATAATCAAGAAGCTTAGTTCATCTGAAACCATCCTGAAGTAGCTCCAACTTATCAGAAAGCCCCTTACTGAGGTCCACCTCAATGCAAAGACGAGCATTGTAGTGCCCACTTCCCTTTGACACTTTTAGATACCGATTTTGATACTATTGATCATATTATGGACACTATTATGTTTTGTTTTAGTATGATGGTTAGATGTTAGATCATGGATTAGTATTGATCTGGATTCAATTATTATGCTTGATGATTACTAGAGACATTTTCTATATGTGGTTGATGATATACTGTTTGACATGGACATATTATAGATGTTGATTTGGACTTATGATATTGGATATTTTGAGTAGATATGGTATGGTAGATTTTGATGATGATATAGTTGATTTATTTAATTAAAAATGATAATGTTGAATTATTGATATTGTTGTGATCTATGTGTTTGGATGATTTTGAGATATTGTTTATATCATTTTAGATGTTCTGATATGGCCACGAGGCCGAAGGAGGTATTTACATTTTGTAGGTTAAAAAATCACAACAATGTCGGGGGACTGGAGACTAACCATATTAAAATTTCGGGTGAATTCAACAAGGTCACCATGACAACTGTGTTATGTGTTTGTGTGTTGTGTTATGTTAGGAATTCCCATGGGGGCGGATTTCCATTATATGTGACCATGGGATATGTGTTTTATTTATGTGTTCTTTTTTTATAATTATTGTTATTTGTAATGTGTTCCTTCTTTTTATTAATTTAAATGTGGTAGATTAATGTGATAGTCATATAGTTAAATTTTTATTTAAATTAAATTGGGATGTGGAATGTAATAAATAAAGTTGTTGTTATAAATATTAATGTGGTAGGAGTGTGTAAGTGATGTTGTAAGGAAATTTGTAAGAGTCTTGTAAGGTGGATTTTGGAAGGTCAAGCACTCCATCTTTTATGAAATTCGAATTTTACCTTGGAGGCCAAATTTGGAGGCTTGTGGGACAAGTTAAACTTGTCCCACACCTCTTAAAATGATCCACTAACCATGCTTATGGTTTGGAGGTTAAATGTAGGCATTTATAATGCATTTTGAAGTGACAATATGTAAGTTTTAATTGCACTTCCCTTACATGTTTTAAATTTGGTCCTTTTGGGAGTATGAGCATTTTGGAGTATGTAAGTGATTTTGTCATTTTATTTATTGTGATTTGGTGAAGGATGTTGACTTTCCTCTTGGGGTTGAGGAAGAATGATGTGGCATCCCACATGGATCCACATCATCCTCTTCTCTTCCCTCTCCTATAAAAGTGAAACTCCTTTCTTGTTTATGGTTGTTGAAACTTTATTACTTTCTCCTTGGGGGCGCATTTGTTTTTGTTGCTGTTTGGAGCTTGTTGTGGAGGAAGCTTGGAGTCTTTTTGCATGCTTATACTTTGCTGGTTTTGGACTACACTTTGGCATCTTGGAAAGCTTGTGAGCTTGGAACAAACTTCAATATGGAGAGGTAGGATCTTGAGCTATGTTTTAATTGTTTTCCCTTCTCTTGCATGCATGTTTAAATGGTGTTTGTGTTTGCATTCTTGGCTGGTTGGGTAGAATGCTTAGGGCATGGTGTAGGAGAAGGCTATGGGGATTTCATATGGGGGGCGTAAGGGATTGCCAATGGCACTGTTTTATTGAGGAGGGAGTTTTGGTTTGGGATCCACCTTGGAAAAGAAACTGCTTGCATTTCTTACTATGGGGGGGGGGGGGGGGGCATAAGGGATAAACTTGGGGGAGGGGGGGCATAAGGAGGGGTTGAGAGATATAAGGTTTATGGGGTTGATATGTTTATTACCGGTATGCATTTTGGTGGATGCCTAATTCCAAATTGGGAGGCATAAGGAGTTCCCCATAGTTCTTTCTCTTGTTGGCTTGCTTGATCAAGCCTATGTGTTGTATGAATTTTTTCAAATGCAGTTGGGAACTGCTGTCTTATTTTGAACTGTGCATCTTGTTGATTGTATGCAATGTGAATTTTTCTTGTATGTGATAGAAGCCCTTGTTTCCATGTGTTGATATTCATGCTCCATTTCAATATGGTTGGGGCTCGGGGGCCAATGGGGAAGGATGACTTCTCCTTTCTCATTGGATGTCTTGGTTGGGTGGAGAGCGTTGCCTTTCCCCCTTCTTTATTGTGATCAAATTTGAAAAGAAGAAGAAACAAGCATGTTGCTGTTTGGAGAAAGAATTCCACAGTTTGACAGTCATTTCCCTTTGAATAATTCAATATAAATTTTCCCACTTTTAGTGGATGAATTTATAAATGTTGTAATGTGAAGCATTGCATTGTTAATGGAAGTTGTAATTGAATTGAGAAATGCACAAGAAGAACTATTTTACTTTCGAAAGAAAATGTGAATGATGTTTCATAAGCCTTGTATTTTGTAATTTGAAACCAAATCAAATTGGAAAGGAGATCAGTTGTAAGAGTTATTTGAATTATCAATAAAGGATGGAATTGGTTCTTTTAAATTTGTATGGTAATGTATACTAGATTTGTATTGCTGTCCAAGAATGAGATTCTGTTTTGAAAAAGAATAAGAAATAGTGTGGTATGTTTTATGTACTGTATTTGAATACAAATGGAAAGTGATAAGTTGAAAAGAATGCATTGTTAATCATCAAAAGATTGCATTCCTTTCTCAAAAGTGTTTTACCTTGTTCATATGTTATCTTCTCCATTGGAAGTATGAGTTTTACTTGCCATGAGAAACCTCTATTTGAAATGATTGAAAGAAGAATGCATATGGAATGGAAGTCAATGTTATTTTCCTTGCAAAATGTATATCAAAACTGAAATAAAAAATGTAGTTTCATTTAGAATTGGATGGATGATTCAATAAGAAATTTATTTGACTAAGTTAAGAATCATGTGCACATTTAAATGACAAAATGGAGATTTCAAACTTAAAGAAATAGTTCACTGTAATATAATTCATTCTGGCAATTCACATTTTAATAAAAATGAACAGTTCATACTTACACTAAACAATAAGTTATGAAACTTTGAAATTCACATTTAGGAAGACTTAAGAAACTCAAATTCACTATAACAGTCAATAATGAATCTCCAAAACTTAATGAATTTCAATTCGGAGCTTGCACAGTCATTTTTTTCTGTCTATTGCCGGAAAAAATGTAACCTTGAACAGATTGGATAAATTGACTTCCCAAAAACACTCTAAACCCTCCCTAGACTGATCCTCCATGTCTTTTTGACATGTTGAGCGAAGGAGGAGTTCTAATTTTATCAAAATTTTAAGTTGGAAATTGCCAGTTTGCCAAATAAAGGCCTGCAGATCATTTTTACAAAATTGACCCTTAAAAATTCATCATATGTTAAATTTTATGTTTCTTGTGCAAAGAGAGCTTCGAGAGATTTTTGAAAAGTCCTTGTTTTCCCAAAACTAAGCTTTCTAGGTCAAGTTATGACACTTTGAAGTTTTTGTGCCTTGGCGGGAAAATTTGGGAAAATTTTCCCTGGTCGGGCCTACAACCCAAAAATTTTCCCATCAAAATTCCATTAGATTTTTTTTTGAAATTTTGGGCTTGGGGAAAATTTTCACTTTTCCCTCCATCAGCCTGCAGCTAATCAGAGGCTGCCACGTGTCCTCCAGGGGCTAAGGCGGAGGCGTAGATAAAATTTTACCCCTTAAACTTTTTGAAAATTTTTGGGAAAATTTTCACTTTTCCCTCCACCGGCCTGAAGCCAATTAGAGGGTGCCACGTGTCCCCTTGTGGCTATGGTGGAGGCACAAGTTCTTTTAAACCTTTTTGTTTTTTAAATTTTTTTTGGGAAAAATTTACGTTTTGGCCCCGTCGACCCACATCCAATCACAGGATGCCACGTGCCATTTTGACGATGACAGAGGAGGGAAGGAAATTTTTCCTTTGGAAAATTTGGTTTTGGCTTTGGGAAAAATTCCCAAGTTTTTCCCGATGCCCATCGAGCTACGTCCAATCACGTGTTGACACGTGGCAGATTGGACCTTGGCGGGAGCGCGGAGTTATTTTCTCCTTTGAAATTTTAACTCTAAAATCTCAATTTCCTTTTTTGCTCCGCTCGTCTGCTCCTCCCCACGACCAATAGGATTTAGAAACATGGTAGGAGTTTTCTTCTTGGCGGAGGTGCGTGACAATTTTCGCCCTTGGGCTTTTGGCCTAAAACTTCCATTTCCCTGAATGCTCCATTGACCCACATTTTTCCGCGCCAATTGAGAAGCGCTACGTGTCTCCCTCGTTGGACCCGCGGGCACACAATTACGTTTTGCACTTTTGCACCCAAGGAGGGAAAAATTCACAATTTTACTCCCCGCCCCGCCAACCCGCTCAAGGGAAAAAATTTCTCCCTAGGCCCGCAGACTCCCCAAGGGAAAATTTCTCCCCTAAACTCCGTCGGCCCATATCTTGCAAATTATGAGGAGTTAGGAGGATTTCTTTATATGGTTGAAAAGGTGAGAAAAATTCCTATCCAATGTGTATGATTTAGGAAAGTTTTGATGACTCTAATTGCATGAAAAATAAAGTTGAAACCTGAAATCCTTTTAAAGAAGGGTCGAGAGAGAATTTACCTTCCTAACCTAAGTGATGAATTTAAACCTCTTGTTTGACCTTGTGCTTGTTACTAATTGTTGCTAGAAGCATTTTTTGCAAGACAGTCTTGATTGTTAATCCTAATCTTGTTTGTGCTAGTTGTGATCTTGTAACCTAGTAGTTGATCCCTTAAACAAAAAAAATTATCCCATAATCTTCTAGCTAACCCTAGGTTGTTTCTTTGGTCTCAAGTGGTTGTTTAAATGGGCACTACAAGCATATGTGAATAACCCTTGTTTTTTCCGTTCATCATCGAACTTAATGAAATGACCAAGAGAGTTACCAATAGCTTCACAAATATCAGGATGTCAAAGGGGGAGAGGAATATTGGGGAGACGGACCCAAACTAACATTTTAGAGACTACCATGGTAGAAGGATCAAAATCCTTAAACCATGGGTGAGAAAAAGGCCATCCCTACCCCAAAACCATAGGCCATTGGAAATTACTCGTTGATAATCGACAGGAGAAGAGAACTGGAAAGTAAATAAACCATTTTTCATAAAGTTGAATCTCACAAGAACTCACCTAAGTGGAATGAATCCATTTATGGAGATCCTCTGTCTAAGGCCAAAATCCATTAAATCTATATATAAGATTAGAAGCTTTGAGGATAGAAATAGAGGAAGCTACCTTGAGCATGGAGAGCTTAACCATTGGAGTGTCATTGGATTTATCCACAATGTATGGAATACATGAAACATGTTGAGCCCTTGGAGAACTGTGCCCAACAACTACAACCAGAAATGATTTTCCTGGAGTAGAACCCTGGATGTGCATGTCCTCCATAACAGAGAAGAAGGGAGAAGCAGTCATGGGTGGCCGAAATGAGGCATGTGTGGCCTTCTTAAAACCCTATCCCTTTACAACAACTTAAATTATCTATGCCTTTGCATAATTCAAGCTCAAATTTGGTACCCTTCCTAAGACTCCCAATCAAAAACACTTTCCCTGCTTAAAAGAAGGGTTTTAAATAGTAGTAACCAAAAAAACAAATGTTATTTTCATTTCCTTCGAGAATGAGGAAATAAGAAATGTGCACCACCATGAATAATATGCATTCATAAAACTCATGGGAAACATAATCAAAGTGAGTGCTCCCAAAACTCTTATGGATTCTTTAAAGTTCTCTAGGACCCTTTAATTTTTCATTTATATTCACACTCTAATTAATTTCTAGTTTTGTATAGTTTGCAACAATAAGAGGGATGTAAGAGTTTTCAAATTCTAATTTACTTTTATCTAATTAACTTCCAACGTCAATTATATATGACCAAAATAATTCATTAAAATTTGAAATGATTCACAAATGATTGATAAACATTACATTTTTACTAAAAATATGAGAGGATAGAAAAATTTAAATGTTTATGGTGATTCAACAATTATCTATATTTTCATGGTAGTGTAACAATAAGACTTGGGAATGTCAATTCTCTACTAGAGATTCTTGATCTACAAACTAAGAAGATGTAGGACCGTGTGGATATTGAATGGTCTAGGTAAGAGATGTATCATACATGAAAAAAGTTGTAATGTTTCAAACCATGTGATAGTCTGGGTCTACAACCTCCTATATGGTTCACTTTTTTGGAAATGATGTTCATTGTGTGTCACTCTTTCTCGTACAACTTTGTGATGACATATGATGACCTTTAACAAATTGGAAACTGTAGAAACCTACATAATCCTTCATCAAAGCATTAGACAACAAATGGATTAAAACATTTTTTTTTCCTTTGATGATGGACCACCCTTAGTGATCAAACTCTAAGCTTTGAAACTCGTCCAGTAATTGTAATGCATACCTTAGTTGTAAAAATCAAGCCTCTTGTAGTTCTATTAGGTGTCTGTGCAAGTGTATATATCTAACCAACCCTCTAGATTTTCCCTCATGTACATTGACACCAAGATAGTGAGCTAACAACATATTATTTAATGTACCGAGTGTGGTAATAGTGAGCTCTGATTTGCCTCAACAATGTGACTTAATTCTTTTTTTATTGAAACCCTTGTGTAATCCTTGGAATAAATATTCTCTTGTTAAGACATGGCTCTCAGAACTATAATTATTATAGATGGATGAAGTTAGAATCTTTCACATATATTATTACTTAAGACTTGTATTAGGGACTTCCCTAGATGTTTTTCAACTAAAATGAGTAGATTTAGAAGTTCCCTTTGAGTTCTCTTTGGAACGATATTTGTAATAGTATATTGTAAGAATGTTTGGTGAGTTATAAAATGATAATGAATTACTTATATGTCAATACAAGGATGACCCAAACAATGATTTGAAATTGAAAAAAAAAACAGTGATTATAAAGGGTTGGAATATTATAGGTTGACCAAGAATAGACCCTACATCCTTACCCTTTTATACAGATTTGGACCAAAGAGAACCATCAAGACTAAAATTTATGTCGTGAATCTCAGATGTTTTAGACTTTGATAATACAATATTCCCCAAATTGATGATAAATTATAGTGTAAAGATACTATATTTTTAGAATGGATGGATAGATGAATAGATTGGATCCTTAAACTGTATAATTATTAGCAGGGATACGAGGATAAACTTGGAATTGCATAAGAACAAGTTATGAATTTTTAGTGTCTAAATTTTTCCCTCCCCTTTTCACTATCTAATTAAAAATTGTATGGTCAAAGGAAAATCATACATGAGTGTGGACACACACTTTAACTTTAGTTGAAGGGATTTTGTGATGTGTAAGTGTTGGCATGCTCCTTGATAAAACTTTCAATAGAGTGTATAGTCAATGTCTAGATGATAGAAACTAAGAATTAACTCAAAATATAGATAACTCTTGTAAATATGAAATTTGTAAAAAATTAGGCATAAGAGATGAAAAACATAGAAGGGATACACCTATTCATTTTGAAGAGGGAGGATCTCACATTATTTTCATTCCTTAAAGAGTTGAGATTTTATTTGGATATGTTAGAGGATTAGGCATGATAAATCCCCAATGTTGTTCCATATGCGATATGTAGTCATTATTTTACCCTCAATACTTCTTTCTAACCCCAAGCGCGCTAGCCTATCACCCCACATACATTGGGTGCTCACCCGAGGCACCGAGCCAGTCCTTTATGTGAGATTTGTAAAATAGTTCTACCATTAATGGAGGATTACTTGCAGAAATAGAAGTACATGCATCTACAAAAATGTAAAAGATATAACTAATAGATCTACATATAAATGCATCAAAAAAGCTAAAAAAAATTGTATGAAGCACAAGAAACTAGATCCGAGTCATGACAAGCCAAATAACATGAGGGTTTACACCCATAACCAAGATGTACAAAATAGATCCATGTATATTATTTTAAAAAGAGTCTCTGGTAGCCATACTACATTTAAAAGGTTCATCTTAGACCATATACATTAAATGATGAAAATCCAACCCCTACAAACTAATATTATCAAAGATCCTAACTACGCTTTCCCCATTATGACCCTTGTTACAGACCCTAATACCCATACATATGCTTAAGTATATCGCTTACAACCCTCTAGCACCAAGAACTCTTAGCCCTAGCATCATGAGCTCCAAACCCTTAGAATTTCCCAATATTTCTACAACACCTCGTTACCCTCCTTATCTCAGCACCCCCATACCTTCTAGCAACCTTGCACTACGTTCTCTCTTCTCCCCTTTCTCTCCCTATTTCTTCCTCTATTCATGTCCCAAGCACTTATTTAGATAGGATCAACATCCACCACCATGACTTCTCTCCTAAGAAGATCATGTGCCAAGTGTCAATGTGGTCCTCAATTGGAGAATTCTTATCCTCCTTGCAAAACCTTCCACTAAATGTAATGAAACCTCTATGAATATTTCATGCGTGAAATATACTTTTCTTGGCCTCCAAGGTTCCAGGTTGGCACTTTATCCACTTATCACGCCTAGTTGGGTCCTCATGTTTTTCCTCAAGTAACTCCATTGTGCCAAATATAACTAATTCCTTTACACCCTTGTTCTTCCTCATGCTCATAACCCTAGTTTCACTTAAACCCTTCTTAAACCCTTTTTTCTTGCACAATTTTCCCTAAGCGCCCTTCTATTTACTGATCCTGCGAGCATGTGCCTCTTCATACTTAGCCAATATTTAGGGTCCAACTTCACCCCACACTGTGTGTGTTCTCTGTCCTCGAAAACATTCTGCTCTTTTAAAGAATAATGGAATTAAAATAATCTAAATAAAGAATGGAAGAATGGAAGAATATGCTACTGCTATATGGGGAGTGGGAACCCCTTCTTTACAGATGCCTCAATCTTCTCCCTGAGCCTGCTAAAGTAGGTCACCCACCAATGGACTTACTTCATCAAAACTTAGTTCATCGCCCTTATCTTTCAGTGTATCTATAATGCTTTCCAGTTGCTTGCTAAGATCTCGTAGTGCATCCCCTTTGTGAGTGACTTAGGGGTATAGTTCCTTTAGCCTATTCTTAATTGAACCCCGCAAGGTTTTGATTGCTTTTAACTTATTCTCAACTTTGGCTAGGA
Source organism: Taxus chinensis (assembly GCA_019776745.2). Classification (NCBI taxonomy): domain Eukaryota; kingdom Viridiplantae; phylum Streptophyta; class Pinopsida; order Cupressales; family Taxaceae; genus Taxus; species Taxus chinensis. The sequence continues at coordinate 61,959,813 of CM034151.1, forward strand.
TCTAATCATGCTCCACCATATTTCCTTTGTTATTCTCCTGAAATTATTTCAGACCTGCCTCATGTGTAGCAACCAATATGACTGGTACCTTATCTTTGTGGGCACAATTGTCATATACGGCTTCAAACATCTGTGCGGTGGTCTTTACTACAGCCAGGAGCTCAAAGTACCAAATCACTATCTCCATAATCTTCAGATTTTCTTCCTCCTTATGGCATGCCATCACCTCCTCTGCTGACTGTAATGCGAGTGACCATCTTTCCATGGTAAGAATGCTGGTCAAGTCTTCCAAGCAGTGCATGGTTGATTCATATTTATGCTCACACGGGGCCAGGTTCAGGTATTTCAAGATAATGGCATCTTAAATGGCATCTATCTTCTTGTGGAATTCATGCACCTTCACCTTTTCATCCCTTAGTTCATGCCTTAATTGTGCACTGATCAATTCCTTCAGTTTATCTTCTTGTCCCACTAAATGATCTCCTCATTATTTTTCTCAAGATATTCCTCTAAGACCCTTATTCAGTCGTTTCTACCAAAGAGTCTTTCTTCCACCTCCACCAATACCTTGTTGATCACTTTGAAAACTTGCTCGTCTGACAGTTGTTGGGAATTTACAAGAGGGTTTACTCCCTTGGCATCTGGTATCTTCATCAATGCAACACGATTTAACTCAAACTCAGGTTCATCAATGTGGGACTCAAAATCCTAGGATATAATTTTCCTCATGCGCAGGTACATACCCTCTTCATTAAAAGAAGATCAAACGAGGAGTTGGTTGGTGGGCATGTTACTTTGGAAGCACGCACATAGTACATTACTTGTATCATTAATATAATTCATCTCATGTTACTACGCCACTACTGTGCCCTTTCCACATGTGCACGCTACCGTTGGGAAGCTTATTACTAAGCTAGGGTCTCCACCCATGCTCCCATACTCCTTTCCTACACTTTTCTCTACTTTTTTCTCCATCAAATGTTGGATAATACATGCCACCTCCCTCTCTATAGTGTTATCTATTTTCTCCTTGGTCAGGGTTGGGGTCTTCTGATCTTTCATGTTTATTTCCTCACTAACCCCTTTGTCAAGATTTCCTTCCTCATTCTCATCCCTCTCTTCATTTTCTTCTTCCTCTGACCCGTGTACATCATACATGAGATGGTTTTGAGCCTCACCAAACTCTTCACCATCTTCATCCCCCTTGTCTGCCTCCATGCTTTTTGTTTCTCTTAAGTCTGACCCTTATGTTATCCTTTTCTTCTTCCTTATTAGTGACTCCAATTCAGGGGACTTCTCTTTTTATTCTTTCTCAGGTGACTCTTCCTTCTGCCGAGAGGCCTCTTCCAAAAGACATATGTACTTGTGCCCGCACCTGACTCTTGTGCCCCTATTGTCTGCACTGTTTGCTTGCTCATCACTTTTTTCTCAGGAGCCTCCCCTCTTTCTCTTTTCCTTGGCATAACCCTTTTCCATGTGGTGGGGTCCTCAAAAATGGAGACATCATCTTTAACATAAGAACATTTTTCATACTTAGGCATTAGGCGCAAATACACTATTATTGTTGTCCTCCCTGCAACAGGAAAGGTTATTGGTTTTAACATGTGCACGTCATGAGAGACATACTTCTCCACATAAGCGCACTTGTTGGGGTATATTAACTTCTTGCATAGCTTATGGTAGTCTTGATCCACTACACTTAGATAACACCGGAGTTTCCTTGCCTCCTTGAATCGATTGACCCCATCCTAGAAGTACTACATTGTGAAGGAGAAAGGAAAGTTACACCAAGGACTCTTGGTGCCATCCACCAAAGTAAATTAGCTGATAAAAAAATGTTGGTATACGGAGAACTCAGCCTTTCCTTGTACTAGTGAAGGAAACTACTTAGGTATTCTCCATTCAACCCCGAATGTGTCTCACATCCACTTATACAAATTTTCTAGGTGTGCCTTATGAATGGCCATCATGGTGTCATAAGTATATTGTTCTTACCTCTTGATGGGAGAGGGGTTCTCATCTAGGTATTCCCAAAAAAAATTATCTAGCCCATCAGGCACTCTAATTTCTGAAAAGACAATGGTGAAGAGGACATTACCAAACATGATATTCTCTCTGTCGTGCACAACATTTATAATCTCCTTTACAATAAAATATGAGAGGTTATAGATGGTCCACTCTAAGATCTTGTGGCACACATTCAACCAAGCATTGTTGATCTGTGTCCATCTCTCTTTCCCATTCATATTTGTGACCAAGCGTGTGGCCATCCTCATCACTAGGTCAGTAATTACAGAAACATCGAAGTAGCGTGAACCCTTCTTGTAGTCATAAGCCTCAACGGTCTTCTTAATGGCTTCTTTGTCTGAAAAATATTTTTCTAATGATTATCCTTCACAGATAAGACTGGTGAACTTAGAAATTATTTAGGGGGTTATGCACATCCTATGACCTATGAAATAGAAGTGGTCTTCATGCACGTGCAAATAAACCATTGGTATAGTCCCTCAGGCTTGCCAAAATAGGGAAACTCATAGAGTTACAACAACCCAACCTTCTCCATTTTCACCTTCAATTCATCATCATAGATAGGTATTTCATTTGGTGTCCTCTTCTCTATAGGGTGAACTAGTTCTAGGGTCATCTCATTCTCTGTGGTGCTCATTCAATGGTTGTAATCACTTATGGCCATCTTTTTGACATGAGGACACCCATTCCCTTACCAAGTAATATGTCCTCTGGGTACTACATTTCCATGTACCATTCTTTATTGAAACTAGTAGAGAAACAACTTGTTTTCCCTTGCCCTTTCCCTTCTTCGACGAAACGTTTCTAATTTCCTTGGTGAAATTCCTTTGTCAAGTCCTTAAAACTTCTTCCTCTCTCCTGGTCTGGGCTCTTCTCAACTTCGTGGATCCACTCCTTTGCAAAAATTCCTTCAAACCCCATGCCCTAGCTATGCAACCCTAACCAGGAAAACCCTTTATCCACAAGATGACATAACAACCGTGGGATTATTCCACACAACCTTCTCCACTTACACTTGTGTACTCCTTTCCACTCTGGTTCACTGATCAAACTAGTTATACATGCAAATCTTCACAACTCTTCTCAAACATTCTTTACAAGGATGCCCTAGTTCGTAATAGCTCTTTGATAACTTAAAATGCAAGGTAGGAAATGATGAACCCCTGATCTTTTATTTATAACTTTTTATTTTCTTTGTAATAAATTCCATGCCACCTACTAACGTACTTTTGCAATAAAGGAGTATTTTTCCAACACCAAACTTCAGCTCTTTTCCTTTGTGCTCAAACCTATGCAAAAAACTTTAGAAACCTTCAGGCGTGCAAAAACCCCTTACTGACCACATATATTTACGTGCACGCATACAACACTGAAGGAATTCTTCCTTTGTGTCCTAATCTTGGTTCTTGACATCGGTTATCTCATGTTATTCATACACTTTTCATTCTTGTATGTGGTTTCTATAAATCCTTTTGACACCATCCTTCCTTATGTTCACCTCTTCTAAGCATAGTCTTCCAATCCACATGTTTTTTATTTTTCAACCCAGGCCATCAACAAACATAGCTTCCAATACCTTTCATATCACTCCACCCCACAAAAAAATAGATGCGCGGTCCTTTGCACATAGATTTTTTTAAAAAATAATAAGTGGCTACCAATGCAGAAACACACACAAGAAAAATCAAGAAGAAAGGGAAACATAAAGAAAGGAAACCACATCAAAGCAAATCCTAGGCTAACTGACAATAGTGCCTTATTTACAAACAAAAAGAAGAATTATTCATAGTAGGGCTTTATCCTACTCCCATTGAAATTGCCTAGCAACCGTGTTCCATACAACACTCGTAACTGACAAGTGCCCAAATCAAGTATATAGGATACAATGTACGGGCCCATCCAATGGACTTTGAATTTCCCAAGATGACGTAAAAACTTAGAATCATACAAGAGAACCATTTTCCCAACCTCAAACTACTTGTTCTTGATGTGTCTATCATACCATGCCTTCTACCTAGCTTTTCCTATTTTCTGACTCCAACGAGAAATAGCCTACCTCTCATCCAATTACATCAACTTATCAATCCTCTCCTCAAGTGCTTGTTCATCATCTAACCCTCCTGCATGTGCTATATGCAGCGATGGTAACATTAATTCAACAGGTAGAAAAGCTTCCATGCCAAACACCAATTGAAAAGGTGTGTCCTTGTTTAATCTCTTATAATTAGTCCGATATGAACATAACACAACCGAAACTTTGTCATCCCAATCCTTTCTTCCCACATCACAAATCTTGGTTAACGTGTGATTCATAATTGTGTTAAATTCCTTAGCAGTCCCATTAACTTGTGGGTGATAAGGGGTAGTCTGGTGATTTTCCACTATGAATTATGCCAGTAAGATTCTAAATGTCTCATTTTAAAAATGAGTACCCCTATCACTTATTAAGGTCAATAGGAATCCATATATGTTGATTATATTTTCCCATAAGAACCTAACTATTGTTATCACAATGTAATCCCTTGTAGGTGTCACTTCTACCAACCTCTTAAGGTAATCTATGCATGTAATGATATAGCACGAACCTGTCCTTCATGTGACTATAGAAATAGGGCCTACAAAGTCAATTTACCACTTCTCGAATGGTTCTACACTGGTAATCTATCTTAATGACATTTCATCTCTTTTCCCTAGTTTACCAAGGCACTAGCAGTGGTCACATGCCTTGTAATACTTGATACAATCTTGGTAAATTCTTTCCCACCAGAGACATGCTAGTAAAATCTTCTGTGTGGTGACATTTCTAGCATAGTTTCCTCCTACAATTCTACCATGTGTTTCCTCCTTGATTGCATCACGCTCATGCTCTAACATGCACAGGCGCAAGATCTCATCATGGCCTAGCTTGTATAAGTCTCCACCAATTAGCATGTAGGGCGTGACGTGTATGGCTAACTGATTCCTTTCCAAAGTATTCATTCCTTCCAGTGCCATACCTATTTTGAGAAACACAACAATATCTTCCAAGTCAAAGGGTGCACACTGTAATTTGAATAGTTGTGCATCTGGAATTGTATCCTCAATGCTCTACGCTTCCTCCCCCGAGTCGATCCTTGATAAATGATCAGGTCACATGTTACTTTTACCCAGTTTTACAACAACTGTAAACTAAAATTCTTGAAATAATAGGACCCACATGCATATGTGCCCTTGTAAAACAGGCTTGTTTACTAATTACTTAAATGCCATGTGGTCCATGTAGAATATAAAGGGAATTTCCAACAAATACTACCTAATTTTGTGCAGCACCTAGATCATCAACAATGCCTCATGCTCAGTAGTCATATAATTCTACTTTTTCAGTGTCAACTTCCTACTTGCAAAACAAAGAGGTTGATCAACAGTCCCCTCACTAGGTTATACCAACACTGTTCCAATTTCTATCCCTGAGGCATGTACATGGAATGGCTTATCCTAAGAAGGAAAACATAATATGGGTGCAGTGATAAGACTAGTCTTCAATGTATCAAATTCCATCTGTTGTGCTTCTCCCCGATGAAATGTACTTCTGTGCTTCAAAAATCCCTCCAATGGTGTGGTGATATTGGTATATCCCTTAATAAATTTTTGGTAGTACCTCATATGCCTAAGGAATCCATGCACCGCGATCTGGTTGGTAGGTTCCCCCAATCCCACAATAATGAAAATTTTGGTAGGATCCACCAGCAAGCCTTCCTTACTTATGATAGGTCCCAACAAGGTTCCAAAAGGAGTATTGAAAACACATTTCTTAATGTTGAGAGATATACTCAACTGTCATCATCTACCAAACATCAACCGTATATTGATGCAATGGTCTCTTACTAGTCTATAAACCATCTAATCATCAAGGTAGACTTGAAGAAACTTATGGCTAAAGTCCTGAAATTCCTGAAGCAAAATGAGCAAAAACACAATAGGCATGTTCTTCATTCCAAAGGGCATGACCATGTAGGAAAAAATCCCCCATTCAGTAGAAAAATTTATCTTTTCTTGGTCCTCCTTTACAATTCTAACCTAATGATATCTTGAGCATCCATATGTGAAAGAATAGATCTTGTGCCCAGCTACTCCTTCCAGGATCTCCTCGGTGAAGGGGGTTGGAAAAGGGTCAATGAAACATACCACATTTAAATCCCTGTAATCAACACAAATTTTATTCTTCCATCCTTCTTAATGTTGATGACCATCAAAATTATCCACTTTGATTCCTCAACAACCTTAATCATGCCTAATGTGATCAAATTTTTAATCTCCTCCTTGAATTTAATGCATATATTTAGACTCATTCGATAAGGTCTCTTCCAAATAGGGTGCACACCATTCTTTAACTTGATCTTCCTTTCTCCCAAGGAGTGGTGAACTCCTTTAAGCTCATGGTAGCCACGTGGAAACAAATCCTAAAATTCACGTAGCAGATTGATGATATTTGAAACCCTTCTTTTCTATCCACTAATATTCAATAGTAGCCTCCTTAGGTTTCACCTCCGAACCAATGTTAACCTTCACGGTTTTCAGGGGTTCATGGTATGTGCACTCTTGCTCATCAGTACTATCCATAACCTTGTGCTTGCCCAAAGTATGGTTAACATCCAAGTTTTCCACCTCTTCACCATCTATCACATAGAAAAAATTTCCTTTCTCTTTTTTCATGCATGTGTGCTCAAGTTGTACCTCTTCTGATTCTTCCTCATCAAAGCATGCTTCCAAGCCAAGTTCACCAAATAACTCCAATACTCTATCCTCTTCCATGGCACTATCTCCCATAGTTGGGCACTTAACAACCTGTTGTGCCTCATTCACCAATGGTTTATTACTTCGATACTTGAAATATTGAAGGAGATCAATCGTCGACTCCTACCAGTTTCCTGTTTGACGACGTAGCTCTGAGTGAATGTACCATGTGCATGTGCAGCCTTGTAAGGTAGAGTAAATCTTATTGATACAGCCTAGACAAAGGTACCAGGTCCCTCTTTAGGGTTGTTGTAGTAGGATTTTAGCGTGATGAACGAATAAACATATAGATCCATAACTAATCCATCATTCTACAATGCATACTACATTCAGGTCCATGAAAGAACACTTTTGAATAGTAATCATGATTAAATCAATAACATGCACTACTCAATTACACATAGAAATGACACTTAGATTAAGCCAATATCTTCCATCTATTAATAAACATAAAATCTCCTTACAATAATGGAAATCTATATCGATGCGCACATGGATATGATACAATAATTCAGTCATATGCATATATGTCTATACCTCCATACATCCATCTCTCCACTACACACACATATCTTCTACCATGTGAATCTAATCATATATATAGGGTGGGGACTTTCCCTTCACCACTTACTATTCTAGAAATAGGTTGCATGCTATTAATAGCCACGTGTTATTTACAGGCATAACCACACATGCAAGTTTGTTATCTATAGAGTTCTTACAATTAATTGAAGTGAAAATCCTATTCCTATCTTGTCTCCATGAAAAATGCTTCGATCTGATCCTCCAAAGATAGAAAATGCATGGCCCACACATCTCTGCATCATTGGTGTGTTGCGCACGCCATCTTCTAAAAATAGGTCTTCATGCTCAAAATCGGCTAAGTCATAAATGTTGAACTTGACCTCCGTGTGTGTGCTCTTCATGTACATTCGCACCCTTAAACCTAGCCTTCTTTCCTGCGTGGAATTATTGTGTGAGTTTTTTCAAGTGTTCTCTGATCATAATTACCCCACACTAAGCACATTTTTTCCCAGACAATGGGTATCTTAAAAAATTTCACTAAAGAATATTGAATGGAAAGAATAAGAAAGAATGTATATGAATAAATAATGTTTTAAGAGGTAGCATCCTCTGTATCAATTTAAAGGAGCAACTCTGGATACTCCTCTTTTATTTTGGCCCCCAAGGTCTGTCATTCAGCGAGTAATTATTTTTCTTTTTCTGGAATGTCCACAATAATGGATTCCAACTCATCCCTTGTAATCTCTCCTTTTTCATTCTGTAGAACCAACACAACGTTGTACAATAATTTCATTCTTCCTTCTAAAAGATCCATCTTTTGCGCAATGAGCTTCCCAAGCTCTTATAGCTGAGTCTTATGCGGATCTTGTGCTACTGTCAGGGCCTCGTGCTTTTTCTCATAAGCTACTGGTATAATGGCTCATACTTACCAAAATAAGGGAGCTCATAAAGTTGGTAAACCCCTGTCCTCTGTAAGAGCTTCTCACCAGCATTTTCATACACTGGCATATCTTCCACCATGCATTTATTTGTCTTCGTGTTTAACAAAGCGTCAAGCTCCTTATTGTTCTTAATGGTAAGGTGATTTTACTCACTCAATTTTCTTTTCCTTATGTGAGAATTCCACTCCTGGCTGACGATAACCCCCTCTAGATATTGCATCTCCAAAGAATTACTTTCTGGAGCCATTTCTTCCTCCTTAATGACCACCTTCTTATTTCCTTTTACTCCTGATGCAGTTACCTTATTGGGTGCCATTTTTACCTTACAATCCTTTGTAGATCCTTGTCATTCAAATTATGTAATGTGTGAAGTAAACCCTAGTTTTATTCAGCATTCCCTAGGTAAAATTATGTGCCCCTAACTCATCTCTGTTGCATCACTTTTCTCAAACCCTTCACCACCGGGGACACAAACTTCTTTTACGCACAAATCTCTTCATCACGACTGGTTACACACCTCTCACACCTTAAAACTATCACTTAACTCTTCGCACTTGGCTTCTTTCAAATACTCTTAATCGCAATGGTAAAAATGAATTCACATCACATCCTTATATAATTTTTCAAATTTTGATGCATTTATTACTCCTTCACCTACCAAATATCCCCTCATTCATTGAACAAATTCATTTGTTCCATGCAGTACATCTTTGCACCCCAGCTATAACCTTCTATCCCAACTTCCTACCCTTTGGTCACAAACTTCTCTTCACTGCACACCCTTGCACCTGAGTACCTTGTCACTGTACCTTCTCGTGGTAGTTATCATGGCCTCCACTTGCCTAGTGTTATACTGTTCCCTTTTTTTTCATCTCCATCCTTGGTCACTTTTGAGAAGAAATATTCTTTTGACTTATCAGCTTATTCCTTTCACCTTTTAATTCCCCTAGTATTTTACTTGGATAACTACAACCACCGCACACTTAAAGGTATGTGCAGTCCTCTGTGCATAAACATTCTTCACATAGTAATTAGCTTCATGTGCACAAGAGCACTTATTACACAAGAACAAAAAATAAATTGAAAAATCATAACAACAGTGAAGGAAATACATAATTAAAAACCTAATCTAAATGGAAATACTGCCTTATTATAGACACTAAGAAGACTTATTTATAACAGGGCTTCAGTCTACTCCCATTGAAGTAACTGGGTATTTGTGTTCCATCAAGTGCTACTAACTGACAAGCTCCTAATTCAAGTATGTTAGTGATGACATTGGCCCTAACCAATGTACTTTGAGATTTCCTGGATGGCGCAAGAACTTAGAGTCATAAAGAAGTACCATTTGTCCAATCTCAAACTTCTTATCCCTTATGTTTCTATCATGCCATGCTTTCTGCCTGGCCTTTTCCTGCTTCTGACTCCATCGTGTTATGGCTCATCACTCATCCATTTTAATCATTTTATCAATACGCTCTTCTAAATCTTTCTCATCAGCTAGACCTCTAGCATGCCCAATGCACAAATAAGGTAACATAAATTCGATAGGGAGAATGGCTTCTGCACCAAACACTAACTGAAATGGTGTGGCTTTGTTCAATCTCTTGAAAGTTATTCTATCTGCCTAAAGAATAGCTGACACTTTTTCATCCCAATCCTTTCTCCCAACATCACAATTTTTTTTCAAATTTTGGCTCAAAATCTTATTGAAAGCCTCAGTAGTTCCATTTTCTAGAGGATGATAGGGTGTAGTTTTATGGTGTGCAACCATAAACTCATATAATAGGATCCTAATTGTCTCATTCAAAAAGTGTGTACCCCTATAAATTTTCAAGCTTAAAGGACATTTATATCTTGTAAGAACATTATCCCAGAGAAACCTAGTAGTTGTATCCACTATACAGTACTTCGTAGGTGTTTCTTCTGCCCACTGTGTGAGATAATTTGTGCAAATAATGATATAGTGTGATCTAGTCCTACGCGCGGCTGGAAAAATAGGTCCTACAAAGTCAATGGCCCATTTCTCAAATGGTTTGGCACTAGTAATCGGTCTCAAAATAATCTCATCTCTTTGCCCTAGTTTTCCTAGGCACTGAAAATGGTCACACACCTTGCAATATGCCTTAAAATCTTTATACAATGTCTCCCACCATAATCCAGCGAGTAGGATTTTCCGAGCAATCACATCACCTGCATAATGGCCTCTTGCAATACCACCATGGGCTTCTTCCATAATATCCTTGCGCTCATGCTCTAATACAAAACGACGTAATACTTCATCCTTGCATAACTTGTAGAGGTCACCACTGATTAACATAAATGGTGTCACACGTATAGCAAGCTGTTTCTTTTCTAATGCCTTCATTCCTTATGGTGTTACACCAGTCCATAGAAAGAAAACAATGTCTTCTAATTCTTATGGCACACATTGTAACCTATATAACTATACATTTGGCATGGTTTCTTCAATTGTCTTTGCTTCTTCTCCTGAGTGAATTCTAGACAAATGGTTTGGTCTAGAATTACTTTTCCCTAGCTTCACCACAACTGTGAAGTCAAACTCTTGAAATAGGAGTACCCATATACATATGCACACTTGCAAGACCGGTTTGTTCACCAAATACTTTAATGCCATGTGATCTATATAAAACAAAAATGGTTTTGCTAACAAGTACTATCAAAACTTGTGCAATGCATAGATCATTGACAAAGCTTCGTGCTTTGTAGTTGTATGATTCCGTTTAGCAGGAGTTAGCTTCCTACTAGAAAAATAGATTGGATGGTCTACAATACCTTTTCTAGGTTGAGCTAACAAAGTGCCAATGGCCATGCCAGAGGCGTCCACATTCACGTGAAATGGTTTATCCCATGAGTGAAAATGTAGAATGGGCATGGTAGTAAGTCTCTCTTTTAATATTTCAAATGCATACTACAGTGGTTCTCCCCAATAAAATGTACCTTTCCCTTTTAGTAATTCTTCCAAGGGTGTAGCAATTTTGGCATACCCTTTGATGAAATTGTGATAGTACCTTGTATGACCCAAAAATCAATGCACCTCACTTTGACTAGTAGGCACTTCCAGGCCTATAATGACTGCAACCTTAGCTGGATCAACTGGTAACCCTTCCTTGCAAATTATATGCCCTAACAATATTCCAAAATGTGTAGAAAATATGCACTTCTTGATGTTTAAAGAATGAGTACTTGTAGTATCACTAATAGAATGAGAATCCTCCCACTGTAGGATGCCTTCCTTTAATGTCTCATTGAGCTTTGGATCTTGAATAACACGTACATAAATTCTATTTAAGTCCTCCTCACTTAGAGGCTTAACATATGGTGTAGACTTCCCATCTGTCAAAGGTATCACAACCCTTTCCTCCTTGTTCTCAAAGATGATATACCCCTTATTGAATCTCAAGTTAGCATTATTCTCATAACACCAAGGGCATCCAAGAAAGGCTGGAAAAATGTCTACTTCTGCAAGTGCTAATACCTCAAAATCCCCAATGAACTTGGCCCCTTGTATAGTTATAGATGTATCCTTCAAAACTCCTATGGGAGTGGCCTTAGTTTGGTTTTCCATAAACAACACATTAGATGATGGCTGCAATGGGGGCCTCCCCATTTACACCCATGCATCTAATGTAAGCACATTTACTTCCGCACTTGTATAAATCAATATGTTGCTCAACAACCATCCATCTACAACAACATTCAGAGTAATTTCTTTGTCATAGTCAATGCTATCAGGGGGAAGATTTGCATATAGGATCTACCTTCCTTTCTCAATGCTTACGTGTGGAGTGTTCCCTTTTAACAAACTTCCCAATAGTGGAATAATGTTCTCTTGGCGCAATGTTTTTCATACTTCTCTTAAATCATCGATATCAGTTTGAACTATCTCTGATGCTTTCTTCTATTGTTTGAGGTAATGTATCTCAGCCTAAAGATTCCTTACTACTTCCATGGTATCATGGTAAACTTCCTTTTGATGAGCACGATATAGGTACCTTGCATGTAAAAAATCCTCCTTGGTGATCGTAGGCTTCTGGTACGATGCCTCTCTTGCACATGCCACTTCAGCGCATGTGGTAATCTTTACAGTTAAGGCCTCAGGTTCTGCTACTATCTTGGGCATCCATTGATCTTCTATCATGTGCTAGATTCTAACCATCCTGATGCCTTTTTTTTCTAGGTTATGCTACTTACTTAGATGCTCATATAAGTCTGAGCACTCTTCATAGCCATGGTTCTTTCCACAAAAATAACATGCAATATTCTGAGGAAATTCACACCTGTAGTGGTTAGGAGATCCACACATATAATAGGTTCCACGAGGGAACTCACCTCTTCCTCCACCACAATATCCACGTCCCCTTCCATGACCTCCTTCAAAACACCCCTCATTCCTGTCATAGCACATTTGATTATGATCCCAATCCTAGTGCTCACTCTTACCCTTAGAATTATCTGCTACACTTGTCTGTCATACCCCAATGTCTATACCATCCTGGATCTGACCAATCAACGAAAAATCTTCAGTATCATGGGTCGTGGAATGGAAAATTTTAATAAAGCTAGATACATTTTTCCTTATCACGCGCAGTAACAAAGGACAATGACTATCATCATAATTCAAATGAAAGATTTCATAGTCCAACATAAATGAGCGTACTGTTCTATGAGGAGAACTATCCTTGGTGTGACCTTCTACTTCACATTTTGTACACCAAATTCCTGAGCACGTTTCATAGGTTGAATTTTCTCATAGCTTCTCTAACTATTTAGCCACAGCTATAATTTGTGCCTCTAAGAATGAACTAACGCCAGTGTTAATGCTCCCAACTACCTCAGCACACAAAGTTTCTTCCAATGCTTCGAGCGGATCAGTGTATGTCTTATGTGAAAATTCTCTTCTGAATGGTGTAATCAATCCCAAACAAACCATTGTGCATGCTGGCTAGCGTGAATATCATAAGAAAGCTTAGATAGAAGTATCTTAAAGTGAGCATCATAATCAAGTACACTCTCAGTGGTGCCCTGCTTAATATCCTTGAGCACACTAATACTCTTCTGCTCAAAATCAAGGCTATGGAACTCCTTCAAGAAAACATCCTTCAATGCTACATAATCCAGGCAAGATTGATCAGGGTAAAACTTCATATGCCAGATGTGTGCATGTTCCTGTAATGTAGTAGCAAATTGACTTCCCTTTCGCTCAGAAATAGTGATCCCTTTAGCATGCCACAAGATCTCACACATGTGTGCATGCTCTACATCATCCTCTATGCCTCTATGCTCCAGAAGACAAAGATACATCTCCATATAAAGCTTTTGTGGTTACTGCGGACCTTGACCACCTGATCCAGAACCTCCTGTGTTTCCTGTAACCCCCCAAAACCACCAGATCCACCAGAACTAGAACCACCTATACCTCTTGATCCTCCACCTATAGCTGGAACATGACATGTAGATGTACTCCCCTGTGCTTTGATAGTAGTACTATACTGAACCCCTATAGTTTTTGAGGTAGTTCCACTTCCAGAGGTGAATCCAAAATTCTACGTGCTCACGTTCTATGTAGATGATGTGCCTAAGAATGTTCCTCCAAATATCATTGAAGCTGTCTATCCTGTCATTGATGTACTTGCTACATGACTTACTCCTACTCTCCTACTTCCCAAGTTAGCTTGCTGGTTACTTGTCGTAATGGATACTAGAAAAACAAGCATAAGGGCTAGGTCACCAGGTGGATTAAGATGCACGCCCGTGGCCTAGGTTTTCTCTTCTGGTGTACTTCTGTGTAAGGCCAAGGGGGGATCTCTATCATGTTTTCCAATATGGGGGAGTTCCTGATTCTCTAGCTCCACATCTTCTACGTGAGCTGTAAATCCTTCACGAGCCATCTCTCTCCTCAACGCCATACTTTCTACAATGGAATGTTACTTCTCTATCTCCCTCTTATGTGCCTCATTATACTTAAGCTACCTCTCTTCTCTCTACCTCTTTACCACTAGGTCTGCCATCTTTCACCAAACCTGTTCCTTCCCTCACGCATGATGAAGTTTAGTTAGCCATCGGCTTACTCTCTAGGTTCAAAGTAACCATAAAGATCTTGATCGCTAGTGGAATACCTTGCAAATATGCTCCTTTAGGATATCGTAAAAATTGGAATTCAACTACCTCTGAGAAATTATACGTCGCAATTAAATATTCCATAATATAACTATTTAGAACACCATGAAACCATGTATCCATAACGCGATTCCAAATCAGATCAACATCATAAAGGGCCTGGAATTCTTCCAATGTCCAGATAAGTGTGTGATACCTCTAATTCCGCTGAGATACATAAGCAGTAAGCCACTCATATAATTATGCTAGGAACGTGGTGAAAAAGATCTCATATAGGCTATCATAAAGATTTTGTTCTACCTAAGTTCATGCGTTAAATTTAGATCCACTGTTGAACCGCCATGTATATTCTTCCTCTAGATCACGTATCCACTCCTCAATACTTGCTAGAGTTAACCGGTATGTCTTCATCGCGAACCATCCTGAAAATAATTGAAAAATAGGTCTCGGGAATGGAACTAATGATGTAACCTATAATTTACTAGATAAAACCCTAGTCGCACTTGCACATCACTCAACCTCGACTGAGAACTCACCCGAAGCATGTAAAGGTAATAGGTCCCTCTTTAGGTTTGTTGTAGCAGGATGTTAGCGTGATGAAGGAATAAACATATAGATCCATAAATAATCCATCATTCTACAATGCATGCTACATTCAGGTCTATGAATGAACACATTTAAACAATAACCATGATTGAATCAATAGCATGCACTACTCAATTACACACAGAAATGACACTTAGATTCAACCAATATCTGGTAATAAACACACAATATCCTTATAATAATGGCAATCTATACCGATGCACGCATGGATCTGATACAGTAATTCAGTCATATGTGTATATTTCTATACCTCCATACATCCATCTCTCCTCCGTATACACATATCTTCTACCATGTGATTCTTCTCATATATATATGGTGCGCACTCACCCTTCACCTCTTATCTATTCCAGAAATAGGTCACATGCTATTAATAGCCACGTACCGTTTACAGGGATAGCCACACATACAAGTGTGTTATCTATAGACTTCTTACAGTTAACTGAAGTGATAATCCTATTCCTAGCTCATCTGCATGTAAAATGCTTCGATCTGATCCTCTAAAGATAAACAATGTGTGGTGCACATGTCTATGCATCATTGGTGTGTTCTGCATGCCATCTTCTAAAAATAGGTCTTCATGCTCAAAATTGGCTAAGTTGTAGTGCCCACTTCCCTTTGACACTTTTTTATACTAATTTTGATACTGTTGATTTCATTATGGATGTTATTATAACTTTCATTTAGTATGATGTTAGATATTTGATCATGGATTATTGTGATCTTGATTTGGTTATGATGCATGATTATTATTAGAGACACTCATATGTAGATGATGATATACTATTTGACATGGATATATTATGAACGTTTTTTCAGGAATGTGATTTTTGGATATTGTGAGTAGACTTAGAAAATGGACATTATATGATGATGATATAGTTGTGAATATAAATTGTAAGAGATATTGTTGATTTCCTTAATGTTGTTGCGATTCATGTGTATATATGATTTTATGATTTTATTTATATCATGTTGGATGTTCTGATATGGCCACGAGGCTGAAGGAGGTATTTGTGTTTTTGTAGGTTAAACTATCACAATAAACATCGGGGGATTGGAGACCAATCACATTAGAATTCTAGATGAATTCAACAAGGTCACCATGGCAACATGTTTTGTGTGTGTGTGTGTTGTTTTGTTAGGGATTACCACAGGGGTGATTACCTTTATATGTGACCATGGGTTGTGTGTATTTTACTATGTGGTTCCTTTTAATTATTGTTTGTATGTATTTTATTAGTGATGTGTCCCTCTCTTTTATTTAATTAAATTGTGGTAGATTAATGTGAGAAAACATATGATTAAAAGTTAATTAATTTAAATTGGGACATAAGAAAGTAATTATAGAAGTTGTTGGATTTTGTATTAAATATGTAAGTTTGTGTAAGGGTTGTGTAAGTCATATTTTGGAGTATGAAACACTCCACCTCCTTGGAAATTCGAATTTGTCCTTGGGGCTATTTTTGGAGGCTTGTGGGACAAGTAAAACTTGTCCCATACCTCTTAATTTAATCTACCAACCATACCTATGGTTGGAGGGTTGATTTTAGACCCTTTTTAATGCATTTTCATTAATCATGTTGCATGTTTTTATTACACTCTTCTTACAGTTTATTTAATTCAATCCTTTGGGGTGTGGGCTTTTTGGAGTGTGCAAGTAATTTGTCATATTTTCACCCATATCTTTATTGTGCTTTGGAGAATGGAATTTGACCTTTGTGTTGGAATTGAGGATGTGTGAAGTGGCATCCTACATGGATCCACTTCATCCTCTTCCTTTCCCTCTTCTATAAAATTCAAAATCATTGCCTTGTTTTGGGTTGTTGAACTTTTGGATACTTCCTTTTTTGGCACATTTTTGCTGTTGGAGCTCTTATTGATTTTGGAGGAGATTGGAGTTATTTTCATACTTTGGCATTGCTAATTTTGGGACTGTATTTTGGCATTGAAGCTTGCTGTTTGGAAACAAAAGCTACCATGGAGAGGTAGGAGCTTAGCTCTTCTTGATGCTATTATTTATTTTGTGTTTGTGTGAATGGTGCATGTTGTTGTGTAATTGTTGATTGTTTCGGTAGACTGCCATAGGAATGGTGTAGGAGCAGGATATGGGGAATTCATGTGGGGGGCATAAGGGAATGCCAGTGGCATCAAAATTCATGTGGAGGGAGTTTGGGTTTGGGATCCACCATGGAAAATAATTAACTTGCATTTCTTACTTTGTGGGGGGCATAAGGATGGATTGTGGGGAGCATAAAGATATGTGTGATGAATTATTTTGGTGGTTTGTTACAAGTGGATGCCCAATTTTGATTGGGAGGCATAAGTAGCTTCCCCCATAGTCCTTGATCCTTTGGCTTACATGATAAAGCTTGAGTTCTGTTTGAATGTTTTCAAATGCAGTTGTAAATTGTTTTCTTGTGTTGAACTGTGTTTCTAAATTGAGATGTGCATGTTGAAAGAATGTTGTGTGTATGTTTCGTGGAAGCCTGTTGTTGTTATGAGTTGGATCACACATTCTATTGCATTGTGGTTAGGGCTTGGGGGCCAATGATGAAGGATGGATTCTCCATTCATTGGATGTCTTGGTCGGGTGGAGAGGGTTGCCTTTCCCCCACTTTTGTTGTGATCAAATTGGAAGAAAAGGGAACTTGCATGTTGCTATTCTGGAGTAGAGGAAAATTCAGTTTGACAGTCCATTGTGATATATATTTTATTGTAACCTTTCCCACTTTGAAGTGGATGAAATTGTAATGTATTTTGTGAAGAAAAGATGTATGTAATTAGTTATGAAAGTTTTATATTTGAAATGTGAAAGATATTTATACTCCATTCTATTTGTTGGAAAGAAAGAAATAGAATTTTTTTATGTACATTCGAACTTTGAAAAATGTAAAGTTGTATAATTGAAATAAATAAAATATTGCACTACCTTATCAATTTCCATTGTTGTATTGGAATTGTATTATTCTGCCTTGTTTAAAATATATGATTTTGGGAAAAGATAGAAACTGGATTCTTGTTTTAATGTTTGATTGAAGAAGGAAAACATCTAAGGCTAGCATGGAATGAATTAAATGTTTCATTATATGGTAAAAGAGATAGTTAAATCTATGGAAAGGAAGAAATGTATGTGGGAATAATACAATATTTTGTATCTTTTGGAAATGTGTAAAATAGAATTTTGTATGGTATTTTGATCTTGAATGGTTTTATAGAAACAAATAAATACATTATACTAGAATAGAAATGAAATTTCCACTATGGAAGATGAAATTGTGAAATAGATCCCTCGAGATTTGATCTCTGTTTTAAAAATTTAAAATTGGCAAATAATTTAATTAAAATGAACAGTTCAATCCTGCACATAATAATCAACTTTGAAACATTAAAATTTAGGATGCCTTGATATCAATGAACTCATTTTGACAAAAAAAACTTAAGGAAATCATTTAAAACATTGCAAAATCGGGCCCAAACCATTCACAGTCATTTTGCAATCTTTGTTTCTATAAATTGTTGGAAAAATGCAAATTGGAAATCAATTGAGGAAATTTACCTTCCTGTAAAATCCTAAATCCTTCCTAGAATACTTATCCATGTCTATTGGGCATGTTGAGTGAAGGAGGAGATCAAATTGAACCAAATCTATAAGTTAAAAATTACCAGTTTGTTTTTTAAAAGCCTGCAGAATGTTTTCTTAAAATTGACCCCTCAAACTTTATCAAAATGTAAAATTTATTATTCCTGTAAAAAGAGGGTGTCAAGATCTTTCCAAAAATTTCTCATTTTCCCAAACCTGAGCTTCATAGGCCGCATGCTATTAATAGCCACGCATCGTTTATAGGGATAGCCACACATGCAAGTGTGTTATCTATAGACTTCTTACAGTTAACTGAAGTGATAATCCTATTCCTAGCTCGTTTGCATGAAAAATACTTCGATCCGATCCTCCAAAGATATACAATGCGTGGTGTACATGTATGTGCATC
This sequence comes from Taxus chinensis, assembly GCA_019776745.2. NCBI lineage: Eukaryota > Viridiplantae > Streptophyta > Pinopsida > Cupressales > Taxaceae > Taxus > Taxus chinensis. Next base: position 61,978,819 of record CM034151.1, read on the forward strand.
ATTGGTGTGTTCCGCACGCCATCTTCTAAAAATAGGTCTTCATGCTCAAAATTGGCTAAGTTGTAGTGCCCACTTCCCTTTGACATTTTTTATACTGATTTTGATACTCTTGATTTCATTATGGACATTATTATAACTTTGATTTACTATGATGTTAGATATTTGATCATGGATTATTGTGATCTTTATTTGGTTATGATGCATGATGATTATTAGAGACACTCATATATGGATGATGATATACTATTTGACATGGATATATTGTGAATGTTGTTTGGGCATGTGATTTTTGGATATTGTGAGTAGACTTAGAAAATAGAAATTATATGATGATGATATAGTTGTGAATATAAATTGTAAGATATATTGTTGATTTCTTTGATGTTTTTATAATTCATGTGTATATATGATTCAATGATTTTATTTATATCATGTTGGATGTTCTGATATGGCCATGAGGCTGAAGAAGGTATTTGTGTTTTTACAGGTTAAACTATCACAACAAACATCAGAGGATTGGAGACCAACCACATTGGAATTCTAGATGAATTCAACAAGGTCACCATGGCATCATGTTTTGTGTATGTGTGTGTGTTGTTTTGTTAGGGATTCCCATGGGAAGGATTACCTTTATATGTGACCATGGGTTTTGTGTATTTTACTATGTGGTTCCTTTTTATTATTGTTTGTATGTATTTTATTAGTGATGTGTCCCTTTATTTTATTGATTTAAATTGTGGCAGATTAATGTGAGAGAACATATGGTTAAAATTTAATTAATTTAAATTGGGACATAAGAAAGTAATTATAGAAGTTGTTGGCTTTTATATTAAATATGTAAGTAATGTGTAAGTTTGTGTAAGGGTTGTGTAAGTCATATTTTGGAGTATGAAACACTCCACCTCCTTGGAAATTCGAATTTGTCCTTGGGGGCTGTTTTTGAAGGCTTGTGGAACAAGTAAAACTTGTCCCATACCTCTTAATTTAATTTACCAACCATACCTATGGTTGGAGGGTTGATTTTAGACATTTTTAATGCATTTTCATTAATCATGTTGCATGTTTTTATTGCACTCTTTTTACAATTTATTTAATTCAGTCCTTTGGGGTGTGGGGGTTTTGGAGTGTGCAAGTAATTTGACATATTTTCACCCACCTCTTTATTTTGCTTTGGAGAATGGAATTTGACCTTTGTGTTGGAATTGAGGATGTGTGAAGTGGCATCCTACATGGATCCACTGCATCCTCTTCCTTTCCCTCTTCTATAAAATTTAAACTCATTGCCTTGTTTTTGGTTGTTGAACTTTTACATACTTCCTTTGGGGGTGCATTTTTTCTGTTTGGAGCTCTTGTTGATTTTGGAAGAGATTGAAGTTATTTTCATACTTTGGCATTGCTGATTTTGGGACTGTATTTTAGCATTACAGCTTGTTGTTTGGAAACAAAAGATACCATGGAGAGGTAGGAGATTAGCTCTTCTTTTATGTTGTTATTTATTTTCTGTTTGTGTGAATGGTGCATGTTATTGTGTAATTTTTGGCTGTTTGGGTTAAATGCCATAGGAATGGTGTAGGAGAAGGCTATGGGGAATTCATGTGGTGGGGGGGTGTAAGGGAATGCTAGTGACATTAGAATTCTTGTGGAGGGAGTTTGGGTTTTGGATTTGTCGACATTAAAATTTTCCTCTATAATTTCTATTTTATTATGTATGTATTAGGAATAGGATGTTGTTAAGTATGATTAGTAGTGGATTCCGATAGAATATAACGGCGCCGTAAGTACGGTGCCACCAATAAAGTAGAGTATGGTAACAGTCAAAGTACAATAGGAATGTCATGGTAAAAAGTAAATATTTGTTGTAAGTGGTCTGGTAATGTTAAAATGTCAAAGTTGGGGTAAGTAGAGAAGTAGGATCTACATGATTAGGAATTAGAAATATTATATTTGTAATAAGGACACAGAGTGATGTCATAAATATTGTGTATTTTATTTGTGGAAAAGTTTAAAAAGGTGTAACCCATGTGAGATAATAAGGTTTATCTTATCTTAGAAGATAAGCCTACATGTAAAGGCAAGATTTTAGGCATGGAATATGATTGGTTGGAAGAGATTTCCTATCCTATCTTAGAGATAGGGTGGATAAGCATGAATTACTATAAATAGAGAGGTCATCCCCCCTCATTTATCATAGAGTAAAGTTGTAATAATTATTTTATGAATAAAGGATTCTTTGTGAAGGTGTGTTAAGGAAGTCATCAAGAGGAGTAATTGTGAAGTTTCTCCCATAACCATTGTTGGAATCAAGTGGATTTGGCAACACTTAGAGTAATTCATGGGTGAGATTGTAATAATTCCATGTTAATAATATATTTTATAGTTGTATTTCAGATTTGTCATCATTCTTTTTTTTGTCATAGTCTGTGGTATTCTTGTGTTATGTTTGTTGTGTTTCCAGATTACTACCACCAAACCAAAATCTGTGCATTACTAAAATAATCATAGAACGAGGAGTCCTTGGTGAAATATTATCAAAGTTCCAGATTTATGTTGACATTTTGGTTCTGTTGCCGGTACCATTCCTCGTTGGTGAATTTTCTGAAGAGATATTCCCACTTAGTCATAAATCAATAGGAGGGTAACCTTATTTTTATTGTGCCTAGTAGTTACCATGGTAAAGTCACTTTTTACCATGAATAGTATTTATCACAATAACTTCATTTTTTACTGTGAATAGTATTTACCCTAGTAACTTCATTTTTACCGTAAATAGTGTTTACCACAGTAAAGTCAAGTTTTACCGCAGTAAGTCAAGTTTTACCATAGTTTACCGTGGTCATTCCTATTTTACTATAGAAAGGTGTAAAGTCACTTTCTATTATAGTGATTCTAATTATTTTTGCACATAAGTCTTGTTGATTGTACTTGTGGGTTGATATTTCACTGTGGTTACTTTTAAAAATGGGGAAGATTCCTATTTTTTTAGCCCAATCTAACGAAGATACTTTTTCTTTCATTCAAGAATTTAAATGATCTTGCATTTGTAATGGCCTCATAAGAAGGGAACAATGGACTGAATTTTTTCCTACCTTTTTAGATGGTTTAGCCCTTAGGTGGTTTGAAACATTAGGTGATAATGTGAAAAACTCATGGGATTTATTAATTGAAAGTTTTCTTGAAGAATTTGGTGAACAACAGAAATATGTAGATCTCATGATCGAGATTACAAAGCTAGCCCAAGGAGAGAAGAGAAGATAAGAGATTATCATGATCATGTTCTAGAGCTAAGGAGAAAGCTCAATGCTCAGATCCGGAAGGAAGGATTAGCGAATGGGTTGATGAATGGCATGGATAATATCCTCTGTAAGCACTTCATTCTTGGGATGAAGCCAGAGATCAGGCAATGAGTGAAGTATGACTGTCCAGCTACCATTGAACAAGAAAAGGAGATTGCAAGAAGAAAGAATGGAAGAGGAGCCCAAAGAAATTGATGCTAAGGTAGAGCCTACAACAACACCTTTGGTCCAGAATCCACAACCACTCTCGGTGAGCACAAATATTTTCCCTAGTACATCTACTAAGTATGAATATCTACTCAAGAAGATGGGTTAGTTAATTATTAATCTTCTTCAAGGAAATGAATTTAGTTCTCAGGGAGGAGACAGAGGTCTAAAAATAAATATAACTGAAGTTGTATGGTATGGTTGTCATAAAAAAAGGTCATTATAAGTATAATTGTCCAGATAGAGCTTCTACATCTGGTACAAGAGATAATGATAAAGGAAAAACACCTGTGAATTCTTTTGATGTATTAGATAGGAGAATAAATAATGAAGTAGATGTGTTTGTAACAAAAATAAATAAAGAAAAAGATAACCAAGATGGAAATGATCTTAAGAAGATGAAAGGAGAAAATAGTAAGAAACATAGGAGAAGAAAGTTGGGTGTGTAGGATTTTCTGATTTCATAGGGGCAAGGAACATACTCCATCTTAGAAGATCTGTCCAAAAGGCCTGCAAATATTACATATGGTCAACTTCTGGCTATGTCTTTTGAGAAGAGGTGGGAGCTGCAAAGAGAACTCAATTCTCGACGAAGTAAGGAGGTTGAGGTACCTATTTTGGAGGTAGAGGCAGATCCCTACGCTCCACAAGCTGAGGTATTATGTAATGGTATTTCAATTCATGATGTCTTAGTTGATGGAGGTGCTACAGTTAATGTAATGACCAAGTCTGTAATGAATATGTTGGGTTTAAAAATTGATTGCCCCTCAACACTTATGTTAAGGTCATTAAATAAGGGAAAAATTAAACCAGAAGGTGTTGTTTCAAATGTGGCAATATCTGTTATGGGTGTTGTATGTGTGGTAGACTTTCAGGTGATGAAAAATGGTACTGTTGTATACCCAATGTTGTTGGGAAGGCCATGGCTAAGGAGAGTTCATGCAAGAAACTATTGGAATGAAGGCTTCATGACACTTGGACGTGGAAGAGAGAGGGTGAAGATAAATGTGATCCCTCAGCATCATAAGGCAGAACCTGTGGATTCAAGTGATGAAACTGATGATTGGACATCCTCTGATTACTCTAGTACTAGTGAAGTGGACACATAAGATGAAGAAAGTGAGGTTGATGTTTCGGTCATGGATATCCTTCCAGTCACACCGACTCATGAACCCATAAAATTATCTGAAGAAGAAATTGATGATAATCTCCAACAAATAAAGATTGGTGATGCCGTGATGGAGAGTGAGAAGGAATCCTACCTCCAACTCTTTATAAGGTACATACACTTATTCACTTTTGATTACATTGAACTCCGTCAAGTAAGCTGGGTAGAACATTCTATTGAGCTGGTAGATGGTGCTAAGCCCATAAAGCAAATGCCATATAGAATGAATCCTAATTTTTCTAAGATTTTAAAAGAAGAAATAGATAAGTTGCTTGATGCAGGATTCATATTTGCTATAGAGAATTTAGAATGGGTTTCTCCCATTGTGATCTCAATAAAAAAGAATGGGAAACTACGCATTTGTGTTGATTATAGGAAGCTTAACAAGGCAACAAAGAAGGATCATTACCCTCTTCCATTCTCATATCAGATCTTGGATGAATTAGATGGCTAGGAGTGCTATAGTTTTACTGATGGATATAGCAGATACAACCAAGTTCGTATAGCAGAGAAAGATCAGCTAAAAACCACATTCACCACTCCTTGGGGAAATTTTACTTATAGAGTTATGTCTTTTGGGTTGTGTAATGCTTCGGCAACATTCCAACGCTTGATGAATATGGTGTTTGAACCTTATATTAGGAACTTCATTAGAGTATTTCTGGATGATTTTTACATCTATGGGAGCAAGATGGACCACCTGCACCAGATGGAGACAACATTTCAAAGGTTAGATGAAGCACAAGCCTCACTAAACCCTACAAATTGTGTCTTTGGATGTTCTAAAGGTGTTTTGTTAAGGCATGTTGTATCCAGAGATGGTATTGGTACTGATCCTGATAAAGTTTCAAAAATCAAAGAGTTATCATTTCTTATGAATAGAAGTAAGTTGAGATCATTTTTAGGCCATATGGGTTACTATAGAAGGTTCATCAAGAATTTCTCAAAGATTGCACAGCCACTAAGCCAGTTCTTGAAGAAGGATGTTACTTATGAACCAAGAAAGAAGGCACATGAAGCTTTTGAACAACTGAAGGAAGCCCTAGTGTCTTCACATGTTTTAAAGAATCCAGATTAGAGAAAGCCATTCATTGTGTATAATGATGCTTCAGATGCAGCACTAAGAAGTACTCTGAGCCAAAAGGATGAAAATGAGAATGATCATCCAGTTTACTTTGGGAGAAGACAAATGAGTAGTGATGAGGTAAATTATACTATAACTGAAAAAGAGGCTCTAGATATCATCTTTGCTATAAAGAATTTTAGAAATTACTTGTTAGTGTAGAAATTTATAGTTGTAATAGATCATCAGGCTCCAAAATATATTGTAAATAAGTCTAACCCATCAGGGAGGATAGAAAAATGGATAATTTTGCTACAAGAATTTGAATTTGATATTATAGATAGGCCAGGAAAGAAGCATGTCAATGCAGATGCACTCTCTTGAGCCTATGATGGTTTATGTTCATCTTGTGATGATGATGATTTCCTAGATGCAACATTGTTATCCCTTGACACAATCCCTAGTGAATACATAGATATTTGGAATTATCTGAATGAATTCAATTTTCTTGATGGTGCCAATGTAAAGACTAAGAGGAAGATTACTCAAGCCAATCGTCCATATTTTATTCTGCATGGAGTATTATTTCGAATAGGACCTGATGGATAGTATAAGAGGGCAGTTGGACATGATCAAGGGAAGGAGCTGATAGAATAATTCCACAATGGTACATGTGGAGGAAACTTCTCTTGACAACTTACATCAAGAAGGATCTTGGATGTAGGTTATCACTGGCCCACTCTTTTTAGATATTGCTATAATTATTGTAAGACATGTGATATTTTTCAAACACATGGTAACCGTAAGACTTCATCAAATCCATTATGCTCTATTCTTCCACTTGGTCCCTTTGAAAAGTGGAGAATAGATATTGTAAGTCCACTTCCAACTACCCCACACCAAAATAAGTATATTGTAGTTACCACTGATTATTTAACCAAGTGGGTTGAAGCTAGGCCATTGAAAACAACTTCCATGGATGAAGTGGCAAGGTTCAAATATGAATGCATTGTCACCAGATTTGGTTGCCCATTAGAAATTGTAACAGATCAAGGAAGCCACTTCATTAATGAGGTGGTAGAATCCCTAGTCAACAAGTTTTCTATTAAGCACAGGAAGGTAGCAACATACAAGCCAAGCACAAATAGACAGGTGGAATGAACAAATTTTGTGTTATGTCAAATTCTAGCAAAAGATGCAGCTTTACATGTACATAACTGGGATAAAAGGATTCATGCAGCATTGTGGGCATATAGGGCAACATCAAAGTTAGCAATAGGATACTCCCCATTTCAGTTGTCTTATGTCATTGATCCAGTTCTTCCTATTGAGTTTGATATTCCCACTATGAGAGTTATGAAAAATGAAAGGATGGATGAAAGTGATTCAGTAAAAGAAAGGTTTTTGCATCTTCATTTGCTAGAGGAAATGAGGGAAATAGTGAAGGATACAAACTATAAGAATAAAATGAAGCAGAAGGAATACTTTGATCAAAAGATCCATTGGTCTCAATTTCATGTGAATGAATTAGTCCTAGCATATAATTCTAGATACAAAAAAAGAAGGCAGAGAAAATTTCTTCCTAAATGGATGGGGCCCTACAAAATAGTAGTTGTGCATGAAAATGGTACATATCGACTAGAAGAATTAGATGGCACTCCCATTATGAAATGGGTCAACCACAACAAGTTAAAGATTTTCCAAACACCAGAATAGTCTACTCCGAGGATGGAGTAGAAGCTAGGAAGGGGGAAAATGTCGACATTAAAATTTTCCTCCATAATTTCTAATTTATTATGTATGTATTAGGAATAGGATGTTGTTAAATATGATTAGTAGTGGAGTCTGATAGAAGATAATGGCACCATCAGTATGGTGCTGCTAATAAAGTAGAGTACGATAACAGTCAAAATACAATAGGAATGTTGTGGTAAAAAATAAATATTTGTCGTAAGTGGTCCGGTAATGTTAAAATGTCAAAGTTGGAGTAAGTAGACAAGTAGGGTCTACATGATTAGGAATTAGAAATATTATATTCATAATAAGGAAAAAGAGTGATGTCATAAATATTTTGTGTATTTTATTTGTGGAAAAGTCTAAAAAGGTGGAACCCATGTGAGATGATAAGGTTTATCTTATCTTAGAAGATAAGCCTACATGTAAAGGCAAGATTTTAGGCATAGAATATGATTGGTCGGAAGATATTTCCTATCCTATATTAGAGATAGGGTGGATAAGCATGAATTCCTATAAATAGAGAGGCCATCCACTCTCATTTATCATAGAGTAAAATTGTAATAATTATTTTATGAATAAATGATTCTTTGTGAAGGTATGTTAAGGAAGTCATCAAGAGGAGTAATTGTGAAGTTTCTCCGATAACTATTGTTGGAATCAAGTGGAATTGGTAACACTTGGAGTAATTAATGGGTAAGATTGTAATAATTCCATGTTAATAATATATTTTACAGTTGTATTTTAGATTTTTCATCATTCTTTTTTTTTCTGTCATAGTCTGTGGTATTCTTGTGTTATGTTTGTTGTTGTGTTTCCAGATTACTACCACCAAACCAAAAGTTGTGCATTACTAAAATAATCATAGGACGAGGAGTTCCCGGTGAAATATTATCAGAGTGCCAGATTCGTGTTGACAGATCCACCATGGAAAAGAAATAGCTTGCATTTCTTACTTTGTGTGGGGCATAAGGATATGTGTGATGAATTATTTTGGTGGTTTGTTACAGGTGGATGCCTAATTCCCATTAGGAGGCATAAGTAGATTCCCCCATAGTCCTTGCTCCTTTGGCTTGCATGATAAAGCCTGAGTTCTGTTTGAATGGTTTTTCAAATGTAGTTGTAAACTATTGTCTTGTGTTGAACTATGTTTCTAACTTGAGATGTGCATGTTGAAATAATGTTGTGTGTATGTTTTGTGGAAGCCTGTTATTGCCATGAGTTGGATCACACCTTTTATTGCATTGTGGTTAGGGCTCAGGAGCCAATGATGAAGGATGACTTCTCCTTTCATTGGATGTCTTGGTTGGGTGGAGAGCATTGCATTTCCCCCACTTTTGTTGTGATCAAATTGGAAGAAAAAGGAACTTGCATGTTGCTGTTCTGGAGTAGAGGAAAATTTAGTTTGACAGTCCCTTGTGAAATATATTTTATTGTAACCTTTCCCACTTTGAAGTGGATGAAATTGTAATGTATTTTGTGAAGAAAGGATGTATGTAATTAGTTATGAAAGTTTTATATTCGAAATGTGAAAGATATTTATACTCCATTCTATTTGTTGGAAAGAAAGAAATAGAAATTTGTTATGTACATTCGAACTTTGAAAGATGTAAAGTTGTATAATTGAAAGGATGTATGTAATTAGTTATGAAAGTTTTATATTCGAAATGTGAAAGATATTTATACTCCATTCTGTTTGTTGGAAAGAAAGAAATAGAAATTTGTTATGTACATTCGAACTTTGAAAGATGTAAAGTTGTATAGCTGAAATCAATAAAAGATTACACTACCTTATCAATTTACATTGTTGTATTGAAATTGTATTATTCTGCCTTGTTTAAAATATATGATTTTGGGAAAAGATAGAAACTGGATTCTTGTTTTAATGTTTGATTGAAGAAGGAAAACATCTAAGGCTAGCATGGAATGAATTCAATGTTTCATTGTATGGCAAAAGAGATAGTTAAATCTCTGTTTGGAAAGGAAGAAATGTATGTGGGAATAATACAGTATTTTGTATCTTTTGGAAATGTGTAAAATGGAATTCTGTATGGCATTTTGATCTTGAATGGTTTTATAGAAAGAAATAAATGCATTAGACTAGAATAGAAACAATATTTTCACTATGGAAGATGAAATTCTCAAATAGATCCCTCGAGATTCGATCTCTGTTTTGAAATTTTAAAATTGGAAAATAATTTAATTAAAATGCACAGTTCGATCCTGCACATAATAATCAACTTTGAAACATTAAAATTTAGGATGCCTTGATATCAATGAACTTATTTTGACAAAAAAAAATTAAGGAAATCATTTAAAACATTGCAAAATCGGGCCCAAACCATTCACAGTCATTTTGCAATCTTTGTTTCTATCAATTGTTGGAAAAATTCAAATTGGAAATCAATTGAGAAAATTTACCTTCTTGCAACATTCTAAATCCTTCCTGGAATAGTTATCCATGTTTTTTGGGCTTGTTGAGTGAAGGAGGAGATCAAATTGAACCAAATCTATAAGTTAGAAATTACCAGTTTATTTTTTAAAAGCCTATAGAATGTTTTCTTAAAATTGACCCCTCAAACTTTATCAAAATGTAAAATTTATTATTCCTGTACAAAGAGGGTGTCAAGATATTTCTAGAAAGTCCTCATTTTCCCAAAATTGAGCTTCCTAGAAAAATTTATGACCCTCTGAAGTTTTCCTTCCTTGGCGGGAAAATTTGGGAAAATTTTCCCTGGCGGGCCTGCGGCCCAAAAATTTCCCTTAGAAAACTTATAAAAAATTTTGATAAAAAAAATTTGGGGAATTTTTTTAAAATTTCCTCTGCCACCCCGCCGGCCTGTAGCCAATCAAAGGCTACCACGTGGCATGATGGAGGGGTGTAACTATCGCAAACTTTGTCCCTTTTGAAATTTTTTTATTTGAAATTTTTTTAAAAGAACCTGCACGACCTTGCACTCCTGCCCTCGCCTTGGTGAGGTCAACTCCGTGGATGCATGGACCCATGCATCAAAATTCTCCTTTTTTTCTCCCTTTGGAAAAAATTCCCAATCACTTCTGCCTCCCTACCCTTCCTTATTTTTCTCACCACTTCAGCTTGTTTAGCGCCATGTGTCCCTGGCGGACCCGTGGGCGTGCATGTGCTAATTGGATTTTTCCCCCCTCCTTGGCGAAATTTCCTCAGAACCTCCGCCACCCTACCCTTCCTTCATCTTCCCTACTTGGGATTGGAGCTCGACATGTGTCCTTGGTATTACAGTGGAAGCATGGGAAAAAAATTTGTCTTCGCCCCTGTGTAAGGGAAAAATTGGCAAAGTCACCCCACAACCCGCGAACTCACCCTTTTGGGCAATTTTTCACCCTTGGTCCCATAGGCCCGCCCTTGGGGGAAAAGTTTCACCCCAAGGCCCACTGGCCCATAACTTGAGTTTTATAAGGAGTTAGGAGGACTTCTTTATATCGTCAGAAAGGTGAGATAATTTCCTATCCAATGGGAATGATTTAGAGAAATTTTTTGAAACTTCTAACCCTAAAATTTGGACCTTGTGACCTCTGATAATTGTTAATAAAAGAAAAACATGTTCTAGCAAATTAAAATTATTCTGGAACCTGTTAGTGACAATTGTTGTCTTGTAACCTGGTTGTTGGTTATTTTAAACAAAAATACTAATTCCATAATTTTCCTAACTAATCCTAGGTTGTTTCTTAGGTCTCAAGTGGGTTGTTTTAGCAGGCATCACATAAGTCCTGAATGTTGAACTTTTTCTCTGCACGTGTGCTCTTCTTTTCCATTCACGCCCTTAAACCTAGCCTTCTTTCCCACGTGGACTTCTTGTGTGAGTTCTATTAAGTGTTCTCTGATCAAAACTTATGCACCCATAAATATGGAAAAAAGGATTTCGTTCCTTCCATACAGGACTTCTCACATTCCTGGACATGAAACGAGGCGGGTTCCTTCTTATGATAGTCTTATATAGTAGTAGGTGCATTTCTTCAGAGAAACCTAACAGAGAACACAATTCTCACCTCATGCCACCATAGAAGGTTATCGTGATGGGTCTCCCACCAATGTGATGTGGTTCTGAGCAAGGTATAGCTAAGCATACTTCTCTTTTCAACCTCACATCTCCACTGGGTCTCCATTGCTCACAAGAAAACATCAGGGTTGGCTCCCGTAGTGTAACTTGGAAACTGTTTTCCTCTTAGGTTCCTAAATAAGTGTACCTTTATTACTCTCATCACAGATCCTATTAACTACCTTCTAACTAACTCATATGTCTCGTGCACCCAATTGTCACATGCCACGATAGTTGTATCACTTATAGATTGATCATCTTCCCACTGAATAACACCTTCTCTTATTGGTTGCACAACCTCGAGGTCCCTGATAGTGTGCATGTAGATTCTATCTAGTATTCTTCTCCCAAGGGCTTAGTATAGGGTGTTGACTTCCCATCCATCAAAGGAATGATAACACGTTCCTCCTTGTTCCCAAAACTTATATACCCCTTATTGAAATGTAAGTCAAAATTGTACTTATAGCACCAGGGGCACCCAAATAATGCTGGAAAGTTATCTGCCTCAACAAGCGCCAAGACTTTGAAGTCTCCAATGACTTTCACCCCTTAGATAGTGATAGTAAAATCCTTTAAAACACCAATGGACATTACTTTTATCTTATTAGACATATAAAACACATTCGAATATTGTTGTAATGGGGGCTTTCCAATTTGATTCCATGCATCAAGGGTGAGAACATTAACTTCTGCACCCGTGGCAATCATAATATTACATAGGATCCATTCATAAAAAATTACATTATAGGAAATCTCCTTATCATATTCAAGGTTGTGGGGAGATAGATTAGCATGCAAAACCTACCTCTCGTTCTCTTCTCCAACACTTGGTACTTTATCTCTCAACCATCCTCCTAACATAGGAATGATATTATCTTGGTGCGGTATCTTACACACTTCTCTAACATCATTTATATCTGATTGAGGGACATCATTGATTTTCTTCTACTCCAACTTCCTGGATTTCTCTTTTAGAAATTTAATTTCCCCTTGAAGAATTCTGATTATGTCCATGGTCTCATGATAGACTTCATTCTGATGTTTAAGTTATAGAGACTTCCCATGTACCATTTCTTCTCTTGTAATCAATGGCCTCTACTTTGGTACCTCCTTAGCATATGCAACCTCAACTCGCATCACCACTGGGTAAAGGTTCTAACTCTGACTCATGTTCCATTATTGGCATCCACTATTGATCTACACGTTTTATGGTCACCATCCCACTACCCTTATCCTTTCGCTACTTTTGGCTCATGTGTTCAAATAATTATGGGAATTCCTCATAGTTGTGTTTTTTTTCACACCAAAAGAACTGTAGCAGATTGGGGCATTCAAACTTATAGTGTTATGTAGACCCGTAGTTGTAAAAATTCCCACATGGGAATTGACTTCTTCCACCTCTGTGTTTGTCATAGCCTCTAAATCTTCCATGAAATCCTCTTCCATGACTACCTCCATCCGTGCACCCTTCATAATGATATCCCTCATCCTTGGAACTACTTGCAATACTAGTCTGGTGCACACTAGTATTAATGGTGTCATGTATTTGATCAATAAATCTACAATACTTAGTTTCATGAGTAGTAGAGGTGTAAATTTTGCAATAGAAAGACACATTCTTATAGATCATGCACTGCAGTAGTGGACTCCTAATTACATCATGATCTCTGTGGAAAATCTCATAGTATACTGTAATCACATGTGCTGGTATCTAAGGACAATTTTCCTTCATATTCTATTCTACCTCACATTCCATACACCATAACCTATTGCAAGTCTCATGAGCCGAGTTTGCAGATAATTTCTCTAGCTACTTTGCCATTGCAGAAATTTGGGCTTCTAGGAACAGACTAACTCCTATATCAACACTTCTTACTACATCCGCTTGCAAGGAAGCTTCGAAGGCCTTGCACAGATCTGTGAAAGTATTTTATGAAAGTGCCCTCCTGAATGGTGTACTCAGTCCTCTGACAAACCACTGTGTTAGGTTGTGGAGCCTATTTTCATGTGTTAATGTGTTGAAGACTGTACACTAAGAGTACTGTATAATTTTCATGTATCCTCGCTGGGGTTCGGCCTTAAAATTTTTTGGACCTTAAAACGTGCCCGATATATTGGGAAACGTGATTTTCTCATATGGGCGGGATTTTGACCCATAGGTTTATGGGACAATTTTTTCCCATGGTTTTGATACCCACAGTTTTGTAAAACTACTTAAGTTATTGTCTATTTATATGGTTTTATGCATATGATAGATGTATGAAAAACATTACAGATGTGCTTTGAATTTGGGTGTGAATTCTGTAGAGTTTGTTGAGCATAGCTCCAAACAGATATGGGTATTGTATTGAGAGAGAGTGGTGGCTTGCAATAAAATATGAGAAAGTGATTCTTGGTGGACGTAGCCCAAATTGGGTGAACCACATTAAATATTATCTCTTTGTGTTGTGTTATTTTATTCTGCACTTTTATTTGAGATTTGTAATATTTTGTGCATATTAGTTTCTACTATTGCGATTATGTGAGGGATTTTTCCGCATATTTTATCTCTTATTTCCTAACACACTAAGCATGATGTGAAGGGTGAATGTCATAAGAAAACTTGGATAAGAGTGTATTGAAACATGCATCATACTCCCACACAATCTCTACCATTCCTTGTTGAATATCCTTCAACATGTTGATGATATTCTATTCAAACTCAGGTATGTGGAACTCCTCTAAAAAGGCATTACGTAGCACAATGTAATCCGCCACTGTCTAGTGTGGGTTATACTTCCTATACCAACTATGTGTGTGTCCTTGTAACGTGGTTGCAAACTGAATTTCCTTCCTATTTGGGGTTGTGGTTCCCTTCACGTGACATAGTAACTCGCACTTATCTACATGTTCCATGACATCCTCAACGCCCTTGTAATTAAGAAAGTGGAGTGACATATCATAAAACACTTTTTGATGGTGTTGTGGACCTTATCTGCCAGATCTAAGACCTTGATTTTCTCTAATATTACCTCTACCACTAAACCCACTAGATCCACTAGTTCCAACTCCTCCATATCCACCAAATCCTCCTCCTGTCTTATGTAAGGGGCCTAACATAGTTATGCCCTGTGAACCCACCGTCATGCTTAACTATGTGCTGATAGTCTATGATACCGAACCACTCCCAAATGTGTTTCCCACACTGCTCCCAGATGTGGTACTCAAACCTTGTGAACCCTCACCTTGCCCAAATGTTGTGCCAGAAAAAATACCCCAAACACAGGAAATGATTGTGTAGCCATAGATGTACCAAATGAAAAATTATACCTCCTAGGTGTCGTTTGAATACGAATACCGATACCAACTAGATTATAAAAACTTATCTCAAGAACTAAAAAACTAAGCACAAGGGCCTGATCTCCATGTGGGTTAAGATGTGCACCTATGGATCTTATCGTTTCTTCATATAACAATATCTCTCTAGAATTCGAGGGGGTTTCTCTTCTGCACTTGCCAAGATGGGGTAACTCAGACTGCTCAAGTTCCATGTCCTCCACGCAAATCTCATATCCTTCCCACAATACCTGCCTCCATAAATCCATCACTCCTGCAAATTCACGTTGTCTTGTCAACTCCCTCTCCTAAGCTTCATTATACTTGAGTCACCTCTCCTCTCTCTTCATTTCTGCCACAAGGTCCATCATCCTTCTACCACACTAGCTTCCATGTTGTGTGCCTAGCAAGAGTTTATCCAACCATGGGAAAGACTTTCAAACTCAAGGTAATGACCAAGATCTTAATAACTAGTGGAATAGAAAGCAAGAACGATCATCTGGGATCCCTCAATATCTCAAACTCAACAATATCTAGGAAAAAATACATAGAAATAACATATTCCAGGGTATAACTAGTTAGCACTCTACTCCACCATTTATTAATAGCACGGGTCTAGGTTATATCTGCATCATGTAACCAATGATATTCCTTCTGGGTCCAAACATGAGGTCTATAATACCAACTTTTCCTTGATGCATATATTGATAGCCATTCATACAACTCTATTGGGAAACAACGGAAGAATGTCTCATAGAGTTTTTGATATAGGTTTTCCTCCACCAATTTTTATGCATTAAACTCAGATCTTATACTAAAACTCAGAGAAAACTCATCCTCTATGCTTTTAAGCCAAGTCTCAATGCGTTCCAAGTTCAAGCGCTATGTCATTACACATTTATCTCGCAATATCTTCAAAAGAGGTAAAGGAAATGGAACCAAGATGTAGTCATTATCTTACCCTCAATACTTCTTTCTAACACCAAATGCATCAACCTATCACCCCTCATACACTGGGTGCTCACCCGAGTCACACGCGGGCATTGAGCCCCTCCTTTATGTGAGATTTACACCATTAATGGAGGATTATTCGTAGAAATATAAGTACATGCATCTAGAAAAAGGTAGAAGATATAACTAATAGATCTACACATCAATGCATCAAAAAATCTAAATAAACATTGTATGAAGCACAAGAAACCATATCTAAGTCATGACAAGCCAAATAACATGAGGGTTTACACCCATAACCAAGATGTACATAATAAATCCATGTATATTGATTTAAAAAGAGTCTCTGGTAGCCATACTACATTCAAAAGGGTCATCTTAGACCATATATATTAAATGATAAAGATCTAACCCCTGCAAGTATGATTTCCCCATGATAACCCTTGTTATAGACCCGAATACCCATACATATGCTTAATGATATCACCTACAACCCTCTAGCACCAAGAACTCTAAGCCCTAGCATCATGAGCTCTAAACCCTTAGTGTTTCCCAACATTACTGCAGCACCTCATTACCCTCCTCTCATAACCCCTACACCTTCTACCCACCTCACACTACCTTCTCCCTTCTCCCCTTTCTATCACTCTTTCTTCCTTCGTTCCTATCCCAAGCACTTCTTTAAACAGAACCAGCTTCCACCGCCATGACTTATCTCCTGAGCAGATCATGTGCCAAGTGTCAATTTGGTCCCCCATTGGCAAATGCTTATCCTCCTTCCAAAACCTTCCACTAACTATAATGATGCCTCTAGGAATATTCCTTACATGGAATATCCTTTTCTTGGCCTCCAAGATTATAAAATGACACCTTATCCACTTATCACACCTAGTCAAGTCCTAACATTTTTCCTCAAGTGACTCCATGATGCCAAATATGGCTAATTCCTTTAAACCCTTGTTCTACCTCCCCTGCACGCCCCGGTTTAACTTAAACCCTTTTTCTTGTGCTCTTTTCCCTGAGTGCCATTCTATTTACTGATCCTGCGTATGCACCTCTTAGTACTTAGCCAATGTTTAGGGTCCAAAAAGATAATACACAATAGAAAGGATTGTAATATGAATATCCAACGTGTGTTGGTTCCTTCCCCATTTTATAATTTGATGATGAGAGAAGTAAAGAGAATATTACAAAGATAGTAATTTTTCTTTGATGTTTTCCTTAATTAGGACTTTGGTGAGAGAAGAGGAAAAATTAGTCTACAAATTTATCAATATTGCTTCAAAATTTTCCACTAAACCCATAGAAAACATTCCTTCATATTGATATAGGCCCAATTTTCTCCTATTTAAAAACATAGCTAGGAGGAAATGGATATTTTGATGTCCCCATAAGGTGCTATTCTGACTGAACTGATTAAGTAAAAGTTTGAAATATTAAAGGGGAGAAGGAGGCCCATGACCCTAAATGAAATTTTACAATTGAATATAAATAGAATTGTAAAGAGATATGATGTTATCATTCCCCCTATAATATAATCTAAAATGTTTCATTTATATCCATAATTGTATAGAATTCCTGTAAACAACTGGTATGATCTACAGAAATTTAAAAATTGAGTCAGAACACCCTTTGTCTTGGAATTTATAGAATGGTCAAGATCATACCATGGGACTAAATGTATTGTATGGATTTAACCTTTTTTCAATTATGTCACATCTTAATATCTTTGACCTTTTCTAAGGATATGAAACTTATGTAAATCTATTCATGTATCTTTTCATATGTATGTATATATAGAAAAACCTTGTTGATTTCCCCCTCTTGTGAAGCACGTGTTATAAATTTTTTTAGCATGTGTCTTAAAATAATAGATGTGTATCCATGTATGATATGTATAAATTTTTTATCAGGATCTCATATAAGGATGAAGTGGTTTCCACCATTGAGAACATGTACTTACAAAATAGGTTGCACATGGTGTGGAGAAGAAGCAACATGCAATAAGAAAATAAGAAAGAATACATGTGTAAAGAAACTAGTAACGACATAGATTAATATAAATTGTTCTTTAATCCATAATAAAATAGGTATCTAATCAACTTAGTAAACATGTCATAATATATAGAAAAACTAGTTGTGTAATCTTCAAAGTAAGTGAGAAATGGTAGAGTGATAGAAAAATGATGTGTATTTAATCAAGAAGTAAAATATTGAAACTAAATCATATGTAGGCATAGATCCACAAACATGGGACACCCTGAATGTCACAAGAGAATCACAGTATAAGGAACAATGTGCCATAGTTAGAGAAATAAATACATACATACGAAATAATAATGAAGACAAAAACATGAGACTCCCATAATGTCACATGATTGTAGAAACATAATCATGTAGTTGGGTTCATTTTTAGTTCCTAAAACTATGTTAACATTTACATGATTCCTAAGTAAGAAAACTAGTGGTTGACAACTATCTTTGGCCTATTTTCTCGGTTTCTTGCTTTCTCTATGGTCTTGCACACCCTACAGCTTAGTCGGAGCTTAATGGATTTATATTGTATGGATTCATACACCAGCCCCCAACTAGGATAGTAGCGATCATGTGCTCATTTCCATCCTAGGTTCCCTTGACCATTTCTTACCTTAATCGATATTTTTTGTACTCTTTTATCTTTTGGGAATCTTTTTCAGTTATGAGTATGCCTTCTAGTTGTCAATTATGAAATTTAAACAAGGGAATCATATAAATACATAGTTATGTTTTCAAAATCGGGGACCAAGAACTAAGCATTACTATCACCACCTGAGCTTACATCCAAAGGAACTAAAGCACTTTAAAGGGCATCATCCATCTAGCATCTCTTCAAGGGACAAGGGATACATACTTCTGTATACATTGCATAGGAAGGATAAGTCTATTCTATTCCATACACACATACTAGATACATTTCTACATTCTAGATAGAGCCCACTGTCATTTATGCAACTTGCACAAGGTCATCATAAGGAATCATTTCTACACACATGCACAAGAAATACATGTATTTTAAGATGTAGTGCAACACTTGGTCATAATATCACTCTTCGAGTGACCTCCAGGGTCAATCTAAATCTCCATTCTGCATTTTCCTTTTTAGGTTTGATGTGGTTTGTGGGTATGTGTAGCTGAAAATATTTCTTGCAGGTTACTAGTACCTTTGGCGATCAAGGAGAGAATATCAGGAGATAAAAAAGAATCAATAATTAATCTCTTAAGCTTTTGCATAGTCACAAGTTCCCAGGTGCCTCTACCTTGCACTGGGATCCCTTGTTTGACTGTGTTCATGAGTTCTAGAATTTATAGTCAGTAGTAACGACATTTTCTATAGCCTGTCCAACACTTTCACCTTCCTAGATCACCTCTTGTTCATTTAGAAATAAGCTAAGTATTTTTATCTCTCCTTCTTGCTTAGGGTTTTCACATTATATTCTTGTTTTTTTTTGTGTCACTGTATTTTAGCATTGATACATTATTTATTATAATAGTTACTCTACTATTAGTTTTAATTTAAATTAAATTAAATCATTTGGTGAACCCTCTTAATCAAACCCCACCTATTGATAATGCATTGAAATTTATCCCCTTCTTTTAAATTCATGGATCAATCTTTTCATCCCTCTTATGCTCCAACCAAGGTTTCTAGCATGGTTTCCACAGCTGCTGATTTTATGCAAGTCCATACTTAATAACCTCTTGGATTTATTACTCCAATGCCTGATCTCAACATCAATTTATTCACCACTCATCACATTCATCCTCCTACAGCTCCACCTATCTCTGTCCCACTGCATATTACTTCTATAGTTCCCACCACCGCCGTTAAAGGTTATGACATCATTAAACAACTTAAGAATACACTAGCCAAAACTTTTCTATGATATTTTACGTAGTGCACCCGATTTTCATCATACATTAGAGGCCTCCCTTTGCTCCATCCAAATTGAAAGTAATAATTCTCTTGTTTCCTTTTCTCATCTCATTCAATCACTCAAAAATTTACCATGTGCCATATCTTTCAGTAATCAAGATATCCCTCTTGTTGTTAGCAATCCTTTTTCCCCCTTTCTTATCACCTCTACTATTGGATGCATTTGTATCAAACGTGTACTTATTGACAATGGATACACTATAAAGTTTTTTTGCTTTATCTCTTCTTAGGAAAATACAAATTTCTAATAGCTTAATCAATAAATCCTCTACTCTCATTTGCGGCTATGATTCCACTACTCACACATGTATGAGCACTATCACCTTACCTCTACAAGTTAGGCCTAAAATCATTCCTACTTTATTCTTTATCATCAAAGCATCATTTTAGTTCATTTTTTTACTTAGTAGACCATGGATTCATGCCATGCATGTTGCTCCCTTTATAGTTCTTAGGTGCGTTAAAATCCTACATGATGGTTATGAGCATACCATTTCTTATAACCCTGATCTATTCAAGTTTTTTTGCGTAGACCTAGTCACTGCCATGCCCTTACCTCCATCACAACTTATTCCTTATCACACTATCAATGCATATGATGTGGGTTAATCTAGTGCTTCACATCCGTCTTCTAATTCTAAATTCTTTCTCTACATCCCTATACATACTACCGATATTATATCACCTACCATGTCTACCACTACTCCATTTGTCACCACTTCTCTCAATCCTACATCTAGCTCCACCCCTACTAATATCCTTGAAAATTTTATCCAACAAGATAATGTTATCACTGATGACTCTGATGATGAGGTTGATGTTGTAGAGTTTAATGATGACACATTGTGTAATCTTAATTATATGCCTTTTGAAATATATGAATCTTATTTTCAATTTTTTTTTTGTTATTATCAATTGTGAATACCAATTTAAAAATAATCATCCTTCCACTAATGCCATAATACCTTTCTAGGGGACTGCTCATACATTGGACATCTTACCACCTATTGCATCTCCCCAAACTCATTTTGTGTCACATCTTGATCCCTTCACATGCACTCTCTTCATACACGACTTTGATTGGAATCATATTCCATTTGACCCTACTTTCTCTATAACTATTTTCATGCATGATGTATTAGCATGCCTAGGATTCACACTTTCTGATCTCCTCCCAGCATCTCACTCTCCTCACTTATATCATAGATGTGTGTTTTTTACCACTGTATATGGCCTCCGTGTCTTCCATTTATCAGTCTTCCTTGCACATACTCCCCACTCCTCTCCACTCACACTTGAACAATATTCTCTTGACTACATTGATGTAAATTTAGATCCCAATCACACTGATATCTCATTTATGATGGCTTTGATGTGTTTGTATAAGAAATCATTCATTCCTTGGCTATACTCATAATCTAACTCGCTTGTATGCACAAGATTTTCCTCAACCTCCTTTTACTGATGAAGAATATGTTATGGGCATGTACAATCTACACTACACAAGATCTTTATATGATTGAACCCACACCATTTATTACCATATCTCTAATCCCAATCTAATCGGTTATGATCCTAACATTGATGATCTCTTATATGATTTCACTTGATATTTCTCCAATTTCAAACTTAGGAGGCATAAATCTTTCCCCCCATCACTATCAATCTTCTCTAGTGCCTACTACTACATTTTATGCTCCATGCATCATAATTGATCTTCCTAAGCACTCTCATACCTTTTGATACACACATTGTCTTTTCATTACCTTATGACATACTCTTGTGCTATGGTTCACA
This sequence comes from Taxus chinensis, assembly GCA_019776745.2. Lineage (NCBI taxonomy): Eukaryota > Viridiplantae > Streptophyta > Pinopsida > Cupressales > Taxaceae > Taxus > Taxus chinensis. The sequence continues at coordinate 62,000,396 of CM034151.1, forward strand.
CTTGACTGTTGAGGGCATAATACATTTATGAACCTCACACCCTACACATTTCATGCTATGAGCTTAATGATATACACTTACTAGCACACTATAAACCTATTTCCTGATGATGCACTCTTGTTTTATGGTTCATTATTGACTGTTGAGGGGGAATTTATAAATGAACCTCCTTTTGTGTACATCTACTAGGGGAAACATTCCTCCTTTCATATTCTCATATTACACAACATACCATAACACTCACACATCATCTACATATCTTGGTTGTAGTTACTCATGCTAGCTTATTATATCTACATGTTACACTTTGTTTTTCTTGCTAGACATATTATTAGTATGTCATCATCTTTCTATATATACAAATGCACGTTCACTTGGTCTTTTGTGGTGAGTGCAGAACTCTTACATGTTTTACACGTTGTAATGATGATTAACACTGCACCTTTTACCAGTCATGCTGAGGCTCCTAGGGGCATCTAATTTTACTAATACCACATTCTACACACTTCATGTTCTATTTCTACATTATTCACTATTTATCATTAAAAATTACTCTACTTTTCGCTAATGTATACACACTTTGAGATACTATTTATCTTTCTAATATGCTAACAGGTGCTTCATGTATATCATTTGATTTGTAGGACTATATGCCAACATGATTATTTGATACAATTTGTTTGATCTTGTTTTCTATTGTATGTTATTGTTTGCGGTATATGCCCTATGTATTTTATGATCATTATATGTTTTTATCGCTTCAGACATGATTATCTTGTGATATTGTGAGATATGTCTGATATTTGAAACCTAATTTTCACGGTCTATCTTGTCATCACAATTGATTATTACATTGTATAATTTTACATGTTAGCTACTTTTACTACTAACACATATTTCTATCCCACTTTGTTTTCATGTGCCTTGGTTTCTACCATGCACACTCCCTACCCCTGCGGGTATCCAATTTAGTGTAGCATTAGGTCCTCTCCTTTGGGAAACATTATCCTACTATCATCACATGCACCCCAAATGAGGGGGGCATACATTGGGTGAATAAATCACCCCTACATCAGCTCAGAGCTATAGTTCATATCAGCACAATAAAGAAACAACACATGAAAAAAGTCATAAAATGACCTAGAATCTGACTTGGGTCAAAAACACAGAGAAAACACCAATGCTAAGTAACTGACACTAGCACCTGTGCTCTCCTGTCCTCCCCTGGGTGCTAATGTCTTAGAGAAAGACATAATCATTTTCTCAGTACAACATATTCTACAACAATTTACAGAGTAGTTCTACAATAACATGCACTGTCCTTGAGTCATATAATACATTCTATTAGTACAATCAGAACAATTTGAAACTAATTATGAAAAAATAGGGAAAAATGAAACACATCGGGTTGTACCATCTACAGTGGTGCTTATTGGGAAGATTTATGGAAGGATATCTCAATTATACCTCTCTCCCTAACACTTTCTCTTTGGCGTGATATCACCCAAAACAATCGTAGTTTCTATGAGATTTCCCAAAAAACTAGCACTTGGCTAGAGATCACCCAAAAAAATCATTCTTGGCATGAGATCACCTAAAAAACTGACCTTCAACATTAAAATCAGAAACTTCAAACAAAATGACACTTTTCTATCTTTTACTCTCTTACATATCAGGTGCACACTTTCCTTTTACACACACTTACAATCTTGACATACTTATAAATTTTTTTATATGTTTTATTATATATGGTACTTTAAATAATTTCTTCCTCTTATTTTATAGGCAAGTCCTTACAAGAAGCAGTGCACATGCTATAACAACACACTACAATGCACGTGCTTCACCCATAGGGACCTCTTTCCTTTCCTAGGCTCCACACTTCACTTTACAATTAATCCTAGCTTCACTTGTCCACTCGGAACTCTATTTGCAACACTCTCTACATGAACATGAGGTAAAAATATTGTATCTACTTTATGTTATCAATTATTCACTCAACAACATAAAGTGGGGGAAAATGTAGATAAAAACTCATACTCTTGGGTACATTTCTATGTCCTAAACTCATGCTAGAATTTACATGATTCCTAAGAAAGAAAACTAGGTATTGAAAACTATCATTTTTCTCTTTGGTCTTGCATACCCTACAGCCTAGTCATAACTTAACTAATTTATCTTGTATGGCTTCAAACACCATCACCCAGCCAGGACAGTAGCACCAAGGCACTCCTATCCCTCATGGGCACCCCTAACCTTTCAGTACCTTACTCACTCTTTTTTGGTCTCTTTTATATTTTGGGAATATTTTTCACTTACGATTCAACCTTACTATTGTCAATTATTAAATTCAAACAAGGGAATCATTTAAATACATAGTTATGTTTTCAAAATCGGGGACCAAGCACTAAGCATTACTATCACCACCTAATCTTGCATCTAAAGGCACTAGAGCACTTCAAAGGGCATCCATATAAAATCCATTCAAGGGAAAAGGGATGCATACTTCTATATACACTGCATGAGAATGGTAATTCTATTCTAATCAATCCACACATGTTATAAATTTCTACGTTATAGATCTATCCCACTATCATTTGTGTAACTTGCACAAAAGCATCCTAGGGAATCATTTCTACACACACACTAGAATTACATGGAGTTTGAGATGTAACCTAGCACTCAATCGTAAGTTCACTCTTTGAGTGACTTACAAGGTCAGTCTGACTTCTCGTTTTGTATTTTCCTTTTCCTTTTTGGGTTTGATTTGATTTGTGGGCATGTGTAGGTGAACTTATTTCCTACAGGTTATAGGTACCTTCGATAATCAAGGAGTGAATATCAGGTGATCAAAATGAATTAAAAAAAAACCCTTATGAATAAATAAATATTCCCTTGATATTTTACACAGTCACAAGTGCCCAGATCTAGTCACCATCACCCATGTGCCTCCACCATGCACTGGGCGCCCTTGTCTGGCTCTGTTCTTAAGTTTCATAATTTTTAGTGAGCTGTAACAATATTGTCTATAGCCTCTATAGATCTTTAACCTTCACAAATCACTTCTTGTTCATTCAGAAATTAGATAAGTCTTCATATCTATCCTTCTTGCTTAGTGTTTTCACATTATATGCTTTTTTTCTTATTTCTTTACTATATTTTAGCATTCATACATTATTTATTATAATAGTTACTCTATAATTAGGTTTAATTCAAATTAAATTAAATCAATGATAAACAAGCCCCTTGGGTAATAAAAAGGAAAAAATAATAGTATCATGATCATAAAATATCATCAAATACATCCATGAATTAAAAAATCATGAAATGAATCCATATATATGTACTGACAACAACATAGAAAACAAGTATATCAAATAATAAGAGAAACAACATAAGTAATATATACTATAACTACACAAAACACATGTTCTATTATTTTTGATCTAGTAGATAAAAATAAAAACCATGTATATAACCAAACGTGATGGGGAAGTTGTAAAGTAGTATTTAATGAAACAAAAGTACTTATATAGTGTGGGAAGATTCCCCCAAGAGAGTAATGTAAGGAACCAAGCTGAATCCAATCATTGTGTAATAATTTGTTTACATCCTACATAAAGATAAAAATACATCATAAATTCATGTTTGTAAATAATGTATATGTTATATATATCAAAACAATGTGACAAACATAATGTATAAAGTAACAAGAAAACAAAAAAACTAGAACAAGTGATGATTTATTATTTTTTCTCATATTTGAATGTGTTTTTTGAAAGTTTTGAAACTAAATATGTTGATAATGGTAATGGACCAATACCATAACATTAATGGAGGATATCATTTGTTTTTGGGTCACACTTAATAATATATATTAGTGTGAGACACATGGGAGTAGTGATGTGCATGTTTATATCCATTATGTGGTATTTCTGATTAACATGATGTGTTCTAGTAGAAACAACATGACATGCTCATTTATTCAAAGTTATTATGTAAAACAATCATTAAAATTTCAATTGTGGGGATTATTTCGGTAATATTGTGATTACATCATCAATATTTAGTATAATAATATTAGTAATAATATATTTTTAGTGATATGTGTCATGTCAAGATATAAAGTGATAGTTATAGGTGTGAGATAGTTACTTATACAAATTTCAACTAGATCGATGCCATATGGATGGTAAAGCTAATATTTCTAGATCTAAAAAGAGAGAAAAAATCTCTTATGGAGTGTATAGATGTGCCTAAATAGTGATAGAAAGAAAAATAGTATAGGTTTGAGTGTGTTAATAACATGTTGCAGTGGGTTAGAATTAGTTATAGGACATGTATCATGACTAGTCAATGAAGTGGAAATAGGAATGTCTAATGGGGAATCTTTGAGCTTATAATGCTTAAGACCAATATATGTGAAGAGGGAGTGAAAAATTTATTCACCATCATCAACAGGGTTAATATTAATTTGACATTAGTTATTATCAGTAAAACCAATGATTTTGACATCATTATCTAAGGAATCATCATTGTTATCTTTGGGGATGTATCTATATTGAGTTGAAGTTGTTGTAATTGATTAGTAGTGTTAGATTCATGACTAGATTCACCTACAATATAAGTGGGAAATATATCCAAAGATATAGGTTGTTGTGAGGGAGTGATAATGGGGATTAATAAAGTAGAGCTGTCAGAATGGAAATATTTAAAGGGTTCTATATCAGCAAAAACATAATACCTTCATTGTTTGTGTATAAATTTGATACATTGATGAATAATGGATGGGATTGATTTCAAAAAATAACTCTAAGGATAACCTAAAAGGATATTCTAATCTATATATTTGTCCATTATGTGTAAGGAAGTGAGAATTTTTGGGGGGCACTAAAATATCAGGAGTGATATTTCCTAATTTATAATGGGTAATTTTTTTGAAACCCCATGTAGTAGAAATAGTTGTGGTTCCCATCATATGCATAGAATTTCCATTTTCTTTAGAAAATAACTAGTAAAATAATCATACCAAATATAATATATATTAATACTTACTTTATAAGGAGCCCCTGAATTTGTGTTGTAATAAGAAGATGTGTGCATAGATCCTTACTAGTTATGGGTGGGATTTTTGCTAGGATAAATATTATTGCCTTATCTATTTATTTGAGTGTGTCCATGATAGAAGACAAGGTAGTAGATTATTTAGCTAAAGATATTCTAATAGATTTTAAAGCTTCTTATAATGTGTCTTTGTAGATAGACACTTCTTGTAATAATATTTAAATATATCTTTGCAGGGGTATTATTTAATCAATCTAACATCCAAAACCCCTTATAAGGAACACTAAATGTATTAGTAGGGGTGATAGGTGGGGGCGGTAATGGTTGTTTTCCCTAGTTCTCTATTTAGTACAATGAGTTTTGAAAACATTAACATCATGGTCCATGGGGGAGAAGAAGAGTGAGGTGGATGTTAGAATTTTTTAGGAATATATTTAGCTTGTACATAAATGTTTGGAGGGTTTTTTTGTCTAAAATACCCCCAGGTTATTTTGAAAACATACAATTTCACATTTTTGGGAAATTATGTGTTAGGGGAAAACCCAATATTGGGGACACTCCATATCTATCTTGTTAGGCCCATAAATTTCCATATTTAGCCAAATTTCATGTTTTGGGGGACAATTGGGGCAAAGCCGAGTAAATAGTTCTTTCATGGAATATACGGAACAATTCCATTATTCCCTTCATTCCCTATTTATCTGATCTCACCACACAACATGGGGTAATAGGGCATATTGGGTTTTCAAGGCACCTTAGGAATAGTACTTTTGTTCCTGTATTTCCCCACTCGGTTACCATTTTCACAAGAGGAAAAAATGATATTGTCAAATTTAGTCAACTACATTAGGCTTGGAGGACACAGGTGGAATAATTCCCTAATTTAGTTTGTTCTCTACCCAACTGATTTGTTTGACCCAATGAAAAAATAAATTAAAGTAGCCTTTGAAGGCTTGTATGAAACAACTCCAATTCCTCTCATGTATCATGGATCCACCCTTCCATAACTTCCTCCATGTAACTCAAAATTTGACAAACTTTGGCTCATTGGAAATAAATCAACATGAACTTTAGTTTCACATAAATAAATGAAGAAATTGGTGGAGTTTAGGGGGTGAAAATATAAAAGATAGTCCTAACAATAATAGTGCAGTTCAAGGTAGCTCAACTACCATAGTTAATAGTGAATAGTGTCATTACCTTCTCAAACAAGAAAATTGATGTGGGGGAATGGTTTTTACAGGGTTCCTATACACACCCAAAATCGCATGTGCTACATTATCCAAAAAATTTTACAAAAGTCCCCAATGATGATTCAAGTCCTTTCAAGAAGGTGTTCGAGCTCCAAAACCCATTCACAGTGTATATTTGTAGCCTAGACATCCTTAATTAGCCTTCCCACACTTTTTTCCAGCTTCCTGCTTCTTTTTGTGCATGTTTTTTCCTTTAGTGCCAGGACTGCCACCCTTCTTGGGTGGCGGTTCTGAAACCACCACCTAGGTAGGGTGGCGATCCTGATTAATTTTTTATAGATTCTATCATGCGTGTTTTTAACATGTGAAGATTCACTTAACTTCACTTATAGGATGCATCCGTGAGCCAAATTGTCTAAAAATAGTTTTGATTGTTTGGTTATCCTTGCCTCTTCTATTTTTGCATGTTCTTTAGTTATTTGGAACTGCCTCTTCTTGCCTTGTGCATGAAGGCACATCCCAACCCCAATTATTATATATTACATGCTTGTGTTCAAGCAAAAGGCCTAAGAATTTTATTTATCTTGTATTGTATTTCTGCCACAATCTTGATAGGAATTGCATAGCCAAACTCACATCTCTTGTGATATCTCTATTCTACTTGCATTACATCCAGACTACCTTCCAACTAGCATTACTCAAGCACCATCCTCCTCCTGTTGTTATTGCATTCCCAATCCCTTGGACTCATATGAACACTCAGAGAAAGAAAAGAACAAATTGAGGGGACAAATACATATACAACCAAATTTTCCAAAGCTCTTGCTTATCTAGGTTGGAATTGTTTGCTTGATTTCTTTACTTGTCAAATTTTCAATTTCAAATCACTAGTTTCAATTACATATAAATAGAGTAGTAAAATTTTTCATTTAAGTTAGTTAAGAAATCCCAAGTAGATCAGATCATTATAAGGTTTTTTCTTTGAAATTACCAGGGAAGTTGTGGGGAACAATAACTCTTCTAGGGTTCTGATTTGTTCTTCACTTCTAAGGTAGGGTTTGAAGGGTTTTGATTAAATTAGGTTATTTGTTTTAGGATTAGATTTGCATATCCACACAAGTAATTAGCTACATCTAGTTTATTACTTGTATGAATTTTTTATTAGATTAGACACATTGTTTAAGAAAACAAAAAATATCAAAAACATTTACTTTCATTAGATTAGTTTAATTTCATTGCTTTGTTTTGTTATACTACGAAAACAACAAAAACATAAAGTAGATTTCCTTTGATAGTTAATTTTCTTATTAAAATAATTTCAATTTATTCTGCATGACCATCAACAGTCCACAACAAGAGAAGACGTACAGTTGTGATCCCTTGGTCCCATAACCCAATGGGCCAGAATTGATAACAAACATTGATATAAGTTTGTGTTTAACAGTTCTACGAGCACCTAAAACTTTTGCTGAGAAACTAGAACAACTAAACATGCTAAACATCATTGCTAATCAAGCCTAGGATTATTGAATTTCTCCTGGCAACATGGTTTTATTATGCGCATGACCATACAAGGGTCGTAGCCTCCATGAGTCTTTGGTTATGATCCTCAAGTCCCACAACCCAACAAGCCTACTAACCAATTAGAAATTGACACTAGCTTACATATATTGGTATTCAAATATTCACCACTTCTACTTGACATTATTGTAAAACTTTCCTTATCGAACATAGTAGCCGATTAGGCTAAGACTTTCTAGACTAGACCAAAAAATCACTCATAGTCCTTATGGATCTACTACGTCTCTCAATTTCACCTCTATGACCTTGGCTTGAAATCCATATGAGGTGTTCATAGGTTACTTTTAGCATGTTAAGAAAATAATAAACAAAATCTCTACAATTCTCGATATCGATTGGAGTATCCGAGCAACTATCATATCATATCAATCCATCACACTACTTCAGGTTAGAAGAGCATTCTTTACTTTCAACTCACAGATCTTGATATTGTGTGTTGAAGACATAATATTCCCTAATTATCTTGATCTCCACCACCACACTCACATCCACTCCCATTCTACACTAGTTGTCTCAGCACGACCTCGAGAGGTTAGGTACGAAGAAGGTCATGTGTTGATTTTCTATCGTACAAATTGGTGAACCCGATGTGAAGAGTTAGTCTCTAAACGTTTTTGCATTCTTTTTCCATCCTTTATTCTATGGGTATTCTTATACTCCTCGAATATGTCGGGATACAATGAGTACGGTCAACCCATCCTGGGTTTTGACATGTAAAACTACCAAACATGTATACCACAATAATCACCTTTACTCTCAACGTGGGTGGACAACCAGTCAACTGCTCAAAACCCTCTTCTTCAGGGAACCAATGTTGGTTCCTCTGTACGTATTGAGGAACTTGACCAAATCAAGTAGACTTATCCTCATGAACAATAAAGTTCAAACAACATGACTATCATCAGGGAAGTAATTTCATCTCCTTGGGTATTGTTTCGACAACACATTAGCATGTAATCAGACAAAATCTCACATTTAGATGAGGAAAACTTAACACGATATGCTAGGAGTGAAAAACACTTCCAGAATATGAACTAAGCTTTCAATAGGTTGCAAGGACAAGGTGATTTTCTACTAAAAAATAATAACACTACCCCTCCACCAACTGAAAATATTTATAATGAGGGGTGGCAATATAGTGAACAATTCATAGCAAGATACCACACTCCTCAAAAACCTCCAAGGGTTCAACAAAAAGAACCTAAGAAAATCACTACCCCATCAATGAGTGATGTCATCTTGGCATTGGTAGACAAATTCAAGGAGTTATAGCTTGTCAAAAATGCTCAAATTTCATACATAGGGAAAGTAAGAACTTCTCCCTATCCACAAAATTATGGACAAATACCTATTGCATAGAATCCTCTAGTTTATACGGGTACTCCAAACCCTGGATATTTGCTGACTGGGACGAGAACCTTGGGTTTGCCCCCTCAAACCACATATGGATATCTATAACAGGAACCAGCCGGAAGTGTGTTCTAAACCAAAATACCAGCTAGAAATTCAATGTTCCTTGGCTTCGTGCCTTCGATTCCATATCTAATTAATCAACCCCCCTATGTACAGATGTATTCTAAATGTCTGTAAGGTGATATGTACACTTACTGAGGTCCTTATGGACAGCCACAAGGGATGCCATATGCCCCAAAAAAAATTACACTGTCCCATTTTAGGAACCGATGCAACCTCCACCTCCCCAAAAAGAATCTTCAATGGTGGAAACATACGCAATGGGGACCTATTATGAATATCTTAAGGAACCTCTAGAGTTCTCCATCTGGACAGTCATACTCCCAAGACCCTTACCCGATCTTCTGAAATTCAAAGGCGAGGATGATCCTAACACCTACATCAAAGCTTACACAGTGGCCATTCGAGAGCTGCTCTAATGGGATGCAATTATTGTGAATATTTTCCCTAAAACACTAGAAGGTATTGCTCTTGATTGGTACTATAGAATACTGGAGGCTTCAATACACTCCTTCAAGTAATTCATATCAGAATTTATTAAGGATTTTGATATGAACAAAAATTTGAGAATAGGAATCAGGTAATTCCTCCATATTAAGTAATAGCATAACGAGTCTGCAACCCAGTTCATGAAAAGGTGGCGATAGGTTCTCTACTCCTCTGCAAGTTCTCCAAATATGGATCAGACAAAAATTTCAATTTTTTCCTCCACTCCCTTAGTAGGGAAACAAAGGAAGAGGTTTAAAAATTTCCTGCTAAGGACCTATGAAGAAGTGCTAGAGGGTGTTCTTTGAATTGACAAAACATCCATTGAGAATGGTCATAAGAATTATGGATCAAATGGAAGGTTAGTCACCCCTAATCAAAATAACCCCAGTTACTCCAATAGTACAAATAATAATGAAGGGCCCAAGGTCCTTAATAAGAACTATGGATTCATGACGGATGGAGTTACTAACCAACCCAAGAAGCCTAATGTTGTTAGTCCTCCCAATATGATTGCTACCAATAATTAAAAAATGGAAACAATCAAAGAAACAATAACTTCTTGCCCTAAATCAACACTGTATATTTTAACCATCAATAACAACAATAATAACCTCAGAAATCAAGACAAATGCATACCCAAGGCCCTAACCAATACCCAGGAAGGTATCTGAACCAATTCCAAAACTAAGGGCAAGGGTTCCCAAATTTTAACTATAACAATCAAAAACTAAACAATAATCATATTTTGGGACCACAACAATGTACAAACCAAAAGCCTTAAGATTATGATCCTGATTTATATTACAGTTTCCATAGGGTTTGTGGGCATGCCGTAAGAATATGCCGTGATTGTAACAAGTTTCTATAGTGTTTTCTAGAGGATCAAAGATTGTTGTTTGTTAAAATGTTTTTGGCACACCCAACAACGCCAACTCAAAACACCTACATAGGACCGATATCCCCACAAAACACGCCACTCGAAATATTTAATGATCCTCTCCCCATGTATATAAAATAAGGTAGAATAGATCCCAATGGTTCAAATAAAGGTATTATAATAGGGGACCATTATCGCAAAGCCTCAACTTGGTCGAACTCACAAGTGGCACCTCCTTTGGATGGTCACTAACAAACAAAAATTGTAGAGTTGGTGGAGTTGGACACTAAACCTCATATTAATGTTGTTACTAGAACCAAGGATTATTCTTTATAGCCAATCCCAATCTACCAAGCTATATCAAATGACATTCATGATACACTAGGAAATATAGTAGGAGCTTATGATTTGATCAGTGACTTAAACAAGAATTTATCTCACACTTCCTTCTTGGATCTATTAAAGAATTCCCTTGCTCACAAATCTGCTCTACTAGAAGCACTAGGTCTTAGTCATTTGATTAACATCACCCCTCCTCCAAAAGCACAAATAAACCACATAGAATTTGATGTCTATTCTCTAGGTTATCCTGAAAGAGGTGTTGGATTTGTATTTAACATCAACAAGATGCCCACGGATGTTGAAATAGCTTGTAGAGATGATCTGACATTGTTTTTACAAGTCTAGATTTAAAATAACTATGTAAGGCATGCAATGATTGATGACCAGGAAAAATTTAACATAGTTCCCTTCTCTTTCCTTCACAATATAGGTTACAAAGAGACCAATTTCTCTTCAACACGAAACACGTTGAGAGGCTATGACATCCTCAAGGCAACGTTGATCGTAACTATAGCGTTTTCAGTCGTCATTGAGCCTAAGTTAGTACTAACTGATTTTTACATTATAGACAAGAAAAACAACTATAATATGATCGTTTTCCACCCTTGGATTCATCACATGAAGGCAATCCATTCCACGTTGTTTTAGGAAGTCAGATTCCTGCATTTAGGGAAGGTCTTCATGGCGCAGGGTGATCCAAAATCCTTTGACATACATCTGGCTAACTTAAAGAAGAGGCTAGGGGTCCATTCTAAATTTGAGCTTCCTATGAATCAATTAAATAAACCTACAAGTTCAATACCAAAAGAAAATTTGGTTCCTATAATAGAGTTAGAGGTCACAGGACTAATCAAATGCATTCTAGTAGTCAACGATGAAACCATCATTGTAGAGACAGTACCGTTAGGAACCACAACAAATAGTTTTGAGATATTAGAGAAGGATTTACCTATCCTTATTCCATTCAATTATATGAGTATGGGACATACCATGGGACTCAATTCTCTTCCAGTAGATGAGGTTTGTATGGTTGAAGTAACTAAGGTAAAGGAGGAATATTTAAAGGATGATCCAACATCCATTTTTACAAGTAATTGTTTGACTCTCCATTTTTATGGAGCCAAGTGCCATTTTGGCGCTGGGGTAGGTATGATTCTTACCTCTCATGGGGGAAGGATTCTACCTTTTGTCTTCAAATTAAACTTTGAATGCAAAAATAATGGGGTTGACTACGAAGCCCTTCTATTTTCTCTCATTATAGCCAAAAGAATGGGTGCTCTTAATATTAGGGTGTTGGGTGATTCACAACTTGTTGCAAATCAGATATCCAAGGTATATGAGACTAGAGATGAGCATTTACAACTCTACAAAAGAGTAGTGTTGAATCTAACAAAGAGGTTTGACTTCATATCAATTGAAGCTATTCCACGAGAGAAAAACCTCCTCAAAGACTTGATAGAAAATTCCTATTCTCTCTTTACTCCAAGCAATGAGTTGGAATATAAAAACTTCACGGTATCGGTTTGTGTAGAACCTTTAGTTCATAAGACACCAGTAACTCTAATTTTGACATACATAGAGGCTGAGAGTGAGTCTTTCATTGTAGACCACGTTGTCATTGACAAAACAAATCTAGGATATCTAAATGATCTTGCAGAATTACATCTTACTCATCATGAGGTTGATCTTTCCCTAATTCCACACTCTTCCTCCTATTTCAGAAATTCCATGATAGAATCTTCCCTTGGGAAGGAGCTCAAAATTTATGAGGTAAGAGAAGGGATAGATTTAGAGTTGCCTCTAGCCCTGCCTAATTTTGAGGAAGGAAAACCTCCTTAATTGAAGGAAAAATCGATATAAATATCAAGAAAAAGGAAGAACCAAAAATATTGCAACTAGGATCCTCTTTAACTCCTGAGGAAGTTGAAATACATACCTATATCCTCAAGGAGCATTCACGTTTAGCTATAAATAAATGACAAAAATTACATCACACATTACAGTGCACAATCTTGTCACTAAGCCAGATGCTAAGCCAATTATGAAAAATTCAAGGCCCATGAATCCAAAGGTGGTCCTCATGGTGAAGGAAGAAGTGATGAAAATCCTCTAGATAAGGTTCATCAAAGTTGACTACTCACATTGGGTGCCTAATATCATCCCCATCCTAAAAAAGAATGGAAAGATCCATATTTGTATAGAATTTCAGGATATCAACAAGGCTTATCCCAAAGATGATTTCCCATTACCATCCATTGATGTTATTGTTGATGCGACAACTAGTTTTGAGTTGTTGTCTCTCATGGATGGGTTCTTTTGGTACAATCAAATCAGAATCTCTGAGGAAGATCAGGCCAAAACTATAATCATAACTCCTTGGGGAACCTACTATTATGTCGGTTTGTTGTTCAGGCTTAAGAATGTTGGTGCCCCATACCAACGAGTGATGACTTATATATTGCATGATCTTATACATAAGATTGTGGAATCCTATGTGGATGACCTTCTGGCTAAGGCTAGAAAATGCTGCGATAACCCAAAGGTGATTCTTATCATCTTTTCTCGTTTAATCGAATACGGTGTCACGTAAAATCCAGAAAAATGTGTGTTTGGTGTAACGGGAGGAAAGATTTTAGGATACATCATATCTTCATGAGAAATTTATGTAGACCTAGCCAAGATCCGAGTTGTATTAGAAATGACTCCACAAACGGACGAGTCTGGAATCATGTCTTTTCTTGGAAAACTTGGGGCAATCCAAAGGTTTATCCTTGATTTGACCTTTGTTATTCACCCAATTAACAATTTGTTGAAAAAGGATTGTAACATTGATTAGACAAATGAATGTAACAAGACATTCAAGTCAGATAAATGATTATTATTATCCCCACCCACGCGCATGCCACCTAGGTCACATCACCCTTTGATCTTCTATTTGAGAGCTACAGGTGTTTCGCTAGCCTACATGTTGGCACAAGAATATGATGATAAATGAGAACGTGTAGTCTATTTTATTAGTTTAACATTGCTTTATTATGATACACGTTACACATAGGCAAAAAAATAATGCCTTTCCATATTTTTTATGATGAAGTGTTTGAGACATTATATGCTGAATCAAGAAACAAGGGTTATTGTTAAGTCATATCATTTGTAAACATTCCTCACACAAGAATCCTTATCTAAGAAATTTAGGCTCTTCATAACTCTGATGGGTGAATTTGAGTTAATATTTTCTAATAAGAAATCCATCAAAGGAAAAATCATTGGGGACTAGTTGGCTGATAATCTATTGGATGGAGGCAATCTAGTCGATCTAAACTTCCCTGATGAACATGTATACTTCATTGAGACTAGGCCCCCCATTTCTACGTGTCCATGGTATACTAACATCATTTATTTTATAGTGGAAAATACATATCTAGAAGGGGCAACATCACAACAAAGAAGGTGGTTACGCATCATTGCCTCTAAGTACATTATTTTGGAACAAGTGCTCTATCATAGAGCCTTCGATGGAATGTTGTTAATATGTGTCAAAGTAGAAGAATCTAAAAATATTATTTATGAATCACATAGCAGAGTATGTAGAGGACACTTTGGTAGCCGCACCACTACTCAAAAGATACATCAAATGGGCTATTTATGGCCCACTATAGAGCATGATGCAGTAGAGTTTGTGCACAGATTCCATAAATGTCAAGAGTTCTCCCACGAGATCCACATACCGAAACAATCTCTACAACCAATTGCAACCCCGTGGCCATTTTCCATATGGGGCATGTATTTTATAGGGAAATTCTCTCCCTCATAAATAGATGGCCATAACTTCATAATCACAGTCATAGAGTACTTTACCAAGTGGGTAGAAGTTATGCCTCTTACCACTGTACTTGGGTCTATAATTGCTAAGTTCATCTTGAACAAGATCATTTGTAGGTACGGGGTCCCACAGGTCATTATCTTTGATAGTGACACATATTTCAAAAATGAAGAAGTGCATGAATTATGTGCAAAGCTCAAGATAAGTCATCACATGGCTTCTCTTTATTATCCTCAGGCCAATGGACAGGCTGAGGCTACGAATAAGGCATTAAATTCCATCCTCCTTAAGAACGTTAAGGAGAACAAACAAGATTGGCATTCAAAGCTTTTTCTAGACTTGTGGGCGTATCGGAAATCAGTTAGAACACCAACCGAGGCAACCCCTTCACTTTGGTATTTGGTGTGGAAGAGGTTGTACTGCTCAAATTCAAAATACATAGTCTTCGTATTTTACTGCAATTAGTCCTAGGGGAAAAAGGCTATCGAGAAGCACAAATATCTCAGTTAGAAAGTTTTGATGAGGCTAGAATCAACACTGAACAAGGGCACAACATTTATGCTAACCGGATGGCTCGGTAATACAATAAGAAGGTCTATGAGTGTGAAATATATGAGGGAGATTTGGTTTTAAGAATTGACAATTAGATAGACAAAAATACCAGTGAAGGAAGGAAATTCAAACCCAGGTGGTTGGGTCCATATCGAGTAATAGAAAACTACAAAAATGGGGCATTTTGCCTGTGTACACTAGAGTTTGAGGAGTTAAACAAATTTTTGAACTCTCTTCACCTAAAGAGGTATTACACATGATCCATTAACATTTTCATATGTACATTAATGCATCTTCATTGTACTTTCATCTGCTAGTTAATTTTGTAAAATTTGTGATCAAGGGACTTATTTTTATAGAAATTTTGAAAAACTTATAAAAATATTGGAAAAAAATTCAAATCATACCTCTACAAATATTCACAGTGTAATCAAATGTTTCTGAATCATTTCATCAATTCAAATAGGATAAGAAATTTTTTTACCGTAACCATACCAAGGCCTGCATACTTGGTTCTTATAGCCTCTTTCTAGATTAGGTGTCTTTGCCTATAGTCTATTCTAGAAGCTTCATGTTGTCACATCTATCCCATAAATATCTCTTTAGAAATAAGAACATTCTATCCATTTTGCCTAAATAAGTAATTCAAATGAAAATCCACAGAAAATTTTATTTTACACATTTCTTTTCCCTACCAACCTTCGATATTGAGCCTGCATCTCTTACTGGTGATGTAGGGTTGGGAAAGGAGATAAATTATGTAATGCCACTTGTCATTGCACCAGGATTGTATCTCCTTTTTCCTATCTTTGGATTAATGTTAAGCTTTTTTTTAATTATTTTTTTCGTTTTAGGGTTTTTATGTTCTTTAGATTAAAAAAACAAAAAATAAATAAATAAAATAAAAAGAATTAAAATTAAAAAAAGGCCGTGATTTCTTTGGGCGGATTAGGGAAAAGGGGGCTTAGGCTCCATTGGGGGTTGTTTTCATCTTTTAGTTTTGTTGGAGAGTGAGAGAAGCCGCCGCCATGGAGGGAGGGAGGAAACCCCAGACTTGTTTACACACCCACCAGACTGAAGAAGGCGTGGAGGAGGTTGTGGCTGTTGTGGCAGCTGAAAATGCGCAGGAAAAAGGAAAAAAGCCTGAAGGAAATGAGTCATACAATGCCTTGGTCACAATTTTTAGAAAGATCTGATTCACTTAGGGCATTTTGGCTATTTTTTTAAATAAATGCCTCGCCAGATGTCATCTCATGGGTTGTTGCAACCTGTGCCAGCATCCTCCCAACTCATGTAAAAACAAATGTGCCCCAGACCTGCGTGGATAGTTGTCAAAGCGTAAAAGAAAGAAGCTTCCTCCCAATCTACGTCAAAATGGGGATGTGTGAGTTTGAATCCCATGCCAAAATGGAAGCTTTGGAATAGGGTATGAACAATAGAATCTGGTTTTTTGTAAGATTTTGCACTTGTAAGTGTCATCGTTGATATGCGTGAAAAATATGGAAGTGTATTCAAGTCATGTGAACTTTTCAATAAAATGCCTTAGATATTTCATCTCAAGCAATGCAATGGTTTCAGGGTATTCATAGATGACCTTGTTGTAAAGGCCTTTGAAACTTTGAAGGAAATGTATTTGGTAGTTGTGAAGCAACACTTAACAACCTTTTTCAACACCCTCTCAGTTGCACCAAAATAAGTGTTTTAAATTGGGTATGGACATCCTTCAAAGAATTATGGAAAAGGGTTTTTGACATTTTATACAGTTGGAGAAAATCATTCACATAGGGTAGGAGAAATATTTGACAAAATGCCTCAAAGAAATGTTGTCTCATGGAGTGCCATGATTGCAGGATATGCACAAAATGGATTATTTAAAAAGGTGTGTGATCTGTTTCACATAGAAAATGTGGTCTCATGGATCATGATGACTACTTGAAAGAAAAAAATGGTTTTCTTGATGAGACATGGGTGCAAAATGAATGGCTTGGTTTGCACGTGACTATCTGGCATCATGTGGCAACAATGGTGGTCTCAACGGATCGCGAGTGTAAACCACTTAGAGCCCCTTATACCCGTTTCACTCATCATTTCTAGGCATGGTTCATCTTCCATTACCTCTCATAATTCTTGTGTTTTAGTTCTCTTTTGCAACTTAATAGAATTTTAAAATATTAGGATTTTAATACCGTTAAATGTTTATATCAACTCATTGCAAAAACAATGAAATGTCATGTCGTAACTCACAAAATCAAAATAACTCTTCTGCATTAAACCATGAACTTCCACCCTAATTCTAAGGTGATTTAGAAAACTTATTACCCAACTAGATCACTTCAATATTGGTTTATCGACAAGATGAGATTGACTTCCCAGTAATAATGTGGACCTTCCCCCTGTTTAAATAGTTAATTTTTGCATTTTTCGAAGACTCATTAAGTACCCTTCATAACTCTGAAAATGAGATGTTAAGGTTTATTCATTTACCTCGGTATGTGAGGAGTCACCTTGACCTTTGGATTGGGCCCGAACAAACATATGAGATCTTTTTTATGCCCTTATAGGAGCCTTGTTACGCTATTTTATAGTAGTAGAAAGTTGTTAAATCTAGAAAGTTGGCTTTCGTTTTGAACCGCCATTTGAAACCTGGATAAAGAAATTATTTTCCGTCTTCACAAACCTCTAGTGTTTATACTAAAGAATTACATGGAACATTCAGTCTAGGGAAAAGAACTTTTCTGGATAGTTTGGCAAAGCCATTTTGTAGGCCTCCGGTCGTAGTTTGACGAGGTCGAACTGGACCAATTTCGACTTATCGCTCCAAAAAAATTGTCGCCGTTTGAAAATGGTTTTCTAGTTCTTAGTTTCGTCAACTCTGATGAATTCTCCTTATATAGGGGAACTTGTAGGAAGTGTCTCGTTGCGTGCTCATCCATCGAATGTTAGTTATGGATGTGGTTTTCTGGGCCCTCGAGCTAACTTTTGTTCATTTGCAACTGGGTCAGCTACGACCAGTAGCCCTGGAAAACTAGCTGCCAAACGAAAACCGTTCACTTTTTCCCAATTACGTTAGTTTCTATGAACTCTTGGTATATCTGGGAATACGTAGAAAGTTGATCATGGTATGTGTTCTCATCAAAAGATAACTTTTGGGAGTGATTTCTTAGCCTCCAAGCCCATTTTGTAGCTAGTGAGAAAATTTTAAAATAGAAAGTTGCGGGACCCTCGTAGGGTTGCCAAACCACACTGAAAACTTTTAACACATGCAAATAACTGTTTAAAAATCTATAGTGTAACTTTTTGTGTGATATAGAACTTTTGAAAAATGGTGTTTTCTCTCTCTTCCCTTCCCTTTCTCTCTCCTAGGTTTCAAAAAGAAGTAAAATGAAATGTAATGAATACAAATCTCTAAACCTTTTTATTTCGATTGCAAAATTGTAATTATTATCATATGGAAATGGGAACCTGAAAAATGATAATTATGATTGGTTAGGGTGGATGCCATGCCAACGAATTATCACTGATATCATGCTCACGTGGTTTTACAGGGTGAAAGAATGATGGCGTAACGACATTGTGTAATGCATTAATTATCATTGTAATTTATATAGTTCATTGTTAAATGGATAAATGTATAATGTAGTCTTATGTTATAGAAGGTTATATTTGATAATTTGTTGATATGTATGACATGCTAGATTCAAGGACATCTAGGAAATGTGCATTTAATCTTAGGTTCAATTTTGATTCATAGTACACCTAGTAAAAGGTCTGATATTTATATAAGGGAAATGAATTTGAAGTAATTTCTTGTAGTGCATATTTAGTGCTCAATAAATGTTTAATGAGTCATCTTGTGATTTCATTCTTTGTAAATGTAATAAAGAGAATTAAATTGAAACAGTCTACCCTTGTTCAACATTGGGACATAACTTGTTTTTCATGCGCGATACTCCTTACCGTAGAAGAAATTGAAAACCGTAGGATGAACTTAATCTTTTCTCTCGATGGAACCTTCTAGTTGAGTAAATCAGAGCTCAAGAATGGGCTTATCGTCTTAGTCAGTATGTTAAGTGACATTCTCATAAACCCGTCTAACAGGAGTGACACAGTCAAACTTCATTTGGAGTAAGTAGAGCTAACTCTTCCTTTGTATCCTAGTGGATTACCTTGTTTTCCGAAGATAGATTTGAAAGTAAATTTCTTCATCGAATGAAATCCTTGTTGGATCCAAACGACATAAATGGAGATTGGGATATAGTTGTTTCTTGCCTTGCACTCTTGTTAATGAACCCCCTTGGCTCCGCACAACTAAATGTGCTACCTTGGTTCATATCAACATAACACCTTGGTCCCCTTCTGGAAGGTGGTTTAGCATAAATTTTTCCTCTCGCTTAAAATGCATATTAAGTTAAGGGGTAGACCCTTAGGGGAAGTTGGAATTAATCTAAACCTCAGTTGAATTGGATGTTAACTTAGGGTCCGTGTGAAGCATCAAGTATCTTAATAATATATGTCTTCAAGAGGTTGGACAAACACTTTGTATCTCCTTTTTCAAGACAATGCCAATAATAAGGCCATAACGTGATGTAGAAAATAAAGCATATAAGAGTAAAAATGAGATTTGAGGTTCAGAATAATGCCTCTCTTGGAGACCTTATATCCTGATTAAAAATACTCTTTTGTTTCAAAGAATATGAATTACCTTGGTGTGTTCAACCTTCGAGAAAAAAAAATACATGTATAAAACAAAATGGAATTTCACAAGTCATTGAATTAGAATAACTATGGTAGGGAAATAACTAACCCGTGATCGAGGTATGTTTTCGGTAAAAAGCTATCTCATGTTTTAAATCTCTGTTAAATCCTAATATCACTATATGGACACCAAGTCACATTCACATGGGTTGTAAGAATAAAAAAGGTAGACATTGAATATATGTTTGAAAAGAATATTATTCACATAAGAACAAGATAATTAAGTATATTGTATGCATTTGAACTAAGCCAAATAAATATGCAAGTTATGGAAACTTTTGTAAATAAAAATAAACCAACTAAACAGGGGTGAATGATAATTTAACCATGGTATTAACTTAATAATCTATGGGTGGAAAAATGATAAATTTATCCTTACACAATAATGTTCTTGGAGTGTTAATCGTAACTAAAATACAATTAAGAAATGATGTGTGTGGGTTTTCCTATCCTTGAGTCTTCTTTCTATGGTTAGGGCATTGCTAGTATTCATTCATTGGGAAAAGTGTGGCATTGACATGCCTATGTTGTTCTCTCATGTCTATGTGAGTCAATGACCTATGTGATTGTCGTACGAGTCGAGTTTCAGTACTTGGATCCCTTGCTGTGTTGTGTGTAGTGAGCAATGTAAGTAAAAAAAATAAATTATCCTGGTATTTTACTGTTGTCATTGTGTGTGTAAAATGTGGGCACTACATATGGTATCAGAGTGAGGTTCGTGCTCTCAAACCTTTGGGATGGATTGGAGTTGTGATGATTTTGCATGATGGTGATGGATATTGGAAGAGTAATGTGATATATGTTGTTATGTGAACTATGTCGTAATTGTGAACTTATGGAAGCACATGTGGTGCATGTCACTTAGTGTGTATTTGTTATCATATTGATGTGCTTGTGATGAGAGTATTCACTCTCTATGTTGTTGATTCAATGAGGAATCTGTGTGTGATGTACCACCTTGTTATTTGTGAATGGAATGCTATTGTGGATTGCAGAGGGTTAAAACATGTTGGATTTATGTGATGTGAAGGTGTATTGATGTATTGCATGACAAAATTGATGTAAAGTGAATGGAATTTTATCGTGATGTTGTAATTGTATTGTGTTGAGTTGTGTGCATCGTCATGTTGTATGGCAATTGACTATATGTGGTAAGGTTAGACATTGTGCTCCTCATACGTATAATTCATGTAATATGAGATGATTCATGTCGTGAATTAGAGGAATATGGTGAGTATGATCCCTAGTGTATAGTGATTGCACTTTGGGTGTAGGATGTGGTAATGTGATGTATCGTAACTCATGAAAGTAATGATTTTGTTATACCCTGTATATATATATACCATGCGTAAGACGTTATGGTTAATGTGCATGAATCACCATTGTGTTAGTGATGTAGTGATGTGTATGTTATGAAACTTACACTAGACGACCCTAAGGGGATAAATTGTCAAGAGTGTATGTGTGGAGAGAGGAGGCATGGACCAGGTTTTCATAATCTTGAGCCGAGTATGAGTGAGGAAGTGGAGTCTTATATAGACTGAAAACCCACTTCTATCTGTTTAGTATACTTCGAGCTTGCTCAGTATATTATGGGTGTGCACCACCTTAGGCTCAAATTATGCATCTAGAGTTCCTTGCTCTTTCTTATTAGATTGTTCATTGGACAATCCTATGTAATTTTGACTATGTTGATCCTTTTGGGAGTATGGAGGGATGATTCAGGCAAAGATGATGACAGTTACATTATTTGATATACTCATTCTAGTTACATGTATACTTTTACGAGTTGAGGCTCGATGAGTACCCCTTTGGTGGCGATATGAGGCCACATAGTGATTGTAATGTGCTATTTTCTCAATGCGTATTTTATTAATAAATTGATCATTATCTCTTTTAGCTAGAACCGGTTGTTTTCTTGATTGACATGTTCTTATATTTTTGGCATTTATTTGATTGTTGCATTAACATTTGGATTTTGCACTAACCATGGCTAACTAGCCATTTGTTTTTCTTAGTCTTAAAACTTTCTTTTCATATTTAAAAGTTCTGTAGCCTAGCCCAAGGCTTTTGATATTGCCACTTGGCATTTGATTGGGATTGTTATGTTGGTTCTAATGTCGTAATGTGTTGGAATAGGTTCATGGGATTAACCATGGAGTGGTTGAACCTATGGACCCGCTTCATTGTATGGGGGTATGCCCCAAGGAGTTACAGATAACTAGCGGGTTGTTGAACCACGAGTTATTATGTCACTTGGGTTGGGGGTGACGGGGCTCTATGTGCCTAGGGCCATAGGGTAACCCGACCTCATTAAAAAGGAGAAAGGAGACGGGCCTCTATGGTTGAGTGACCTGTTATTCTTGATGGGACTCTATGGTTGAGTGACCCGACTTGGTTTTGGTACTATGATTATTTCTCCTTAGGAGGTATATGGAATTGATTTATGATACTTCAGGAGATATATGGTGTTAATTATTGATATTTTGAGATGTGTGGAGATTGGTATAGTGAGTTATGTGTACCCGTGTGAGTCTTTTCGACACATTTTTATGTTTGAGGCTTGACTCTTCCCTTGGTTGGTATGGACTATTGGATATTGTCTTGGCACTATGTTGGTACAGTCATGGTTTTCTTAGGGTCTTGTGATACTCATTGTATATGTATTAGTGCGATGATTATGTTTTTCAGTCTTGTGTGTGTACTAGATCTTTGTCTAGGATGTAATTGTTAGAAATTATTTGCTATGTGGACTACTACTTGTCATTCCATGGAGAAATTAAAAGACCTTGTGATATGATACAGTCATGAAAATAGGTAGCAATATGTCTCATGGGATGTTTGTGTTATGTGGAGTTTTGTGTGACATCTTGGTGTTAGTTATTATTGGGGCACCCACAAACTTAAGACAAATGGAAAATTCTAAAAAATGAATATTATAAGCTTGAGCTAAGAAATATTGTAAAATAAAATGCTAACTAAGTAATAAGGTAAACTAGAACTTCCAATCTTCATAGAACCTTGAACGTTAAAATTTCTACCTGATGTTCCTAGGGCCAACCCGTGGCCGTGACTTTGTGTATAAAATATTAACCTTAGAGCGTGCCTTCGCCATATTCGTCCCTTGTTGCTTACTAGTTCTCTTTCATCATTGTATGTCGCATCGAGGACGATGCTTTCTTAAGGGGAGGAGAATGTAATGCCACTTGTCATTGCACCAGGATGATATCTCCTTTTTCCTGTCTTTGGATTACTGTTAAGCTTTTTTTTAATTATTTGTTTCATTTTAGGGTTTTTATGTTCTTTATATAAAACAAACACAAAATAAATAAAAAGAATTAAAATTTAAAAAAAGCCCATGATTTCTTTGGGCGGATTAGGGCAAAGGGGGCTCAAGCTCCATTGGGGATTGTTTTCATCTTTTAGTTTTTTTGGAGAGTGAGAGAAGCCGCTGCCATAGAGGGAGGGAGGAAACCCCAGACTTGTTTACACACCCACAAGACTGAATAAGGCATGAAGGAGGTTGTGGCCATTGTGGCAGTTAAAAATGTGCAGGAAAAAGGAAAAATGCCTGAAGGAAATGAGTCATACAATGCCTTGGTTGCCGTTTTTACACAAATCTAATTCACTTAGGGCATTTTATTTGTTTTTTAAAGAAATTCCTCGCCAGATGTCATCTCATGGGTTGTTGCGACCTGTGCCAGCATCCTCCCAACCTGCGTAAAAAAAAAAATGCACCCTAGACCTACGTGGACATCTATCAAAGCGTAAAAGACAAAAGCTTCCTCCCAATCTGTGCCAAAATGGGGATGTGTGAGTCAGAAGCCCGTGCCAAAATCGAAGCTTTGGAATAGGGTATGAACAATAGAATCTGGTTTTTTGTAAGATTTTGCACTTGCAAGTGTCATAGTTAATATGCGTGAAGAATGTGGAAGTGTATTCAAGTCATGTGAACTATTCGACAAATTGCCTCAGATATTTCATCTCAAGGAATGCAATGGTTTCAGGGTATTCATAGATGATCTTGTCATAAAGGCCTTTGAAACTTTGAAGGAAATGTATTTGGCAGTTGTGAAGCAACACTTAACAACCTTTTTCAACACCCTCTCAGTTGCACCAAAATAAGCGTTGTAAATTGGGTATGGACATCCTTCAAAAAATTATGGAAAAGGTTTTTTTGACATTTTATATAGTTAGAGAAAAGAATTCACACAGGGTAGGAGAAATATTTGACAAAACACCTCAAATAAATGCAATATCATGGATTGCCATGATTGCAGGATATGTAGAAAAAGGATTTGTTGAAAAGGCGTGTGATCTGTTTGACATAGAAAATGTGGTCTCATGGATCGGGATGACTACTTGAAAGAAAAAAATGGTTTTCTTGATGAGACATGGGTGCATAACGAATGGCTTGGTTTACACGTGATTATCTGGCATCATGTGGCAACAATGGCAGTCTCAATGGATCGCGAGTGTAAACCACTTGGAGCCCCTTATACCCGTTTTGTTCATTGTTTCCAGGCATGGTTCATCTTCCCTTACCTCTCATAATTCTTGTGTTTTAGTTCTTTTTTACAATTTAATAGAATTTTAAAATATTAGGATTTTAATACAGTTAAATGTTTATATCAACTCATTGCAAAAACAATGAAATGTTGTGTCGTAACTCACAAAATCAAAATAACTCTTTTGGATTAAACAATGAACTTCCACCCTCATTTTGAGGTGATTTAGAAAAATTCTTACCCAACTAGATCGCTTTAATATTGGTTTATCAACAAGACGAGATTGACTTCACAGTAATAATGTGGACCTTCTCCCTATTTAAATAGTTAACTTTTGCATTTTTTCAGATACTCATTAAGTACCCTTCGTAACTCTAAAAACGAGATGTTAAGCTTTATTCATGTAGCTTGGTATGTGAGGAGTCACCTTGATATTTGGATTGGCCCCGAACGAACATATGAGATATTTTTGGCACCCTTATAGGAGCCTTGTTACAATGTTTTACAGTAGTAGAAAGTTGTTAAATCTAGAAAGTTGGCTTTCATTTTGAACCGCCATTTGAAACCTGGATAAAGAAATTATTTTCCGTCTTCACAAACCTCTAGTGTTTATACTAGACAATTGCATGGAACATTCAGTTTAGGGAAAAGCACTTTTCTGGATAGTTTCACAAAGCCATTTTGTAGGCCTCCGATCACAGTTTGACGAGGTTGAACTGGACCAATTTCGATTTGTCGCTCCATAAATCTTGTCACTGTTTGAAAATGGTTTTCTAGTTCTCAGTCCCGTCGACTATGATGAAGTCCCCTTATATAGGGGAACTTGTAGGAAGTGTCTCGTTGTGTGCTCATCTATCAAACGTCAGTTATGGATGTGGTTTTCTAGGCCCTCGAGATAAATTTTGTTCATTTGCAACTGATTCAGCTAAGACCAGTAGCCCCAGAAAACTAGCCATCAAACACAAACTGTTCACTTTTTCCCAATTGCGTTAGTTGCTTTGAACTCTTAGTATATCTGGGAATATGTAGAAAGTTTTTCGTGTTGTGTGTTCTCATTGGAAGATAAATTTTGGGAGCAGTTTCTTAGCCTCCGAGCCTGTTTTAAACGTTTTGTAGCTAGTGAGAAAATTTTAAAATAGAAAGCTGCGGGACCCTCGTAGGGTTGCCAAACCACCCTGAAAACTTTTAACACATGCAAATAGCTATTTAAAACTCTATAGTGTAACTTGTTGTGTGATATAGAACTTTTGACAAATGGTGTTTTCTCTCTCTTCCCTTCCATTTCTCTCTCCTAGGCTTCAAAAAGAAGTGAAATGAAATGTAATGAATACATGTCTCTAAACATTTTTTGGAAATGGGAACTTGAAAAATGATAATTATGATTGGTTAGGGTGGATGCCATGCCAAAAAATTATCACTGATATCATGCTCACGTGGTTTTATAGGGTGAAATAATGATGGCATAATGACGTTGTGTAATGCATTAATTATCATTGTAATTTATATAGTTCATTGTTAAATGGATAAACGTATAACGTAGTCTCATGTTACAGAAGGTTATATTTGATAATTTGTTGCTATGTATGAGATGTTGGATTCAAGGACATCTAGGAAATGTGCATTTAATATTAGGTTCAATTTTGATTCATAGTACACCTGGTAAAAGGTTTGATATTTGTACAAGGTAAATGAATTTGAAGTAATATCTTGTAGTGCATATTTAGTGCTCAATAAATGTTTAATGATTCATCTTGTTCTTTCATACTTTGTACATGTAATAAAGATAATTAAATCGAAACAGTCTACCCTTGTTCAACATTGGGACATAACTTGTTTTTCATGCCTGATACTCATTACCATAGAAGACATTGAAAATTGTAGGATGAACTTAATCTTTTCTCTCGGTGGAACCTTCTAGTTGAGTAAATCAGAGCTCAAGAATGGGTTTATCATCTTAGTCAGTATGTTTAGTGACATTCTCATAAATCTATCTGATAGGGGTGATACAGTCAAACTTCATTTGGAGTAAGTAGAGCTAACTCTTCCTTTGTATCCTAGTAGATTACCTTGTTTTCCAAAGATAGATTTGAAATTAAATTTCTTCATCGAATGAAATCCCTGTTGGATCCAAACGACATAAATGGAGATCGGGTTATAGTTGTTTTCTTACATTTCGCTCTTGTTAATGAACCCCCTTTGCTCCGTACAGCTAAATGTGCTACCTTGGTTCCTATCAACATAACACGTTGGTCCCTTCTGAAAGGTGGTTTAGCATAAATTTGTCCTCTCGCTTAAAATGAATATTTAGTTGAGGGGTAGACCCTTAGGGGAAGTTGGAATTAATCTAAACCTCAGTTGAATTGGATGTTAACTTAGGGTCCGTGTGAAGCATCAAGTCTCTTAATCATATATGTCTTCAAGAGGTTGGACAAACACTTCGTATCTCCTTTTTCAAGACAATGCTAATCATAAGGCCATAACGTGACGTAGAAAATAAAGCATATAAGAGTAAAAACGGGATTTGAGGTTCGGAATAATGCCACTCTTGGAGACCTTATATCTCAATTAAAAATACTCTTTTGTTTCAAATAATATGAATTTACTTGGTGTGTTCAACCTTCAAGCAAACAAAATACATGTATAAAACAAAATGGAATTTCACAAGTCATTGAATAAGAATAACTATGATAGGGAAATAACTAACCCGTGATCGAGGTATGTTTTCGGTAAAAAGCTATCTCGTGTTTTAAATCTCTGTTAAATCCTAATATCACTATATGGACACCAAGTCACATTCACATGGGTTGTAAGAATAAAAAAGGTAGACATTGAATATATGTTCGAGAAGAATATTCTTCACATAAGAACAAGATAATTAAGTATATTGTATGCATTTGAACTAAGCCAAATAAGTATGCAAGTTATGGAAACTTTTGTAAAGAAAAATAAACCAACTAAACAGGGGTGAATGATAATTTAACCACGGTATTAACTTAAGAATCTATGGGTGGAAAAATGATAAATTTATCCTTACACAATAATGTTCTTGGAGTGTTAATCGTAACTAAAATACAATTAAAGAAATGATGTGTGTGGGTTTTCCTATCCTTAAGTCTTCTTTCTATGGTTAGGGTATTGCTATTATTCATTCATTGGGAAAAGTGTGGCATCGACATGCCTATGTTGTTCTCTCATGTCTATGTGAGTTGATGACCTATGTGATTGTCATACGAGTCGAGTTTCGGTACTTGGATCCCTTGCTGTGTTGTGTATAGTGAGCAATGTAAGTCAAAAATAATAATTTATCCTGGAATTTTACTGTTGTCATTGTGTGTGTAAAATGTGGGCACTACAAATTACCTTACTTGCATATGCCTTATCCATGGTGATGAGCCCATGCTTCCTTCTGGTAGCATGGGGCAAGGTGTGGGGGTCTCTTTGATAAAGTTGAAAGTTAGAAACACTCTATTCAAATATTTTGAAATCATAAATAAAAAAAAAGTGAGTTAAATGTCCAAAATTCCAAAAGAGTTTAAAACCCCAAAATCATATTTTGTCAACCAAGTGGCCATCTACGGATCTAAGTCTAGATAAACTGGAAAGAAAATCACATTCTAAACTATGAAGTAACTTGAGTAGGGTGAGGTTTTAGTGTCTCAATTTGTTTATGTCATATCATTTTCTTTCCCTCATCATTACCATTCAACAAATTTTCATAACTTTCACCCTTTCTGGTTCGTAGTGTTGAGCCCTTGCATCCTATAGGTTATGTGGAGTTAGGAGTGGGGAAAGTACATTTACTTATCATATCATTTTATCACCACATTTTTCCAAGCCAACATGAAGTATCAAAGATTTCTTAAAGAAACTAAATTGTAACATCACATTGTGTTCACATTATCATATATCAACATTATAAATACAAAAATAAATCATTCTGTTATAATTCATGCCCACTGCATACATTCTAAAAAGCATAGAAAATAGAAATTCTAAACATCTAGAGTACACATAAGAGATGAGAAAAAAGGAATTCAAACTCAGAGACACTGTATTACTGAACCAAAAGTAAGGGTCTATAATATATCATGGCGAATCAGGTTTGTATATAATGCCATCACGTACTAGGCATGGTCAAAATGCTCTTAATGAGCCCAGGATATAAAAAAAATATTATAGTTCCCGAAAAAATGGAAACAAAGAAATAAACGACCCAATGGCCTATCAATCCTTGTGAGATCCCTTGGATGGAGCACGGCCATGTCCAGGGCTCCTACTGTGGTTGTGATGAAATTGGGAATGAATTTAATTGTGTGAGTGTTCGTGGTGGTGGCCGACGAATGTGGTATCACTGTGGGAATGGCTCTATCTCATCAATCATATTGTGGTCTCATATATAGCCACCTAGGTATGAAGGGAGGTCACTACCTCTACTATCCTCCAAACAGGAGAAAACACGTCAATGTGTCTATCGATTGATAATGGCTAGTCTAAGTCAACAGTTAACTCATCTCGGGTATTTCCTAAGGAGATTAGTAGAATGACCTCTTATCACTCCTGTGCGGTCATTGCAATTGAAAAAGAGGAAAAAAATAATGAGTTAGAAAACAAAAAAATGCAAACCAAAAAAAGAAAAAGAGAAGCAAAAAAAACTAACATTTCCAACTAAACAAATCAAGAGAAGGGTATCAACATATTCAAATCTCCAAGCATCTAGGTAGGGTGAGTGCCTACTACTGCTAGTGGCTGTGAGGCCTCCCCAAAGCCAGAGGCCAAATGTTGTCTATAAAAGACTTGTCGTCTCTCTTCCCATCTCGAGGAGGTGTCTCCTCTAAGACCAAGCTCTCTCTCTCTCTGCACTCACCTCCTCATGTGTTGATCTTAGCATAACCTAATTGTGATGCCACTTAGGGTCACTCTCCTTCTCCTCCTCCATATGGGTTGCCTCACTAGCCTCAACATCACCCCCCTCACCTTGTATCTCCTCTTTGACCCCCTCATTCTTTGTATCCTCTCCAACCGACTCCTCCTCAGTCTCATCTCTTGTGTGCTCCTCGGAATTAGAGTCTACATCAATGGGATCATGCTCCTCTTTGTTGTAAGTAGAAGCAACCATAATCTGAAGAAAAGGAACTCGAGAAGCACCAACTGCCCACCAAGTATGGACCACACACCTAACTACAATAGGAACTCTTGGGGTAACCACTATCTAGTCGATATCTACTCTAGGGCCCTTTCAGGCGTACTGAATGGTCCTATATACTAGTACCATTGGTGGAAGTATGTCAATATATGGGAGGGAAAATTGCTAAGGAACTCAATCAAATGGATGAGTCTCAACTCTCCCGGCCCTGTCAACTAATTGGCCTATGGTGGAGCAAGCTACCACCTTGGTCACCTCTTGTCCCCATAACCCTACCATATCTTGGTAGGGTGTGGAAACCATGTCTTCTTTGGTCAAAGAGGCCACTAGCTGATGTGTCATCCTAAGAATTGACATAGTTTTCAACCTCACTTCCCAGGCAGCCCCTGGATCCAATATCGGCACTCCCCTTCCATATGAGGTGATATGCTCATAGACCCAGCTCATAACAAGAGTCAGGTGGCTCAGTGACTACCCATGCAATCTAACTACCCTGTACAAATTATGATAAGTAGTCCCTAAGATGTTTTCTCCCTAGGTGTATGTGTGGCCATGTGCCTCAATCTAAGTAATAATGGGATCCAAGTAGTAGAGTAGTGTGTCATCTCCCTTGTCCCTGATCAATCGCAAGGACAAGATGCCCATGATGGCTCTCTGGATGATAGGGATAGGAGCAGTGGAAATGGACAAGACCTTGATTCCCTTATTCAAACCAAATGAAATAATGTATTCTCCCATGTAGGTGGCCCACTGAGTCATCTAAGTCCTAGATCCTGTTATCTCTAGAGTAAGTCTCCTCCCAAGTATCGGGATCCCAAGAATGCGGTATATGTCCTCCAGGGTGATAGTCCACTCACCTCTAGCACCTGGAAATCAGAAAGTATTATGGTTTACGTCCTAATAAGAAAATAAGTCACATAATATGTGACTGGCATGGGAAAAATGGGGTATGCATGCAGTCCTCTAGATTCCTGCCCTCTGGAGAGTGTCCCTCTCAGCCTAAGTCAACTAATCCAATATCCTAGGGATCCAATCACACTCCCACTCATGACTCCAATAGATGTACTACTCCTTCATTCACCAAAACACGGAAAAGGGCAAGTTAGTAATGTGTATCAACAAATAAGCTTAAAAAACATGATAAAACATCAAAAATCCAAAAAAAATCAAGTTAATGCACGTTTTGGTCATTTTGTTTAGAACTGATGCCCAATATAGGGTGGCAATCCTATGACTACCACCCTAATTTGGGTGGCAGTCCTGGACTGATTTTCAAAAAATTCCTTCAACCCAAAAAATGCTGAAAAATGACCATTTGGGACAAAACAAAATACTCCCAATGGGCACCCCCCCTATAGACTCATTTAAGATAAAAAAAATTTGAAATCATCCCCCCTAGGAAATTTTTTCAAACATTTCATGTTTTAGGTATGAAAATGTAAAAGTGGAAAAAAAACCAACCTTAGACCGCATTGGTCGATCTCTTTCTCATGGAGGCATGATCACGATCTTGTAATGGTCATTTTAGTTGTACTCTCGTCGAAAATGGTCACCATCGGTCTAGAGATCCAAATTCACCAAATCGAATGTGCACAAATGAATTGATAAATTAGTTGTTTTGATATATATATATATATATATATATATATATATATATATATATATATATATATATATATATATGATGATGATGATGATGATGATTTAACCTCATTTTGAGTGTATGGTACATAGGGATGGAGCGTTGGTGCAAGTATATCTTTATATCCCCGCAAAAATGGTAAGTCCTCTTTGTTGTTTTAATTTAGTGTTTATTTTCTGATACCATATCTATATGCACTTAAGTTTTCTTTTCCTCTTGTAGGTATTAGGAACTTGGATGATGACGTTTTGACACACGGGTGTGTCAGGTGTAGCTTCTAACTCCCTATTTCAGGGATGCCATACTTAGACTCTACATTGTATGCCTCTTCATGACTAAGACACTTCTTCGAGGGAAAAATATGTATGCACCCAAAATTACATGTGCTACATTGTCATAAAATGGTTACAAAAGTCCCCAATGATGATTCAATTCCTTTTAAGAAGGTGTTTGAGCTCCAAAACCCATTCGCAGTGTATATTTATAGCCTAAACATCCTTACTTAGCCTTCCTACTCTTTTTTCCATCTTCCTGATTCTTTTTGTGCATGTTTTTACCTTTAGTGCCAGGAACTCCACCCTACCTAGACGGTGGTTTTGAAACCACTGCCTATGAAGGGCATAAGTCCTATAACCACCGCCCTGTACAAGGTGGTGGTCATGACTGATTTCTCTAGATTTCTTCATGCATGTTTTTAGCATGCGATGATTCACTTAACTTCACTTTGAGGATGCATTTGTGAGCCAAATTGTCTAAAAATAGTTTTGATTGCTTAGTTATCCTTCCCTCTTCTATTTTTTTATGTGATTTAGTTAGTTAGAACTATCTCTTCTTGCCTTGTACATGAAGGCACATCCCAGCCCAAATTCTTATATACTCCATACTTGTGTTCAAGCAAACGGCCTAATAATTTTTTGTATCTTGTGTTGTATTGCTGCCATAATTTTTCTAGGAATTACATATCCAAGCTCAAATCTCTTGTGCTATCTCTCTTCTACTTGCATTGCATCTAGACTGCCTTCAAGCTTTCATTGCTCAAGCGTCATCCTCCTATTGTTGTTACATTTCTAATCCCTTGGACTCATATGAACACTCAGAGAAAGAAAGGAAAAAAATAAGGGGATAGATACAGATACAACCATATTTTCCAAAGCTCTTTCTTATCTAGGTTGAAATGATGTGCTTGTTTGCTTTACTTTTCAAATTGTCAATTTCAAATCACTAGTTTCAATTACATATCCAATAGAGTAGTAAAATTGTTCATTTCAATTAGTTAGGAAATCACAAGTAGATAAGATCATTAGAAGGTTTTCTCTTTGACACTACCAAGGAAGTTGTGGGGAACAATAGCTCTTCTAGGGTTATGATTTGTTCTTCACTTCGGAGGTAGGTTTTGAAGGGTTTTGATTAAATTAAGTTTTTTTTTAGGCTTAGATTTACATATCCACACAAGTAATTAGCTACATCTAGTTGATTACTTGTATCAATTTTTTTTATTAGATTAGAAAAATTGTTTAAGAAAACATAAAAGATCAAAAACATTTACTTTCATTAGATTAGTTTGATTTCATTGCTTTGTTATGTTATACTATGAAAACAACAAAGACATAGATTACATTTCCCTTAATTGTTAGTTTTCTTATTAAAATAATTTCAATTCATTTTGCATGACCATCAGCGGTCCACAACAAGAGAAGATGTACAATTGTGATTGCTTGGTCCCACAACCCAATGGGCCAGAATTGATAACTGACATTGATTCAAGTTTTTGTTTAACAATTATACGGACACCTACAACTTTTTCTATGAAAATAGAACAACTAAACACGCTAAAAATCACTACTAATCAAACCTATGATTATTGGACTTCTCTTGGAAAAGGGGTTTGATTACATGCATGACCATACAAGGGCCACAACCTCCATAATTCTTTGGTTGTGATATTAAGGTCCCACAACCCAATGGGACTGCTGACCAATTAGACATTGAAACTAGCTTGCGTACATGGGTATTCAGATATTCGCCACTTCCACATGACATTATTGCACAAATTTACTTACTGAACATAGCAGCCGATCAAGCTAAGACTTTCTACACTAGACTAGAAAATCACCCATAGTCCATGTGGCTCTACTATGTCTCTCATTTTCACCTCCATGAATTTTTCTGGAAATCCATATGAGGCACCCACAGGTCACTTTCCACGTGTTTAACAACCAATAAATGGAATCTCAAAAGAGCTCGATATCAATTGGAGTCTCTGAGCAACTATCATATCAGATCAATCCATCGCACCGCTTTAAGAAGTGAATTATTTACTTTAGACTCACAGTTCTTGATATTGCATGTTAAAGACATAAGATTGCCCAATTAGCTTGATCAACACCACCAAACTCACATCCAATCCCATTCTACATTGGTTGTCTCAACACGACCTCAAGAGGTTGGGTGTGAAGGAGGTCACGTGTTGATTTTCTATCATAGAGTTCCCATGCCTATTTTAAGTGATTTAATGCATGTTGTTAGTGGTTGACCTAAAAATCCTAGTTTCCCTCTCTATACCTTTCTCTCTCTCTTCCATTTTCTATATATTGGAAAGTTGTGCACATTTATAAAGGTTGAACCCTCTTATATTACAGATGCACCTTGTCAAATTATCTGTAAAAGTATTTATGAGTTATAGGCCTCAAATTTGGGATATACAAGATTTTTTTTTCCTTCTTCGACTCCATTGTAATTGTTTGTGTATTATTCATGCAATAGAATTTTGTTTTTTAGCTATTTCTCTACCTTATCTTGTTTCTATTTACAATATTGCCTGTCTATTGTTGTTGTGGTGTGTTTTGAATTCCTTTTCTCGTTTATAGGTTTCATACTTGTTGTGAATTATGTGAAAAGGGAATATTAAATTTTTTTTTTGGTCTTTGGCATAGTTGTTGTCCTCTCCTCCTTCATTTTATTCCCATTTTACCTCATTGAGAGTGAATTTCCCCCTTTTGTTGATGTTATCACCTATGTTTAGCTTAGGATTTCAACTTTCATGCATCTCCCTCTCTCCATGGTTCCTGTTAATTCTTAAATTAGGATTAGATAATTTTAATTCCATCCATTATGAATAGGTAGAGGAACCAACCTTCTTTGGAGCTTGATATTAGTTTTCAAAACCCATGTTTCAGAGATCATCCCATATTGCCCAAAATTTTTGATGTTCTTCCATAACCAATTAGAGGTTATAATTGTTGGCAACAATAGTTATGGCACACCCAATGGGAAGGTTTTTGTGATATTGGTGTGTGTATTAGTATATTTATTTCCTTTGGATAAATATTTCAACACATTTGGTGACTCCCAAGTTCAAATCTAATGATTAAGTATCTAAGTGCTCATTTTCATGAGAAGAGTATAAAAAGGGAAAAGTGTAATAAGTAGTAAACCTTTTGAATATTTTTAATTATCACCAAGGATAAGAAGAAGAGGCACACTAGTTCAAAGATCACCATATCCTAAAAAATGAAATATTTCTACTCTTCCTCTTAGTAGACCTTTCTTATTTCCCTCCAAAATTTTAAGACCCATTCCATTTATGGCATATCAAATAAATTTACCCTTTTTCAGCTTCAATGATGGTACTCCATTGGATCTAAGTTCCCAACATGATATACTGGTTTTTTCCCTTAAAATTATTACTTTCTTCACTAGTGAAAACATCACTACCCAAACAGATAATATTCAAGGTACTTATAATGTGTATTCAGTTCATATATTTATGGAAGATGGTGTTGTTGTTAGACTTATTGTTTCTTCACTTAAGGGTAAAACACATCAATGGTACAAAATTTTGAGACTTGATTCCATTCACAATTAGGATGAGCTTGACACAACTCTCTACTAATAGTTTGAAGAGAAATAAGATAACATTATTTCACCAATAAGTTGTGTATGTATGAGAAAAATAGATAAGGTAAAGGTGAGGAGGAATACCTGTGAATTGAAGATGGAAGGTAGAATGCACATGTTGTTGATGTTATACAAGACAAATATAGAGAGATCCTTTTTGTCTGGGAAGGAAAACATGTAAATGCAAAATAAGACCAATAAAAGAGTGTTAAGTAGCAAAGAACAATGGACTTCCTAGTGTATGATATATCCAGGAAGCATGGTGCTTCCTAGAAAGTCTATCAATCCATTGTTTTTAACAATTTAATGTAAACACGAAACCAATCTAAATAGGTCATATTGTAATGTAATGATTTAGGATTCTCATACACACAATAAACTAGATTTTATGTTATTTATCAAATATAACAGTAAATCTAATTAGAACGAGGGTTTTATTCAGGTCAAGTAGGTTTGTCAGAGGTCTAGTAAGGGTATGAGGTTGGTGGGTTGAGGTCTTAGATGAATTTGGGTGAATGGGAGGCTTGTTGGTCTGAGAATATTATTAGCCATAGGGACCGATATCATTCGGGTGACCGAGGCTGATATAGGAAAGGAACCAATGGCAGTAGGTAACCAACATCAATAGGGGAAATTGGTGGGATTAAAAATGGGGTTCTAACCTCTCTATGATTTCATAGAGAATGGGAGGGGTGTAGATAATGTCATAATATTATTAGGAAGACTCAAGAATGCTGACAAGGGGGTTGAAAAGGGTGTAAAGGCTTGGGATGGTTGAATAGTGGGTTGGTGGGAAGAAGTTGATATAAGGGTAGTGGAAGGAATGAAATACAAAAAATAATAAAGAGATCTACACTTTGAATAAGCACAAATGATGAAATCATAATATTTACTTATCATTTAGCAAATCATGTGAGTGGAGATGGTTGGTGGTTGTTTGGAGAAGAGGAACTTGAGTCCATTTCCATGAAAATGCAACATATGTGCTCCCGTGAATATTCCGATACTCTGGAAGGAGAACCAGATGCTTGTCTTGTACTATGGTTGTGTGTGTTTGTCTGGATGCAAGAAGACTTGAAGATTTGAGATTGAATGCAAAAAGGATGAAAAGAACTAAATGAACAACCTTGGTAAAGATTTTTGAAATTTTATATAAAGTGACCGATGGCGGTTAGGTAACTGGTGCCGACCAAGGAAAAATCGGCATTGATAAGGCTAAATTACTCCCTTTTACCAAAAATAGGAAGATCTACCCAGATTTGGCGTGTTTTCCAAGTTAAATCCAATTAGGTAAGTGGAGTTATCATTAGAAAAGGTAGGAAGGTCAGAAAATAAGTCTAATTAGGTTTAAGAATAAGTCTTAGTTAGTTAGGTCAAGTGGTGACTAAGCACTAGGAGTGATGACTCTGTGCTAAGAGTGATGACTTGGTCACTGTGAGTTAAATACCCTTGGAATGGGTGCATGGTGAGGTGTCCTGATGAGGTGGATGTGTGAGGAATAAATTAACTTAATTAAAATAATTAGATTAATTAATAACATGAGGATGAATATTAATTCAATTGTAAGTGATTAAATTAATATCAGTGTGGGGTAAAGGGGTCATGGCTAGGTGGATGTGTTGTGTTGATTAGTTGAAGGGTACCAAGGGGAGTGTGACTTGTTATCTAAATTCCACAGATAACAAGATTCCTACATTTTTTAAGCCTATTTGGAGTCAAATATTCACCAAGAAAAACGGACTTGGCCAAAGCACCAAGGATGTAGAGAAGGCTTGTGGACGGTGCCAAGTGTCTAACTATCACAACTTCAAGAGTCAAAGAAGGGAGAAAAGTATCAAAATCCCATAGGGTTTCCATGTGGAACTAACTAAAAGGGTCCCACCCCAAAAGGGTTGTGACATTATATATGGCTGGGCCCTTTACTCACCCAAAGGAACAAAATGGCATGCTCAAGGATGGTGCCAAGTGTTGTCACAACACACTCCCAAAACCTTGAAGAGTAGCAGAAGTCTCAAATATCTGCGGGCCTCCCATGTGGATCTTACAACAAATAGACTCCAGGTTCGAAGAAGGTCACAAAAGGTGACAAGCCATATATCATGTATCAGTGATTATGAGACTTATCTGAAATATTTAATGCTCAAGACCTTTTCAAAAGATTGAAGGTTAAGGGTCATCTGGCTTGTCATTTTAGTAAACGAGTTAATACATATCCTTGTGTGAAGAATGCCAACCTATGAAGACTCAATTTATTCATCTGCATTCAAAGGTTCATTCCAATATAGCAAAAAAATACATGCCTTTTGAGTCATGAGGCTGAAAACCAATGCACCAAGGATCGAAATATCTGGTTATGTGTTAAAGAGCCGAGGGAATGTTCCTCAGAAGGTGAGTCCATTTCAAAGAGTTTGGTTATAGGATAGTTAAAGATGCATTAAATAGACATGGCTCTCAC
This sequence comes from Taxus chinensis, assembly GCA_019776745.2. NCBI lineage: Eukaryota > Viridiplantae > Streptophyta > Pinopsida > Cupressales > Taxaceae > Taxus > Taxus chinensis. The sequence continues at coordinate 62,038,190 of CM034151.1, forward strand.
TCTTTAGAAAGGGCAGATAATGGGAGGGTGTGAGAAAGATCTCAAGAAATCTATTCCTATCACTTTTCTCCATTTATCATAATTGAAAATAGTTGGAAAGGAGTGAAGTAGGGCCTCTTATCTTCTCTCCCTCCTCCTATATATATTGTACGTAAAATAGGTAGAAGATATATATATATATATATATATATATATATATATATATATAAGTAGTTAGAGATAATTCAGTGGAATCAGTCAATTTTCTTCTCTATCTCAATTCCCTCTTTTGTAAAAGACAGAGGTCTTTAAGCTCTATCTTTCTTCTTGGGTTTTGTAACAACAACCTTGCCTCTTTTCTAAATGTAATACTATGAACAATTGTTGGAGTAATATATATATGTCCTATGGTGTTTTCTGTTAATCATTTGCATATCTTTATTGTCTCTAATCACCTTTATTTTCACATAGAAACTGTGCATCTTCCAATGTTGTTACTATCTTTGAAGCTATGCTTAAGTAGTTTGAGGTAGTGTTTCATGTGAATCTTTTCTAACCTATGGTACTTTTTGACCACACTTTTCAGTCATTCTTCGTTCCCTTCTTCAGACAATTGCGGTCTCGATTGACCTTTAAGAAGGCTCATTTGGCGCATTTCCCTCCTTTAAATTCATGTTTTATTTTGTTTTTCTAACCCTCATCCCACATAGCAGAGAAGATCTAGATTCTTCAAAATTTGGAGGTCTCTTTAGGGTCACGTCCCACTAACCTAAAGATTCCCATGAATCTAATGGTACGATCCACCAAGGATGATCGTCAACATTTTTCCTAGCACACACGGTGGGACTCCTCAGAGTGATATTTTATCATGGTATTAACTTGTTCTATTCTTGATAAAGTTCAAACTTCAATAAAGATAGTTGTGGAGCACATTCATCGACTTGACATGGTCTGGAAAAATCATTACAGAGGCTCATAGACATCCCTCTCATCTATTTCCACTCATCTTTCTTTCCACATCTTCCATTTCTCTTCATCCTATGGAGTCATACAATCATCACTTCATTACCACCAAGGGATATTTCCCTTTTCCATCTCCAAACCACCCATTTCACCCTTCCCCTTTCTTCGAGTAGCTATACCTCTCACACCAGCAAACAATGACTCTAAATACAAAAGAAGAGGAGCATATGGTGAGAAGTGATACAAGCTTAAGAGGTTCATATCACAAGCTGAGTAGAAGAAAGGCTGCAAAATTTGCCTCTATTTGTCCTCCACATAAAGAATCTCCCCTGGAAAAGTTCTTATCAATGGGATTCATATTGCAAGATGAAGCCACATATGATGGATAATTTTTAGACTCAAAAACCATCATATCAAATCATAAATCTTTGACAAAGGAGGAAGAAGATAGGCTTAAGTGCTTATCAGATTTGGGGGGATGGATCGATGAAGAGGGGCCTATTAAAATAACAAATTTCACCACTTCATCGAATCCACAAAAATGGCATCCTTCCACTCATAATAGCTCCCCTGAGACTAATCCTAGGACTCTAGAAGAAAGTGTTATTGAAAGATTTTTTCTTTTAATCGAAGAGCCTAGTTTCACCGACAAAGCTACTAAAAACAAAGAAGGAGAGGATAGGGATGACACCTATCAGAGACGCCTGCAAGGAAGCCTAGTTCTGAAAGATATGATCTAGGAACAGGAGCCGAAACAAAGAGTCAGACTGACTCCCATCAGATAATGGTCCTCCTCAAGACCAAGGAAATCTTCAATACCAGTCATGCTCACTTCAGGGCATGAGGATGATTTCAAAGACCCCGAGGGTCAGCTACAGCACCTCCAACCAAGAGAGGAACATCTAAAGGTGGTATTAATTTTGTTCACTGATACCACAAGTGGAAGAGTGGGAGGTAAATTTTCACTCTTGTTACAAGCCATATGAATAGCTAAATTAGTCGTATGGCCACAGTTCAAAAGAAAAGGAAGCTATTTTTCCTTTTCTATTTTAGGTTTCATTTAGCTTATGTCAAACTAATTAGACTAGGAATAGGAGTAGATTGCTTTCAGAAAAATAAGTGCTTGTGCACACTTTTCATGACTCATTTGAGGAATGTATGTTCTATATTTTGTATACGACCGCGCTTATATTACTCCATTAAGAAGCACCAGATCATATAGGAAAACTCTAGCTTGCTGAAGAATTCATAGTTGATTGAAGTGGTTGCAAGCTTCACTTAGAGAAAATACAAAGCAACTAAAATCAGTCAGAAGATTTTGTTGGTTGTCTTTTTAATTTCCTACTCTCAGAAAAATAAATTACTGAGGTTTGTTATTTAGAGTAGTAAAAATTAGTCAGTAACCATGAAGGCTCCATAAAAGATAAAAAATACTACACGCCCAGAATTAGAGTGGCTTCAAAAGAGAAGTTCCAGAACAAATTGATAGTGGGAGATTGTGGGTTATTTCCATTTAGTAGGCTAATGGTTCCAGTGAGTCGCCAAACTATTATCTAAAGTCTAAAGACAAGAAGATTCTTGTGTTTTTGAAGCCTATTTAAATTCAAATATTCACTGAGAAAAAGGGACTTGGCCAAAGAAAAAAGGACGTAGTGTAGGCTTGCAAATGGTGCCAAGTGTCAAATCATCGCAACTTCAAGAGTCAAAAAAGGGAGTAAAGTCTCGAAAGCCCCCACGATTTCCACATGAAACTAACTAAAAGGGTCCCACCCTAAAAGGGTTATGACATTATATACGGTGGGGTCCTTTACTCACCCAAAGGAATGAAATGACGTGCTCATGGATGGTGTCAAGTGTTGGCATAGTGCACTCCCAAAACCGTGAAGACCAGCATAAGTCTCAAAGATGCGCGAGCCTCCCACGTGGATCTTACAACAAATAAACTCTAGGTTCAAAGTAGGTCACAAAAGGAGACAAGCCATATATGATGTATGAGTGATTATGAGTTTTATCTGAAAGATTTAATTCTCAATATATTTTCAAAATATTAGAGGTTAAGGGTCATCTAGATTGTCATTTCAGTAAATGAGTTAATACATAGCCCTGTGTGAAGAATGCCAACCTATGAAGACTCAAGTTATTCATCTAGATTTAAAGGTGTGTTTCAGTATAACGACAAAATACGCGTCGTTTGAGTCATGAGGCTGGAAACCAATACACCAAGGATCAAAATATCTAGTTATGTATTAAATATCTGAGGGGATGTTTCTCAAAAGGTGAGTCCATTTCAAAGAGGTCGGTTGTAGGATAGTTAAAGATGCATTAAATAGACATGGCTCTCACTCTTTAGAAAGGGAAGATAATGGGAGGGTGTGAGAAATATCTTAAGAAATTTGTTCCTATCATTTCACTCCATTTATCATAATTGAAAATAGTTGGAAAGGAGTAAAGGAGGGCCTCTTATCTTCTCTCCCTCCTCCTATATATATTATATGCAAAAGAGGTAGAAGATATATATATATATATATATATATATATATATATATATAGAGAGAGAGAGAGAGAGACAGAGAGAGAAAGAGAGAGAATTAGTTAGAGATAATTTGGGGGAATTAATCGATTTTCTTCTCTATCTCAAGTGCCTCTTTTGTAAAATAAAGAGGTCTTGAATCTCTATATTTCTTCCTGGGTTTTGTAACAACAACCTTACCTCTTTTATAAATGTAATACTATGCACAATTGTTAGAGTAATATATGTCCTGTGGTGCTTTCTATTCATCCTTTACATGTCTTTATTATCTCTGATCACCTTTATTTTCACGTAGAAACTATGCATCTTCTAATTTTATTGCTATCTTTGAAGCTATGCTTAAGTATTTTACGGCAGTGTTTCGTGTGATTATTTTATGACCTATGGTGCTTTTCGACCACACTTTTTAGTCATTCGCCATTCCCTTCTTCAGATAGTTGTGGTCTCGATTGACCTCTTAGAAGGATCATTTGGTGCATAGTCCTCATTTAAATTCATGTTTTATTTTGTTTTTCTTACCCTCATCCAACACATCAGAGAAGAGACAACTTATTCAAAATATGGAGGTCTCTTTAGGGCACACGTCCCACTAACCTAAATATTCCCACGACTCTAAAGGTCTTATCCACTAAGGATGATCATCAACATGACTCAAATTTGGTTTCTACATTTTCCCCTTTTTTTCATAGCTTGTATTGATAACCGATGCTGAAAAAAATAGGAATTCATTGTCCCACATATGAGTGAAGGTTAGGTTACACCAAGTATGGGTGGAGGTGATCCCCCTCAAACTAGTAAATGATGAGGCAATAAACGAAGTCAGTGAGTGTTTTGATAAATGTATAAGTGATTTGAATGAGGTTGGTTTGGGAATATGCATGATGAGATTGGTAGTGGTTAATATGAGGGGGCATTGAAACAAACGCACATGTATAGAATGTGATAAGGTACTAGGCTGAAGAGCTCAAAAGCTCTACTTCGTCAAAGCTTGATAGGCTTATCCAAATAAGGTTGATATGATCCATGTATCCAATGTATAGGATATGGTCCTAAAACAAAATGAGACGAGGTGCATGAATAGGATTTATGTGTGTTCAAGAGCACTAAAAGTTTTAGTTAGGATAAATGCATGGCATGAGGCAAGGCGAGGTCATTAGGCTAAATAACATGAGTAGCATCATCACAAGGTATAACGAGTAAGAGAACTTGAGTGTCAAAATGGGTAGGGTTTGGTATGGGTGCTTTAGGTAAGGCCATGGATAAGTCTAATGTAGAGGAAAAAAACATGCCCCAATTGATAGTATGGTTGGGTATTTAGGTAATAAGATAATTAGGTGGGGTTACAAGGCTGGGGTGAGGATATGGCTGCAAGATAATGGTTATGGGTGGCAAAATTGAAGGTAAATTAGGTATAGATTGGTGGTAAGGTGACCGACACCAATTCAAGTACACCAATGCCAGTAAGGGAACACCGATGTTGGTCCATTAGGGAATGAAACTGACATCGGTCAAGTTGGGGTTAGGGTAAAAAGGTAAAAATCTATGTTTGATGGATTCATTTGAATATTTCCCTTTGTAGAAAATGATAGTGAGAATGCATTTCAGCACTTTTCATGTGATAAATGGTAAAAAGGTAAAGGATAAGTATCTTTGCAAGGCCTATACATTGTAGGTAGGTAGGTAGGGAAATTGTATGTGTGGGATGGGAAAAAGATAGGGGCAAAGAAATGAGTAAAATAGGTAAGTACTTGACAATATTGATTGGTGAATAGGATGCAAGCATGTCTAGTGTTGGTGGGTAAAATGGGTGACTGGTGTTGGTCACTGTGAAAAGTGACCAAGAATTAATAGGCTAGGTTTAGAAGGCCAAAATGGGATGAAAATGAAATGGTAGGATAAATATGTGGGTAATGGGGTAAACATAAACAGAGGAGAGGTGTAAAAATATAGAAGTAAGTGAGTGGGGGTGAATGTAGGCTAAATAGGTGGGTGGTTAGGTGAAACTTAGGTCACATAATGAAGGAAAGATAGTGATGAAATAGAATATGGGGACTTGGTGAGGCTAGATAGAATGTATGAGAGGTCAGTGAAATAGGTAGGAAAGTAGGTAGGTAGGGAGGGAAATTGTATGTGTGGGATGGGAAAAAGTAGGGGTGAAGAAATGAGTAAAATAGCTAAGTACTTGACGATATTGATTGGTATGGATGCAAGCCTGTCACCAGCTGATGATGCATGATAGGGTACCTCTATTATTAGTGTGGATGTGACCTAGTGTCATGAAGGAAAAGTGGAATCATATGCAAGATGTTGGACTAATTAGCATCAAGCGATACATATGTATCAGGAGAGATCATAGTCTTATGGTCGCTCTCATCGATAGATGTGATGTAGTGATCAATACCTTCCATCTACCTACTGGTGAGATGAATATCACATTGGACAATGTGTATAGGATTCTTTGGCTACCAATTTTGGGAGAGATTATATATCAGATTTCGTCAGATGTGATCATGGATTTGATGGTTACAGTGTTTGGGGAGGCAGTGGGTGACTTGACTGAGCACATTTCCGGTATTTTTTATAGAGCTATGTACACAGCACATCTGCAAGAAATCCGTTTGGTAGTACTGATGATGGAGGCCGTTGGATGTTACGCACTTCCTGACTCATAGGGCGGCTGATTTCCTCAAGCACTGATGGGGATTTTATAAGATATGATTGAGGAGTGGGTTTTTTTTTCATGAGTGTCTGTCTATTTTGTGTAGCTATACATGGAGATTTTGGCTTATCAGAGGATGCAGTGATATGGTATTTGTTGTACATATCTATTGCATTGTTGGGTATATGAGAACACTGTGATTGTGTGCCCAAAGATATTTTCAATAGAGGATTGGCATCATGGTGGGATGAGAACAAGCTATAAGCTACGGGTAGCAGTAGGGGCACATCCATGAGTAGAGGAGGTGGAAAATGATTTGACCTATAACAAAATACAGTTGGAGGGGATATATATGATAGATATAATATGATGACCATATGTGGGGTTTCCTACTTACAGAGGTATGGCACAGGAGCTTCAGGGCCTATAGTTGATCAGATGGATACATGGGAGGGGTTCCAGTGAGCACGCGATGATTCCAATGGTTAGAGTTTGACGCCACTTCGGGCTATAAAAATATGTGCCACCACCATTTCCTTAGTATCGTAGAGATAATGTGGAGAGACTGTTATCTCCACCACATCCGACAGAGCCATTAAGACATGAGGAGATAGTGCTACATAGAATTATTGATGACACATGCACCATTGATGGATACATGCACTAGTGGATAGCCCAGCTATAGGCATCACCTCCCAGAATAGGGCATCCAGACTTGGGCACCATTATAGTACAGAGGTATCAGTTGTAGAGTCAGGTGACTACTTTAGGTGTGCACTTGACACACACATAAGCACAAGTAGCCATCTTGATAGGACAAGGGAAAAATTTATAGGCACAGGTAACTACGCTTCATACCCAACTAACATAGGCACATGCAAGTGATGGGGGAGAGGTTACCACATTGTAGGCACAAGTTTCCACACTACAGGCGTAGGTTGCTACTTTATAAGGCTAGTTATTAGCTATACATGCTTAGGTGTAGAAAAATGTACAGATTCAGGCATATGGGCCACCTCCAGAGGCACTGGGATAGGGTACCATATTACAAGACAGTATATAGAGGCCATAGGTACAAGGATAAGGGTTGCTGCTTTTATAACAGGGTTCACCATAGGCTATGACACCTCCCCATATAAAATATATGGCCACTTACAGAGATTTAGTATCTAAATAAATATATTATCAGGACCATTTGTTAGAGGACCATATACAGGTTGTATCATATGCCAAGTATAGGGCCCAACATACTGTCAACCAAAGGATTCTCAGTACCAACATGGTAGGTAGTCACCGATCTTGCAGTCATGGCGAGAGGGAGGTAGCAAGCACATGGAGGTTGAGGCCAGACAAGGGTACATGGTAGATGATGAGAGGGTAGAGGATAGGGCCAGATGAGGGTGTAGGTGATAGTGGAGGTGAGGGCCCTATATGGGGGTGAGATAGGATGATAGGTGATACTGTATTTTGATTTTGATACATATACCAGCCTGCATGCCGAAGATGTGAGATTGTACATGATATTTTTTGAGATACCTGTATTATTTACATTTTTGTATATATGTATTGATACACAAACACTCACTTTATATATTTAATGACGATATTGGATTGATGATGCACTTTATTTTAGTTTAATTATAGTATTATTATAGAAACTAGGTGAGTTAGGAATGGTAACTAGGTTGTGTTTGGCATGGTTGAGTCAAATTTGATTAGGCATGATTGATTCAAGGTTAATTAGGAATGATCAAGTCATAGTTAGGCACAGTGGAGTCTGAAATGTCTAAGATTTGTTAGTATGGAAAGTAGATTGTGTTATGCATGGTTGAGTTAAAAATTTCCAAGTTACTGTTTTTATGGAAATTATGTATTGTAGATATGGTTTGGTGAAATTTCTAAGTAATTGATATCATGGAAATGTTAGCTGATTTAGATATGATGTGATTGATTTTGTAGCATTTTAGGTATTAGGAAATGATGTTTTTTTTGTTATGCGTTAATTTCCAAGGGATTGTGTAGATGAAAACTAACTAGGTTATGATGTGTGTTTGAAAAGGGGAAAATGGTTAGGGGAAAGAGTGGCCGAGCTAACCTCCAAGTTCCCTATACCCTCAGAGTGTTTCCTACATAGCCCCAATGAAAAAGGGCCTCAGGATGATGTAGTTCTTCCATAGGGTAATGAATAATATGATGAGGTAGATGAATGGGTTGGTCTGTATTAGGCATGATTGAGTCGAGGTCATTAGATATGGTTAAGTATAGCTCATTTAGGCAAGGTGAAATGTTTAAAATGAGTTGATGAAAATAGACGAGGAATGTTGAGGTAGGTGAAAGGAGAAGAATTCCCAGAATGTAAGTGTCAAAGGTCTATTCTTTTGTAGCAGAATCAATAAGTAAGAAAAGAGGTGAATGGTAAAAGAGGAGAAATTCTTCAGAATTGGAGAGGACTATAATTAGCATACTGAGGATGGGTTATGAACTTAAGCCCTTTAAAGGCATCACATGGTTGAACTTTCTAATGGTGAAAGAAGTTACATAATCATGAAGTGTCACATGTGCACCACGTCCCTTGAGTAGATATAAAATAAGAAAACAAAGAAGGGTGGGGTGGAAAATATTTTTTAGCGTAACCTTGTTGTGAGACAACATGCGTCTTCTACAAGATACCCAAAAAAAATAGGTAAGTCCATGACGAAAAAGTTATATTTTTCTTGATTTTTTGTATTTTCTTTTTGACTTTTTTTATAGACCAATCGATGTGGGAATTATATGTGGTATGAATAGAATGAATGCTTAAGGTCTTCATGAAGCTAATCGATGCAGGAAGCTTCAGAATATTTATTTTATTTTTGTAGAAATTGTCTTCTTTTTGGATAGGCTATGTACAATAAGGCTAGCTTTTTATAGATGTCCTTCGAGGGAGTAGTCTATTTATAGTAGAAAGATGGAAAGATAGATTTCCTTTTGAGGGAGTCATTTATTTACAAGAATTTTGACTCAAGGAGTTGAATTTGAAAATACCATATATTACTTTTGAATTTTTTTGGACTTTTAGGTCATGGACAAGACTATAAAGGATTACAGGTTTATTTTATGAAGGCAAAACCATAACATGTAGAGGATAGATATGAAAGAGAGGTTTTAAGTGATGAACGACCATGGGATTCCATCCTAAAAAGGATGAAAATTATCTATTAGAATCATTCCATGAGTAGAGCCGTGGTACTCATATTTAAGATAAGGCTGAAAGGTGACAGATAATCACACAATTCTCGTGTATTTGTTGGTCCTTAAAATAGGTAGATGAAAGGAATGGTTACTCAAGGGATGAGTGTATGATAAAAAAAAGGTGATATATTACTTGATTCAAAAGTAGAATGTTTAAAGATGCAAGGCATTGAGGGGATCATGCTTGGGTTGACCTTCGAGAGAAGATAAACGATAAGAACTTGATCCATATGTATGAGTAATGATATAGGGTCCAAGCCATTTAGGAGAAAACATGCACCGTTTACTTTTCTTAGCTTTAGTTACATGTTTATTTTCCTTCAGGACAAGGTTGCCAACCTTTAAGGTTCATTCATGGACACGTTTTTCATATGCATGTTTGATATGTTTTTTATAGATTTACAGGTGATTGAGAGCATTTAAATGACATTCATTTAGAATCTCAAGTTAGGCCAAAAGGTCTTGGAGAAATTCATCATCATTGAGCATATCTTTAAGTGAGATATGAAGTGATGGGATTTGGAATTCGAGAGGAAAGACATGAATGATATTGTGATAAGCCCATAAGGAAAAAGGAATGTGCGTGTGTCAATCCTTACCAGTATCATCAACTACTTTCATAAGAATTTTGTTAATATTTTTGTTATTCGATTCATCCTAGCTATTTTTTTGAGGGTAATAAGGTGAAGAAAAACTAAGTTGAATACCAAAGGTGTCATAGAGTTTGCATAGGGTTTTGTTTTTGAATTGTTTTCTATTATCATTGATGAGGCGGTGAGGAACACCAAAGTGACAAATGATGTGATGGTTTATGAATTCAAAAAAAATTCTCAGCTTTTGTAGAATTGAGAGGTAAAACTGTTATCCATTTTTCACCTCCCACGTAAAAATGGACAATAAGGATCTACAAGTTAAAATGATCAAAGTTAGTTTATACAATTTTGTCGCAATTTATTATAAATTCCATGGTGTTCACAAATAGGCTGAAAGTATTAAGGAAAAGCCCAATGTCATATAAGGGGATTAGAGGTGAGCTTGCAAAATGAATAAGGAGAGAAACATTTAATATAGCTCAATCGAGCTAGAAATATGTGAGGATAATTATTTTTTCATCTTGGGGAGCTCATGGAAGCTACAAACAAGCTCATCATGGTGTTGACCTCTTTTGATGCAATGTTGGCATACCAAGTTCCAAATTGCATTCAGGTAAATCCAAAGTGGCAGAGCCAATGAGTAACTCAATGAGTCAAGTTTAAGCTACTCAGACGAGTTATAAGGACCAATTTGTAGTCCTACAGTGGAGTGGGAATAAATCAAGCTTGCACAAGTTGAAATCTAAGGTGGAGAGAGTGACTCACCTTGATGAATCGACAATTGGTTAATAGGTGAGCCCACAAGCAAGGTATAATCCAATGTCACATAGATCTCAGTGAGAAAATTAGGTGAGCTCGATGGTTTCTAACAGGAAGCCAGAGACCTCAATGAGCCAAGTTTGAGGAGCCTATAAGAACATGTTTGCATATGGTGGCCGAGTTGTGACAGATCTTGTGAAATCGTGCAACTAGCTTGTATGAAGATAAAAATGAGTTTTCACTCATTTCAAGGAATCATTGTATGTCTCAGTCAAGGAAAACAAATGGGATCATATTGGCATGTGAGTAACTCATCAACGCACCCTTTACTCAGGGTAGAAAAGAATCAGGTTGTGTTCCACATAGGGTGGGGCTCAAATGGTGATCGAGCCAAGTCATTTCTTGAGCTCGGTAGGTCAAGTCATGTAGGATGGCTCGATAAAAAAAACATGTCATGATGAAGCTCGACAATAGAAGTAGAGTGGGTATACAAATCATGCCTGGACGTGAATCTGTGAGATTTCCTTGAGCTTAGAGCAAGGCTTTAAGGTGGTAGGGAATGAGTTGAGTCATCATTAAGGATTTTAAATGCAACCAAGAAATGGTGGTCGAAGAGCTCAAGGCTTGGAGGTCAAATCATCGTGGTTGGATGATGTGAGAATGCATAACACTTATATGGTGGCACGAGTCATAGAAATTGGGCTCGATGCCTGTAATGAACAACTCACATAAGGGCAACTTGGAAAATGAATATTGATCCACTCATTTGGGACAAAATTGCACATAAAACTCAATGCATGGGGAATTCAGTGGCTTGACACATGGAATTAGGGAAGCATTTGACATGAGCTGAGTTTTATCAAATGAATGGAGGAGCTTATGTGTCGATCCAAGATGCAAGAGCAAGCCCGTCAAGAAATGAATAGAAAATCTGGTGGAGCCAACTCACAGAGGAAAAGGATTCGAGTTTGGACTCACCAGGCTCGCTCAGGATTGAGTCGCGTAAATATGATAAGGATCTTACATGGAAGAATCTAGGTTATGAGCACATATGAAGCCATGTTTTATGCTCAACATGTTGAAGATCAGTGTATATACACTGGGTAAAGAATGGAGATCCTCGGCATCCTAAATGTAAAACATAGGAGGAAGAAATGAGCCAATTAAAACATCTAGTTTGAATCCATTATAATACTCTGCACATAGTCAAGTCATTTGTGCATACATGAATGAGACCACGAGCTAGGAGCCCGAGCCATGGAACTAATCATTGATACAGAGAGGGGATTAGCAAACATGAATGAATTTCCAGTGTGAAGGTGTTCGTGGCATTTCAGAGTTTCTTTTCGGAGTAAACTATTTCAGAGGTTCAAATTTTTTTGGGTCAGAAACATTGAGGGAGCTAAATTTCTCTAAAGCTTGAAAATTTGAAACTCCAAAATTTAGAGTTTCAATTTTTCAGGATTTGAAGATTATGGAATTCAGATTTTGGGGATAGCTGTGGAGTTTTGTGGAAGGGTGCGAGTCTATCGTTGAGTTGGAAGGAGGGCCGAGTATAATGCTAAGGAGAGATTAGGTTGCATGCCGATTTCATCGATTGGTGAGGTGGAATAGGGGACCGAGTTGTTAGAGCAGTAAAGTGTAAATCAACCACTGAGTTGATAGGGAGACATGTCTCATAGAAACCCAAATCGAGTAACTCATGGTTAGGTAAAGAAAATGAGATTACCAAGAGTGGTTTTCCGTTCAAGCCAAGTCATGCAAATTTTTTGGTGGAGGATGGACCACTTAGCTAGAAAATGCTTAGGGTATAGGAGAATCTTGGTTCGGGTCGCATTGATGGTGCCAGGTTTGGAGGTGAAGCTCATCATGGTAGGATCTCGCTTCTATGCAGAGCTCAGAGTAGAGGTCACATCGTTGGTAGAGGAGCTTGGTGGAGAGCTTGTGTTAGAAGCGAAGTGAGTTGAGCTTTTGAATGAGGTGGACCGGCGCAGGGAACTCATTTGAAGTAGTGGCTTAGTGCAATGGTGGAGAACTAATGGATGTTGGCTGAAGTATGAATAATTTCTTTCAAGCTCATGAATGGTTCAAGAGGCAGGAAGATAGAATGCATTATAAGAGCTCGTAAGTTCATGAAGTTTTAGGTGGTTCGTGAAATAATTCTGCCACATGCGTAAGATGGGATAGATGCATCCATGTTTGATGGGAGCTCAGTGCGTCAGTTATGAGAGGAGCTCGATTCTACATGGAGCCGAGTTTAGGGTTCAGTATTTGGAGAAGTTTTCAATCGACTCATAGGTGGAGAATGCGATAGATGACTCAATGGGTGAGTCATTTCACAGGCTAAGTAAATTATATGATCTCGGACTAGGTAGAGAACTAGTATGGAGGAGGGGCAGAGTGCCTCGGTGGTATGTAGACGAGCTGAGATACTGGATGAGCTCATGGAAAAGGCATTCAACATAATACAAAGAAAACTCGGTGAAAAGGGAGCGACTCAGTGTTTTTGAAGTGGAGATCACTTTGTGAGTTGAACGTGTGATGGAGCTCATTATGGGACCTTAGTGTTTGGAGTTAAATTCGGAGCTTGTGATAAGGGAAGAGCTCGGACCCAACTCGGCGAGCTGGGCCATTTTTGGTTAAAGCGGACTAGTCAATGGGAGATACAATTATTATTTTTTAATTAAATTAAAAATTTTATTTAAATATTTTAAATAATAATATTTATTATTATTATTTAAATGTTTCTATTTAAATATGATTTTAATTAAGTATGAAGACTATGTCAATAGGCATTAATTACACATGATGGAGCCTTTTCAGATGGTTTAACCGAATGTAATAAATGATACATCATGTACCTTCCATTTAGGAAGGGTAATTTATGATCCTTCTCTCCTCTCTCTCTCAATTTATTCTATAAGTGTAAATTGGAAATTCATTCAAAGGGTTCCAACAAGTGGATTCCAACAGGTCCCACAAGTTGGAGGATTAGACACTTTCCAAGCTTCCCCTTCTTTTTGCAATCTATGTATTTTTAGGCTCTTAAGCCTTTCTCCTCAAATTGTAATGGCAGCTTATGCCATTTTCACCTGGTGTAATGTTGCACTATGCAAGTGTTTGAGTAATGAGAATTGTGTTTTGTGATCAAATATATGTCCTTTCATGATTATGTTGCTTCTTTTTTCCTCTCTCATGTTTTCAGGTGCATATTGCAAGTTCTGGTTTCTATTACAGGTTCATGGAGTCTTGTGCTTATCAAGCGGTCAAATATTGCATGCAGTGGAGTTGTGGTGTTTTTTCACCCTTCTCAAGTTCATCCTTTTTCACTGGGATACTGATAGTTTGTTGTCTAATTGATTTTGACAGAGGAACATCTACCCTGGTTTATGGTGTTTTGTGCCCTTTCTAGTTACGATAGGTGAAGGTGATCAGTGGTGAAGGCATCCCTCCCACATCAACCCTTCCAAATGTTAAACATCCCTTAATTCAGTGCATCACCACTTCTAGTTTAGGTTTCATTTCCTTGTAATTTGTTTCCCTAATCCCATGAAATGTTATCATAGGACTATTTATCCATTTTCTTGCATTAGAAGTAGTGTATTGTTTAGTTTAGGAAGAGGAAGCTAGCCTTCTCTAGAGGTTCACCTTGAGCCCCAAGTCCCACAACTTGAGAGGTGATCCCATGTGTCCCAATCACAAAAAATGTCATAGTTCATTCTTAGGCCATCTAAGGGGTGCAGTGATTTGGAGACAACAACAACTTCCACCCATTTAGTGTAATATTCGGTCGTGGTGATGATCCATTGATGACGTTGAGAAGAATGAGGGTTAATCTCTCCGATGATATCCAAAACCCATTGGGAAAAATGCCAAAGGTCTTTGACAATCTGTAAGGCTTGACTAGGGGTGTGGTGAAGATTATCATGTTGCTAACATTTCACACAACCTTTGGCATAGTCACAACAGTCTTGGTTTAGGGCTGTCTGGTAGTAGCTGAGGTGAAGGATGCACTTAGATACATCAAGACCACTAAAATGACCACCATAAATCCCCTCGTTAATTTCCTTAATAGTGTATGGGATTTCAAAACTTGTAAGGAATCGTAGGAGGATATTGTCAAAGCCACGTTTGTAGAGAAGATCCCCCATGATGACATATCAAGAGACACTTTTTCAGGAAGGCTCGTTATCCATTGTGAATGGTTTTTGGAGATATAATTGAGAGAGAAAGGTAATCAATGCAAATGATTATACCAAATGTCACGTGGATTGGTTTCAATTCTTCCTAAAAAGTTAACATCTTGAAATAAATAAAAGGGTGATTCCAACCTTTTTATTTTGAAAAATATTTTTGAGTCAAAAGGTGAAACAATTATTTAAGAAGTAAGGTAGGCCTTGATATCTGTGAATTTATTAGTGGAGCACAAAGTGGTTTGAATTTCATAATGATAGAAGGAAGTCAAAAGTATGTCAATGTGATGCTTATACTTTTGAAGTAACTCATTACAAAATTGGTATAAACCATTGACTTGGTTCACAACTAGTTGGGAGTTGCCAAATATATTAATGGATTTAACATCTAAGGCTATGGTGGTCTAAATACCTAACTCAAGTGCTTCATATTCGATGATTTTATTAGTGCAATTGAAATTTAGTTTAAAAACTAAAGGCATAGGCTCACCATCAAGAGGGATGAGGATGATCCCTACACCACCCCCACACTGACATTTAGAACCATCAAAAATCAAGGTCATATGATAAATGGTGTTGTGAAGGGAAAGGGTAACAATGGATTCATTGGGGAAATAAAAGTTAGAAGATTGATTTCCAGAAATAGTTACATATGCAACTTGGTTAGCATTGGTTTGTCCTTTAACAGAATTTTGATGGATGAATTCAAGATCTAGGTTTGTAAGAAGCATGAGCCAACATGTAAAATATTGGTGTTGGTAAGGCTTAACGTACATGTAGTGTAAGGGGTCAATGTTACTGAAAATGAAGGTTTTATGGTTAAGAAAATAATGACGAAGCTTGGTGGCTACAAATATTAAGGCTACGCAGAGTTTTTTAGCATGAGTATACCTAGTTTTGGAGTCTAAAAGTGTATGACTCATATAATAAACTGCATGCTCTATGTGTTGCTCATCACGATGAGTGAGCATGGCACCCAGGGAATGGTCTATGGTAGAAATATAGATGTAAAAGGGTTTTTCATCCTTTGGTGGGATGAGCATAGGTGGTTGGAGGATGTATTGTTTTAAGGTTTTGAAGGTTTTGTGGCATTCATCATTCCATTTAAAGGAGACATCCTTTTTGAAAATATGATGAAATGGATGGTAGCAGTTAGAAATCTAAGAAATAAAGTGACAAATAGACTACAACTTGCCTTGCAAAGTATGAAGTTGAGTAGGAGGATGTTTATTGAGAATAGCCTTGATTTTAGCGGGATACAATTCAATGCCACACAAAGAACCGATGAAACCAAGGAGCTTTCCTTAGATAATAACAAAGACACACTTCTTAGGTTGAAGGTGAATGTAATATTTGATGAGACAGTCAAAGACAACCTTAAGGATTGCAATGTGTTTGGCCATATGTTTATATTTGGTAGGAAGATCATCGACATAATCTTCCAATATGTTATGCATAATGTTGTGAAAGATATAGTTCACAGCTTGCTGATATGTGGTACTATCATTTTTGAGACCAAAGGGCATGATGAGGCCACATCTTGGCATGTTTTGGCCCCATCTAAATCCTTTTTGAAGCCTCTTACACATACATTTTTGAGACTTTGATCTCCTCTTGATGGTTGATATGAGATAAAATTATGATTTTGCATATATTTAGTTTTGTATGTTCATTAAGATCTAATATACTTATTTACTATGGTGAATCTTGTCTTTTGTGCAAACTGATGTTTCTGATGTCTCCATGAACAAATTACAAGATGCCACAAGCTTTTAAAGTAGTAGGCCCTAGCCCATAGCACTCTATTTGTGCTCCTACAGTATCCCGTAGCCATTGGCTGGGTAATGATAAAAGAGAATCATGACATGCAACAACAATGAAGCATCATGAAGTATATGGATCTGAGCATATGAAGTTGGGAAATGAGTTAAAGAAGTGCCAACATTGTTTGGAAAAGTCTGAGAATTCTTTGGGTGATTTATCTTACTTGTAGCAAGCCCCAGACATGCCTGTAGCATCTTCTAGAACTACCAGTAGCAACAGAGCAGTATGCACCTCCAGCTACCCATAGCCAAAGAAAACTTATCCAGCTCACACCAAAGTATAAGACAAAAAGTACCAGATGTCCTAATGCATCATATGTAATGTTATGGTTACTTTGTTAAGTAGTTTTGTAATCAGTTCTTATCATGTAAATAAGACAGGAATTAGTTGTCTCTACTCAACAAATATGAAACAAAACAACTATAATTTGTTTGAGTGGTTTTTGATCATATTCCTAGAATAGAATAAGTTAGTGATCTGTCTATATATATATATATTCAGATAGAAATTTAATGGATAGGTAGTATTAGATTAAGGAAGGAAGTGATAGCTATATGAGAGAGAAGCAAAATTGTGAATGTGTGAAGACATAATATATTTGAGTTTGTGCTCTTAAGTTCATTGTAATCTCTTTGTTGTAGAAATATTTAATTGCTACAACTTAATAGATGAATCATTTATCTTCTTAATCAGTTCTGTGAATTTTTAGGGTAGGATCATAACTCACTTTTGCATGAGGAAGGGCCCCCTTAGAAGGAATTGTAGGGAAGATCCTATTCCTCCATTTCCTATTTATGTTGTGTGGATTGATTATCAGTTATTCATTTCATTTCTGAAATCTATAGTGCATAGTGTGTTGAGTTTTAGATCTGCAGATCAGCAACATCCATAGTTTACTTTCCAATTTGCACAAGCATTAATTTATACTTTTTGATGAATTTCTAGCCTACAAAGACCTCACTCCAAATTACTGTAGCATATATTTTACAAGCCCTTTGAAAAGCTTATGCCCTTGGGTTGACATTTAATGAATAGAATAGTATGAGACCTAATATCATTGGTTGATTATTCTGCACATCAGGGCATGACACGATAGTAGAAAGTCCCCCAAGGAGTTATGAAGGTGGTTTTGTGTTGATATTTTGGAGTGAGTAATATTTGGTTATAACCCAAGTAGTCATCCATGAGTGATAGTATCTCATGGCCGGTAGCGAGATCAACTTGTTGGTCAATACTAGGTAGAGGAAAGTCATCTTTGGGGCAGGCTAAGTTAAGGTCATAGAAATTCATGCAAATGTGGAGTCCTCATGTCATTTTGGTGACAAGAATGATGTTAGAGATCCATTGGTGATAATCAATGGGTAGAATGAAGAAAACAAAAAGGAGGTGTTAGATTTCTTCTTTCACAAGAAGGTAAATGTGAGGATGCATTTTTCATAGCTTATGTTTCATGGGTTTGGTGTTAGGAATGGTTATGATATTTTGGACCATGATATTTGGGTCAATATCGGGCATATCAGCGTAAGACCAAGAAAAAGCGTTGCTATGATCTTGGAGGAAAGTGGTGAATGTTGCATGTTCAGTAGCATCTAAAGATTGACCTATCTTTAGAATGTGTGGGTCGTCATGAGTATGAATGTTGATCTCAATAGTTGATTCACTTAACATGGTTTGCATCTTAGAAGGTAACAACTAGTGAATATAATAATATTCCACACTAAGGTAGGTGAGAATAGACTCATCGTCCTGTAATTTAACATCATTGATAGAAGGTCCGTCATCATCAATCATGTCAGGATACAAGAAGGGAAGATAAGAGGGACCCTCAAGATCACACTGATAGGTCAGAGGTCCCAGGGAAATGGTGTTCATGAAAATTTTTTTAGGAGGAATTGATTCTGGATCCATATACTCTGTAGGTGAAGGTGGTAAGGTAGGTGAATGGGGTGGAGAAGGTTTATTGTCCTCAATGAGTTTAAATGAGACCTT
The DNA here is from genome assembly GCA_019776745.2 of Taxus chinensis. Classification (NCBI taxonomy): domain Eukaryota; kingdom Viridiplantae; phylum Streptophyta; class Pinopsida; order Cupressales; family Taxaceae; genus Taxus; species Taxus chinensis. The sequence goes on from CM034151.1 coordinate 62,056,910, forward strand.
TTTGGAAGGTGGTTTGACAAATATGATACCACTGTAGTCTTTATGTTTACAGGTGGTGCAAGGAATGACAATATGATGACCTTGTTCATAGAATCAAAATCCAAATCCCTTCCAAGCATGGCAATGGAGGAAGGTGTGGGTAAAGTAGCGGTTGGTGAGAGATTAGAGATCGGATGAAAATGGTTGATTTTGGGAAAGTGGATCAAGAGAGTAGGTAGAAATATCAAGTCCCCCATATGTTAGGCTGGTGCAAAGGTCATGAGGACCATAGGGGAAAACTTCACCTACTTAGTGATCATAGTGAGGATGTTGGTGAAGGTTACCATACTCTTGTGGAGTAAGGAATGTGTCAATGTTATAGAGATGGTACTCCCCTAGAGTGAGGCATTGAAACACACCTTCTAAGGGATTGGTAGTTGGTATGTGGGTAGATGGAAGATATGAATTAATGGGATTCTTGGAAAAATATTCACCAGATGTTTGTGATGTAGATGGGTTGGGTGATAGGTCAGCAGTGGAAGTTTTAGCGGTGGTGGGAATAGAAGAGATATTGGTTGTAGAAGATTTGGTGGTAGAAGATGAATCTGCGGTGGATGAAGAGGCATTTGTGGTGGCAGTGGATGCCTTAACTAGTATAAGGACATCATTGGGTTGATACAACATGTTACAAGTCTTGAATGATGAAGGGTCAGCTGGAATGGTATAAGTGTGTCCTTCATGTTCAAATTTGAGGTAGCGGTGTAAGGTAGAGGGAACACAACCCATGGTCCAGATCCAAAGTTAGCCAAGTAACATGTTGTATTGGAATTCCCCCTCTAAGACATAAAATAATTTAGGAATAGTACGGGGGCCCACGCAAATGTTTAAAATGATGGTACCAAGGGTGGAAGTCATAGCGTTGTTAAATGAACACAACATAACTGGGTTATTATGCATGTAATTGGAAGGGATGCACATTTTTTGTACACATGGGAGTAAATTATGTTGATACTGGAACCGACATTGATCATAACATATCGGATGCATGTATTATCAATGTAGATGGAAAGGAATAAGGCAGGCTCAGGATCATCATCTTAGAGAGGTATAATCTCTTCATTATAAAAACTAGTAGCAGAGACTTTATGAATGGTCATGGGATTAGAAAATGGAGGCGAAGTTATGAGAGAGGTAACATGATGAGGAGTGATAATGGTGGCGCAAGTGTAGGGTCATTAGGTAGAACCTCAATAGATTGCATGACCTTGATGAGGGCTTGATGATGAGACTCAATGGTCTAGATGAGGTCATAAAAATATAATTTGAAAGGAGACCGATGTAGTTATTTCATCATTTTACGATGTGTGAATCTATCAGAAATAGGATATGTGAGTCAATGGATGGCGAGCCTAGGGGTAGGTGTTGACAGAATGTGAGCTAAAGATGTAGAAGATGAGCTGGTTGTTTTCTCCTTTCCTTTTTCCTTCTGATCTCGAGTGGTAACTCGAACCATATTGATCTGAGGTGAAGAATAAGGTGTGTCGTTAAATGTGTAGCAACATGATGGGAATAAGTGGTGAAAGAAAAGATTCTTTTGAAAGGAGTATGGTGCATTGGCATTTTGGAGAAGTTTTGGCTAGTTCTCTAATGCAGACCATGTTGATCTCAATTTTTTGAGGGTAAAGGGGTTGTGGAGGTGGAAATGGAGGTCATTGAATAGGTACGGGGTGAGGCTGTGTGGTGATAGGTGAAGGTGGAATGAGATCCTCATCAAAAAGATCATCATCGTCAAAGTTCTCTTCAAGAGGACATAGTTGGAGAAGAATAGTATTAATATCCTTACATTTTTTTACATCATGCCCTGACACATGATGGTAAGAGAAAATTTTGTTATCATTAAACCCTTTTGGTTTATGTTTGATTCGTTCATAAGGTCTAAGCGGTGTCAATGTGATAACAGAGGTTTCCAAAAATTTAGCTAGGATGTTTTCATAGGACCCTGCCAATGGATCAAAATGTGAAGTGAGTGTGGGTCTTGATGGAAGTTTGGGTGACTTTGGTGCGAGAGGCATCACCAGAGGTGGTATTGGAGTTTGAGTAAGTTTGACTACCTGTTTGGTAGATAGTACATTTTTTGGTTTGGGTTGCACCTTCTTGGGTAAAGGTGTAGCTAGTGAGTTGGTTGTTGGAGGTAGTGTAGGTTTAACTACATTTTTATAAGGCAGTGGGGATTTGGATTTGGGTTGCACCTTCTTGGGTAAATGTGTAGAAGGAGTGCATGATTTAGAAGGGAAGGAATATGGCATAAGGGGATGGGTTAGCCAAGGTGATAATAGAGGTGCAATGAAGATGGTGGTAAGAGGAAAGGTGGAAAGAACAGGCTGATGATAAGGGAATGGCATGGGTAATGATGAGGATACATGAAGTAGTGTAGGTATGGGAGGTGGAAAGGAAATAGGTAATGGCGAAGGTGTAGGTTGTGTAGCTAATTTGGGTGGAATAGAAGATCGTGATGAGAAGGTGGGTTGTTATGTTTTTGGTTTACCCTGGGTAGGAGGCTATTTGACCAAGGTTGATGAGTGCAAACCTAGGATATATGGAAGTGGTGAAGGTGATAGAGGGGTAGTGGGAAAATCCAGTATATGTGGCCTAAGAATTTGGGTCTTCCTCTTCGGTGGGGGAATATTCTTTGTGATGGCTTATGAGGACTTGTCTAAATCTAGTTTGAGAGGAGGATGGACTAGGCTTGATGTCGGCATAACTCCTAACGTGGTAATGGGTTTGGATGTGGGTGAAGGTATGGGTGTAGGTGGCATTTTAGGAATAGATGATAGTTTGGTTGATGGTAAAAATTTAGGTATGGGTGAGGGTGATGAAGAACTGGTGACTATAATTGAAATGGGCATGGTGGGGTTGATTGTCTTAAACACCTTTGGATAGATCGTGAAAGTGTTGGTAGACAACATCTGCATTTGAGTTAAGACAGGGAGCCGAAGGTGCCTCCATAACATGGAGTATTCAACGTAATCCAGTTGATCAACCAAATGAGATAATTACATAGAAGTGGATGAGGAAGGAGAGGATTTGGTAGTAAACCCTATGAAGAAGTCCTAATTTTTTGGGATAGGGTAATTTTTAGCATCCAACTCCGTGGGTATAAGAGTTGAGAAAAAAATGACGTGGCTTTTAAAATCTTATAGGGAGTTGACACCAACATGAAGAGACGCCGTAACTAGATCTTCTATGGGTAAAAGAGGAAACGATGTGGAAGGTGTGGAATCTTTGACTAGAGAGGGATAAGGGAGGTTGGGATCTTCCATGGGTATAATAGTAACTAACGCAGGTTGCTTAACATGCAGATGAACAAGTGGGGTAAATTTCTCTGAAGATGGAAGGATAGAGGAAATGGGTTGCTCAGTAGATGAAGTAGAAGGTATGGTCAACTCCTTCTTGGGTAGAGAAGAAGATAAGGTGGACTCCTCCATATGTAGAGGATTAGATGATGTAGGTTCCTCCGTAGGTAGAGTAACCCGTGCAATGATTTCCTTGACTGATGGGATATGAGGTAATGAAGTAGAGGGGGTAGGTATGATATTAAAAATTACATGGACCTCTCGAACATTTTTGTCATTAGAATAGGTTTTAGTAGTTTGGTTGGATGATGGGGTATGATTTGGGAATGGCTTCTTGAAGATATGGAGGTTATGGTTGGCTAGTGCGTTAGGGTTATCTAAGACAAGAGTTCTATTATCCAAAAATTCCTGGACGATGTTCTTAAACATTTTACAGCTCCCGTCACTATGACCCCTGTCACGGTGATAGTTACAATAGTCATTTTTCTTATACTAAGCAGGTACATGATTGGAAGGATCAAAACTAGTATGTGGTTTGACAGGAGGAAGGGTAATAGCTTTTGTGTTTAAGATTTTTTCCAAAACCAAATAATATGGCTCTCTCATAGGTGTGTATTGTCGCTTGTCATTCTTGTATTAGAATTTTTGAATAAGAGAAAGGTTAACAGGTGGATTTGGTTGGTTGGAAGGGTGAGATGGACCTGATCTCAAGACCAGAGCATTAGTGTACCCTTTGAGTTGTGAATGTTTTTTTTTTGGTTTTGACAAAGAAGAAGAATCATTGGTCTTGAAGGAAGCATTTTTTTATGCAATTGTAACTTCTTCTCCTTAATAGTGTGGATTTCAAGTTTCTAGGCCATTGTGAATGCCTTGTCAAATGTGCAGAAATTTTGAACTTGGAGAGTTGGCGAGATGTGTCTAGCACAAGATGGGGTAAACAAATTTATTAACTCAGTTTGAGGTAGTTGGAATATGAGTTGATTAATCAGGCCACACCAACAAGTGACAAAGTCAGTGATAGACTCATCCTCATATTAGCGTGTCGCCTACAAGTCGGTCAATGTGACCTTATTGACAATGTTGATAGAAAAGTGGTCTAGAAAATCTTGAGCTACCTTATTAAATGAAAATATGGAGTTCATGGGTAGAGCACTATATAAATCTAATGTGGATCCCATCAAATACATTAGGAATGTTCGTAAGAGAAATGTGTCATCGTGAGTGATGAGATAACACACATGTTTAAAAGACCACAAATGTTGTTATGGGTATTCTTTGCTATTAAATCAATTGAATTTTGGAATTTCCCAATGCAAAGGGTATGGATGAATTGGAATGGAAGGGTGAATGGGATCATTTCAAATCTCATCGTATGTTAGAGAGGTACGCGAGCTAGAGACATATGCTTCTAATGTGTACATCTTTTCCATCATCATTTTGGTAAGATCATTTGTGGGCTATGATGGTAGAGTACCCCCTGTAGTATAAGGGGGTAGATAAGATGGGTATGATGTGGATAACACTCAAGTATGTGGTGGTGTTGAGTATGAAAAATGTGATGAGGGAATATAGGATGGGATGGATGTCATGGGAAAATACCTGAAATAAGTGGTAGATGAAATAGGAGGTCGTTGATGATAGGTGTAGGTAGGTGGGGTGGACATAAAGACTCTTGTATTGATTAATGGAAGAGATTACGGGATGGAGAGGACAAGGTTTTGGAAGGGAGTGTGGGCAGATGACACTAGAGGTGGATGGCATGTAATAGGTACATGGGAAGTGGATGATGTAGGTATGCCTACACTAAGGGCAGTGGATGACGACAAGGTAGATGTCATAGGGGCGATAGACATTGAGGGTGCTACAGTTGTCGTAGGTGTGATAGATACTGATATTTTTTTTTTAAGCTGAGAAACCACAAGTGATGAGACAAAAGTGGGTAATGTTGTGCTAGTAGTGGCTAATGCGTGCTATCATGCAAATGTGCAACAAGGAAATTAACAATTTTCAAGCATGACAACTATACCCCTGTGTTAATGTTTTCAAGTTCTATCATTCCAAGAAACCCTATGACTATCTAGCCAGTCCACGTGACCCCCAAACTAATGTTATCTCATCCCCTAGGCGATTTTAGGAGTTTATTAAAAGTTGCAAGCTACAGGCATCTATGGGAAGGGTTATCACTGGCCTTCCTAGGGCTAGAGTAACCCCATGGAGTGGAGAAGAAGAGCCTAAGTGGGTGTGGAGGTGATTCAAATGTTTTGGGACATCATGGAAATGATTCAAGAATATTTTGGAAGGGCTCGGAGAAGTTGGGGCAGTTTCACCAAAATTAGGGTTAATAGGCCTAGTCAGTACACATGCCAAAACAACTGTTGAGCTTCAGAAGGTGATTCTGAGAGCTCTAGATAGAGTTAGGAGAAAAACAAAACATCTATAGAAATATAATTCTAATCCCTACATGATGGTGAAATCATTTTTTTCACAACACTTGGGCACATTAGGTCTACAAGCAGTATTTCTCATGAACATGTGGAGTACCAAATCAAAAATCAGATTTTTTACAAATCAAATGGAAGAATAAATATATTATACCCAAACCATTATATTCAAAAGGACATTTTCAGTCAGGATCATATAAAATTTTTCCAAAAATTCCATCGGGAGCTCAATTTATCATCATCGCAAGTTGCCATCTTGAAGCGAGTTCGGGAGTTAGCCAAATTTTGGGATGACACGTGTTAGCTCCAGGAGCTTGGAGTATTTTGTGTTCCTAAAGTACCTTAGGGTCAGGGAAATAAACCTTGTAAAAGTGTACCCATCCCCTATGTGACCTCTGGAACCCCATGCGACCATCAGGATTGCCAATTCAACCCCTTGGTGTAATTTGGAGCTCAAATTCACTTTCATTGGATCTCCACCACGTGTCAGCTCCAAGATTGCCATGAAATATAATGTCCCTCACATCCCTCATAGGTCAAGGAAATAAAACCTTTTAAAAATTTCCTAGCCCCCTAGGAGATACTTTTGGTCACCCATGTGACCCGCTTCCAGCCCCTCAGTGTTTTATAGTTGATTTTGGAGCTCTCACTCCTTACCTTCAGATCACTGCCATGTGTTGTCTTATTTCTCACCATGGAAACTAATGTCCCTTATTTCCATTTTAGGTTAGGGATGTCAGGGAAAATAAAATGTTCCTAGCCCTCTCTCAGTATGATTTTAAAAATTTAAATATATACATGTTTCTTGCTTCTAACTTTTAACACTCTTGTACACAGCCATATCTCCATACTTCCTCTGCAACCTTCTACCATCACTCTTCCATTGAAAATTATTATACCAGCTCAACCAAGGCACTAAAATACCTTTCTCATGGAAATATGTAGGTCTCAGAATGATTTTTCATCGAGTTAAGAAGGAGAAATGAAGAACAACGAAGAAAACAATGAAAATCACCATTGTCGTGAAATAGAGATTCATAGAAATATTACAAACCAGTGTATGAAGCAATGAATAGTCTTTCATTGTTTGTTAATCTTTCCAAGAACATCAAAAACATACTTTCAAACTCTTCTCTCATGTAATAGATCATTCATATCAAAGAAATCTCCTTTCCGGCTCAACAAAGAAAAAGTTGAGTTTCCTGTCAAATCGGTTGTGGGATTAAAGAAAAATTTCACATGAAGCACTAGAAGAAAAAATCCATATCAGAAATATAATTTTTTTAAAAAATGGAGGAGAAAAACATACCTACAATTTTTAGGTCCATTAATGGCTGCCGCGTCTAGAAGAATTGCTAGGTCCAAAATTTGAAAGTTTAAAATCTCCTAGACTATTAAGCGGGTAGGTCTAAAATTTTAGAGGGGAAATATTGGGAAAAAACCCATATTGTAAAAAAAAATTCTGCCTCAATCCAACCTCCATAAGACCACTTTCTAAAAATATCAGGTCTTCTACATAGGGGACTGTTATTTTAGGAAAGTCAGCAACAGAAGAACTTGCGAAGGAGACGGAGACATTGAAGGTGCACTGCAAATGAGAACTCATTAGAACGGACATTTTTGGCACTTATTAAAAATAGTAAGTGGTCCCACAAGCACCTGCTGAAAATATAAATTAGATCTAGAAGGAGGGAGGAATTTAGGAAAAATGGGGAATCAAGGTTACAACATCCAGTTGAGGTTCGAGGGAGTTGGTTTTTCATACTTACTAAAAATAGTAAGTTGTTATTCTAGGGAAAACATGAAGTAAAAGTGGATGGTATAGAAGGTGTCACAACCCTTCATCGACGAGTATGAGATAGAAGATAATGATATCTTGTACATTGACCTGAATGACCTAAGAACTCGTATGACATCTAGAGATTGAAAGAATATTGAAGATCAAATAATCACCAGTGGATTTTTCGCTGACGCAAGACACCCAATGTCTATCCAAAGTCATGAGTTGGTCCTAGCATGCTCTCATCACTACTAAAAAATTAACCATCTGAGATGAAAATGGTACAACAATGGTGGTCATCAACCCTAGAACCATTTCTCTTTCTCTATAGATACCGACATCACCTAACATGGTTGTCATATCAAAAGACAGAGCCTTGCATGATTGGGAAATGATGGATGCATACGTGTAAGGGGTTGTGTTTGGATCGCGGTTAAAAATAGGGAGAAAGCCCTTAAGGATTCCCAAGAACCTGTTGTATATATCTTCCCCCCGGGTAAATACAAACAACGGAAGAGTATGGAAATCAAAGAAACTCAGACCCCAAAAATTTATTCCCAAGGCGCAGGTAAGAGGTGCACGACAGAAGGTGTCGACACGAAAACAGATGCGTCAAGGCGCAAGTAAGTGGTGCATGACAAGAGATGTTGACATGAAAATGGATGCACCAAGGCGCAGGTAAGTGGCACATGACAAGAGATGTCGACATGAAAACAGATGCGCCAAGGCGTAGGTAAGAGGTGCACGACAGAAGGTGTCGACACGAAAACGGATGCGCCAAGGCACAGGTAAGTGGCGCATGAAAATGGATGTCAACATGAAGATAGATGCACCAAGGCGCAGGTAAGTGGCGCATGACAAGAGATGTCGACATGAAAATGGATGTTCCTAGGAGCATGTAAGAGGCGCACAACAAAGAATGTCGACATGCACATGGATGTGCCTTAACACACGTAAAGGGTGCACGACACAGAGTGTTGACATGACAAAACTCGCGCCCATGGTGAATGTAAAAGGCGCACACAAGGGATGTCAACACAAAAATAGTTGCACATATGGTGCATGTAAAGGGATGTCGACACAAATATGGATGCGCCTATGGCGCACCTTCAGGAGGCGCAACATATGAGCGCTGACAGGAAGTAGACCCTGACCCAGATATTCAGACGGCCATAACTTTTCACAGGGAGCTCAGATTCATGTAATATTGGACTTTTCGAAAAGCTTACGAGGTCCTCTATCCAACTACGACTGGATATCTTTAATTGGGTGAGAAAAAATTCTTAAAAATACAAAATACAGTTCACCACTTTTTGGGTTTGCTAGGGTTCTTACCTACCACCATTATGAGATGAATTAAATACAATATGGAGGTGGTTGGGGTAGAATTGGAATTCCTCTCTCTTTTCTCTCTCATTCTTCCTATAAATTATAAGGAGAGGCTTCTTTCTAAGGGGTTGTTCATCTTTCTTCTCGGCCCTCCCCTTTTTTTTTTCTCCAGGGTTGAAAATGGAGTTTGAACCTCCTCCCCTACTCTATAATGGCGTTTTTTTCCCTTTACCATTAAAATGATGTTTTGTGGAAACTTCTGGAGCAACAAAAAATGTGTTTTGTGATGCATCTGTCCATCCTTGCTCGTTATTTGCTTGTCTTTCTTCTTGCCTCTCTTCATTGAAGGTATTTGTGCATGTTTTAATATTCATTATAGGTTTGGAGCTGCGTTCGTGGAGTTTTGGGACATTTTCTGTGTGAAATCTATCCTTGGGCCTATGATGCATCTATCCATCCTTCCCATTGCTCACCTCTCCTTGTTCCATCGTGGTTTTGATAGATGTTCAACAATTTCCTTCTCTGGTGTATCACCATTTTAGTGTAGGCTCTATTTTTCCCCTTTTCTTTCTCTTTCTCTCTCTCTGTCTCCTTGGCATGGTTAGATTAGGATTAGATTAGCTTTCCTGCACTGGAATAGCTTGTGGCAGGTAGTTTAGGAAGAGGAACCAGCCTTCTCTAGAGATATTTTTTGATTTCGCAAGGTCCCACACTTGGGAAAAGCTCCATGTTATGCAATCGCACTGAGAGTCTCAACCCATCAAGTTGCAGAAATTCAGGCGTGCTGCGATTCACCATCAACAAAACCTTCCAATGTGTGAGTTCTGAGAAGGGTATTTGGATTTCATCACTCTCCTCGGTAGAGTAATGGGAAAATCAAACACAAGAGACTTCCAAGACTGGATGGGTCTTTTCATCTTGACGTTGACAAAAAAAAAAGAGAATTGAATGTGGGTAGATCATCAGTGAAAACCTCCATCTGCAACTGTTCCAAGTACCTATGATAAAGAAGTTCCACATGAATTCTTACTTTGTCTACCTCCTAGCTAGCTCAAGTTCACTCAAGGGATTGGATCTCATGAAAAACATTTCTACCCAGGCGCCTGTGTTTGAGAAACTTCCATAGGTGGTGATGGAGGAAATTTATAGACATTTCACTCATGTCAATGATGCATTCATAATGTATGTAGTCTGAAGCTTGGAAGGAGATGTGGAAGTGAGGATGTCATCACAAGTGGTGTCCTTGATCAAGAAATATGGATCCTTTTTCATACAATTCTTGACATTCTCCTTCCTGTGAGTTGCTGGCTTTGACCAACTACCGTTAAGGCTGCCCAAGTACCTTAGTGATCAAATTGTATTGTTCAAGCTCTGTAGACATATCATTCAAGTGAATAACAAGCTTAGAAGTAGGATGAAGAATTTGATTCTATTTCCTATCTCTCTCAGGGTATTCACGTGTAAGATATAAAATGAAAAATCTCATCTGGAGGATTATGTCTCTCATTTTAATTTGCATTCCCACATCGCCAAGCCTAATTTTGACATCCAAGAAGATCTTGAATCTTTCAATGTCCCAGAATTGTAACATGAGCCACAAGTTGAGGACTACTAGGCCAATTTCATTGATGAGGTTGAAGTGTGTGAAAAGGACCATATGAGGATGACGATCAATGAGATGAGGAAATTCAAGTTCTCCTGGTATGAAGATATTTTTCATGATGATGGGATAGAGATGTATGATCTTGAGTACGCGGTAGTCAAGATGTCCCATATACCTCTAATCAACTGGTATATTTGTGAATCATGGGATATATTAGAGAAGATTGAGAAGGTGGTGAGGAGAATGAGAAATTAGTTTCAAAAGAAGTGATCCATGATCATCTAGTCACGAGGAATTCCCCCAAGTCAGAATCAAGTCTCCCATCATTCATCTTCAAAATTTATAGAGGTGACTTCCAATTCTAAACACTCTGGAATAAGTTTGAAAAGGAGGGCCAAAAAATTGGAAGCATCTCCTCATGAGAATATGTCAAATAAAATCATAGTAGAAGAAGGCTCATTTACATCACTATGAGAGGAAGATTTGATTGTAGAAATGCATGAAGAACACCCCATAAAAAAATCACAAGTGGATGAAAAACACATGATTCGGGATTCAGTCTTCAAGCCACCATAGGAGGTTTCCCCTCTTGATGACCCCCATGCCTCTCTCATTTAGTATTTTCCTCCTCCTTAAAAATAGGGTACCATCAGTGTACCCATCATTGAGCTTGAGTCCGATGAGATGTTTCCTTGGATGTAGGAAATAATTGTCCCTGACACTCGCACTATGTAGCAAATGGCAACCCCCGATCTATCAATGATTGTCTCATTGGCCAAAGAAAAAATATCAATAAATCTTGCACATACATCCTCAGAGTTCTACAGTGGGGAAATGGGTAATCAATACATTGAAGTGGCTCGGCCCAAGGTAATTAAGCTACTGGATGAGATGACACTAGCTGATTATGAGATGAGCATGATCCAACTAGGACTAGAAAATCATGAAGGAGATTTACACATGCATCAACAATCTTCTACTCACATGGTGGTGAGGAATAAATAGTATATGAAGAAGATTGATGAACTAAAAGATCATGTATGAACTCTATCATTCTATGTGCAACATCTAGTTGACCCTAATGCCATGAAAATTTCCACTAAGGAAGTTGTGCCCATCAGTAACTTTAATCCAAAATCCATCAGGAAGACACATGAGTTCACAATATAGGGGAAAGTGAATAATGAATGGATTAACTCAATTTCCAAAAAATGGAAGTCAGTTATCCAAGAAGCGGTCAAACTCTTCACTTATATGTGTGCGATCGAAAATAGGACATGAACACTCAAGGAGGACTTGGAGAAATAAAGTGACTATTAGGAATCTTTGGGCCTAGTAATAGATGAAATGAGCAACACTCATTGTAAAGGGTTGATCAAGAGGAAAATATTTGAAAATCCTTCATAAGACTTGTCATGTGTGTTTGCGAGGGCCTTGGTAATCAATTTTTAGGCAATCAATTGGGAAATCATAGAGTTGGAAGAGAAAGAGGAACAAACTTAAAAATTATAGGATAGTGTAAATGGGAAAATTTAGAAACTTGGAGTACCTTCAATGGGTGAGGATATAACTGCTGATGATTTGATTGGTCCATTTGAAGAATACATCAAGAAATAGGTAGACAATCCATCTTCCTTCACTAAGGATACCCTCAACTTCCTCTAAGATATTTGAGCCTTTATTGTTCTTATCACAGAGAAACATTCATCATGGTTCAGGAAGTGCAAAAACATCAACAGTGTGGGTGATGGATGGACAAATACCTTGAGATTTGTTCACATTCCTCATGCTGAAAAGGTGGAACCTACAACTACTCATTTCAGCAAAGAACTTGGAGGAACAGAGGCCTTATTAGGAGTGCAAAGTGGAAACCAATCAGGCAACGAGATCAAATCCAATGCAGCGGCTCATACTTCTACATAATTCTTCCTCTTTCTTCTTCTTCCTCTTCTTCCTCTTCTTCCTCTTCTTCCTCTCTCTTCTCTTCTCACCCAATGCTCTCTCTCATCAATGTTATATTTTTGCATTGTGGTTTACACTTTTTAATATAACTTTAAGTGACTTTAAAAACATAATGTAAACTTTAAGTTGTCTTATTTTTATAAAAGGAACTTAAATATTTAAGTGGAATATGAACTATCTAAAGTTACATTAATGTATTTGAAAATTCACTGTGAAGATGAAGAGTTGTCTCTTCTTCTATGAATTGTAACAAGATTCTTATTTTAGCTTCTTCTTAGACAACTTCTAAGACTTCTTAGATATTGGAGCTTTTTTTTGTGAATTCATGAGAGAGATATCCTTGTGAAGAGACCAAAGAGATAGAAAATTTCTTTTATTTTCCCTACTCAAAAATGCCCTCTATTTCTATGTTATGCACAATTTCTTCTTGACATTCAATAAAGGAAGAAGGAATTTTAACCTTTTTTATTAAAGAGTTTAGTGGTACTTTGTGCTCATAAAATTCTATTTATTCTTGTTGTTACACAGATTTGTTTTCTTCTAAATTCAAGTGCATGTAATGAAAATTCTGGTTGGTGTATGCAAGTGTCTGATTTTCTACTTACAACACTAGTTTATCTTTTCTAAATTTCTCACTCCCTTTCCCTCTTTCCTAGAAAATTCCTCTCTTGCAGATATATGTAATATTTTTCCACACAATCAGTGGAGTGCCCCTATTAGATCCCCAGCTGAAATGCCACCAGGATAAAACTCATTTTTACTTGCGCATGAACATACAAAAACTACACTTGTTAAGTAAAGGGACTTAGACTCCCAGAGTGTTGGCAAGATAACCACCCATTTGTCCCTAAAAAATTTTCTCACCAATAATGAGGAAGTGGGGAAAATTGTGGGAGGAACAGATATAAGCATTTTATATATAAGTTGTCTAGATGAGTCACTAGTGAATGAGTGAGAGAGGTAATACTGCAATACGACGGGGTTTTGATAAAGGAATCGTATGAAATCCTCATCACTGGTACATATGGTAATAGGTTGGTTGGGGTCTATAGGTGATGAAATGGAAGGTGGTGATGGGATAGGTGGGAGTGGCTGACGGCTAGTGTGAATCACGAGAGCTTTGTCTTGTCTACGAGTCAAAACCATGTGATTGAAAGTAGAACTGGTAATTTGAGTTCTAGTAATGATACATAAACACATAAAGATAGAGCATAATGGATTTGGAAGGTGGAATTTAGTCATTGTTTTGATTGAAAAATCAAAACACAAAGACTAGCACCGGTTGGGTAACTGATGCCGGTGTTGGAGGGTAACCAATGCCAGTTATTGTGGAGAAATGAAATATCTAAAAATATGGAAATAAAAAGAAATCAAGTGAAACTGCACTCTGAAGAAGATATCAGAGACTCAAAAAGGTAATGAAGTGACAAAATATGTCAAAGAAAGTATCGGATGTGAATTGAACACTGTTTTGGGAAAATGACCAAAAGAACAAGGAACCAATGACGGTCAGTGAATCAATGCTAGTATGAAGAGGTAACCAATGAAATTTGTTATACCAATATCGATTACTGTGGATGAATAACATATTAAAATATGGATATATAAAAGTGTGAATGTGGTGAAATTGAACTCTTTTGGTGATAAAAGAACCCAAAAAAAGTGATAAAGTGAAAAACTAAGCCACAAAAAACAAAGAAATGTAGATTGAATGGTACTTTGGTAGAAATGACCAAAATAACAAAGAAATCGTAGTGGGTAGTTAACTAATGCCGGTAAGATGATGTAACTGATAGAGGTCAATGAATCGATACCGGTTACTGTGATATCTGTGAAGATATGGAAAAAATAATTTTTGGTGATTTCGATAAAATAAAAAAGCCAACCCAGAGACTGAGTATGGACATGATGAGTCCGAACACACCCAGAATAAGCTGGAATACACCATATGTGATGGGGGTGTGAAGGATGAGAAAAATGAAGAAGAATGAACTCACACCTCTAAACACAATCAGTCAAAAATCTAACAAACACTAAATCCTATGCTGTAGATTTTATGTTGCATCTTATGTCATTCACACTGACTTGTGAGTAGAATAGAGTTTTTGGTCAACGAAGGTACCCTATAGAAAATAAAAAATATGGATGGTTTCAAGTGATTTTTGGCTTCGGATCCCCAATATATACTTCACAGTACGTGAGGCCCTACTTTGATATGATGGCTGGATAAAACACCAGCTAGCTCCGCCGCTAATCCGATTATTAGTCATTAATCGTAAATGCTGGGAAAGAATATTTTTAAGATGTAACACCTCTAACATGGTTGATATCTATAATGGCTTCTGTATTCGAAGTTACAAATGTTGATCTGTGATTCTTGTCTGAAGATGGTGTAATCTTGTGAACTAATAAATCGTGTTTGTTGTAGATAATAGGTTATTTGCTAAAATAGATACAACTCTATCATGTTTATGTTGAACTAAAAATGATGTATTTAATTTATTCTTATGTTGAATAATGCACTACATGTGGAAAATAAGAAATTGATTAAGATAAATTAATTCATAGTTTTTTTGCAATTGAACTTGTGCTTCAGACTTCATAACCTCTGTTGTAGGATAGCTATACCTTGGATAAATTTAAGTGATCCAAGGCATGCTTTAAAATTCATGAAATTTTGGTCATCTTGACTGAGCTGGAAATATTTTAAGATCTTTGAACTCTAGCTGTCTGGGAATCTTGGGTGAAGTCTTCTGCTCCCGTGCTTCGTATGTGATCTTTGGATGACATTCTAATTCTTCTTTGGTAATTTTTATGTTACCATTCTTATCTATAGATAAAGGAATTGTACGATGGAAAAGTGACATGCGAGCATGAGAATCTACAAGCAACTCTTCTTCGTACCTGACCTCCCGAGGTCATGCTGAGACAACTGGTGAGAATGGAATTTATACGAATACAGACAAATTAGTTGGGTAATCTTATATCCTCAATACAAAATAATGGAATCTGTGAATATAAGGGGAAGAAGACCCTCCTAACCTGAGTTGGTGTAATGGATCTTTCAGATATAATAGTTGTTCCGAGGCTATAATCAATGTTGAGCTCTACTGAGATCCTATTTATTGGTTGTTGGATACGTGGGAAATGACTTATAGGTGCTTCGTGCGTATTTGCACACAAGGTCATGAAAAATGGTGATGATAGGTGTAGTAGATCCTCCAGAGTTTTATGGATGATTCTTTGGTCTAGTTCAGAAATCCCTAGCATGATTGGTTGTTACGTTTGATTCAGAGAATTATGTAATGATGTCTAGTGGAAGTGGTGAGGACCTAAATATTAGTGTGCATAAACCGGTGTCAATGTCTAATTGATCAGTAGGCATGTTAGGTTGTGGGACCTATGGATCAAAACCGTAAGTTCATGGTTATGGCAGACTTCCTATGGTGATATGAGGAGTTAATCTCTTCTCCCGAATATCCAATATTCGTAAGCTTTTTCAGCCTCTATGTTTAGAACTAGAAGTTGTGTAACTTTCTTAGAATACCTTACATGTGTTCTGACAACTTGAATGCATAAGCTATTATCTATGTCGATGAGGAGGTCTCCTGCGCTGGGTTGTGGAACTAAAGGATTATAACCAAATATTTGTTCTCTTTCGATTCCTTGTACAGTCATGTGGATACCCTACCAAGGTGGTCTATAGTTAGGATGATTTGACCAAAATGTGTATGCCTTGTCGTCTTCAATATTTAACTCTCTCAATTTTCCACTAATTACTCGTAGGTTTATTGTTGTTCGAAAGACCTGGATCCTAAGGTCTTGATCTATATTAGCTAGCGTTGTAGGGAGATTTGGTTGAGGCACTATCAGTTCAAATATGTATTCTCTGGGCTCTCTAGGTCCCATGATTGTCATGCAAAGATGATTCAATTTTAACTCAAACAAATAAACTGATTATGAAATATGTATCTACACTATGCATATGTTCTTTTATTTTTGTATTTTCAATGAAGTATTTTAACAAAATGACGAGAGTAACTATTCTAATATATTCAGAAAAATGGACAATTAATCTAGTAATGGAATCAAAACAAGCAAAGTAGCTCGACATAGCTACTTACCTATGCAGTTGTGAGTTTATCTTAAATATCTAAATAACTAACTAGTTTAATCGAAAAACTCTCAATCCTACCTCAGAAGTGAGGAATGAATCATAACTTCTTAGAAAATATCATTCCCCATAGCTTCCCTGGTAATATTGAAAGTGAATTTTAACTGAAATGAAATAATTTACTACTCTATTTGATACGTTGTAACTAGAACTTTGATAGCTCAAACCTGGAGTTTACAGAATAGTGGTAAATCCAGTTGTTTGTGACTTTTTCCCCTTAGTGTGATCTCCACGTTCCTTCGTGTTCTCATGAATCCAGAAAAGAGTTTATATGATAGCTTCAGCAGAATAATATAGTCGAACAATGATAGTTTTGGATATAGACTGGATATAATGCAAGTAAGAGAGGGATAGTGCAAGTGAAAAGAGCTTGACTGTGTAATTCCTAGTAGGATTTATTGTGGGAATAAAACACAAATATGCCGAGAATTCTGAAAACTATCTTTTGTGACAAAACAAAACCTGCAACTCTAAATGGATTCCAATATAAGAATGAAACTACCTTATACTAAGCTGACTGTATGAAACAACAATGAAGTAAGATGGAAACAAGAAGATCAAGTAATCCTAAACAACAAAGGAAAAGCTAATAACTGATTTAAAACATGAAACTATTAGAAATCTAAGAAAGAAATTCAAATGAATTGAATGATTTAAACAGAGAAGGAGAGGGGAAATTTGTTTGAAAACAAGTTGGCTATTTATAGTAATTACATTCACTAGAAGGTAACTTTGAATTGAACTCTTTTACCATTAAACAAAGAGAAAACACTATTACTAGGCAGCCAAAACATAAATGCAAAGAAAAGTGGTTGAAGAATGCGGGTATAAATTTGAATTTTACATTTGAAGAGATCGTCAGATCATTCTGGAAAACACACATAGGATTGCCACCATGTGTAGGGTGGCAGTTACAGGACCTCCGCCCTATCCTGGGCAGCATTCATGGGACCGCCACCTAGGTAGGGCGGTGATTTTGTCACTTAAGACCAAAATGCAAGGAAGAAAGGGGGAGAGGGCAGAACAAAGCATGTAGAGGCTGGATGAGGCACATGGGATGTAAAATTATACTTGGCGAGCTTTTCTAAATTCTTAACACCTTGTGAGGAGACCTGTATCATCATTGGGGTATGTGTAACCTTTTTCTGGTGATGCAGTACCCTACAATTTTTGGTATGTACATATTGCCCCCTTAGAGAAGTTTCTTAGCTATGAAGAGTTGTAAAATGGTGGATCTGAGTATGGCAGTCCCAAAATGGGAAGTTAGAAGTCATACCTGACAAGCCGGTGTGTTGGAAAGTCGCCATCTAAATTCCCGTTGCCTACAAGATGAAAAGAGGACTCAAGTGCAGATAGATATAATAAATCGAAAAAAATAAAACTAGATTAATATGAAATTAGGACTTACCATTTGTGTGGGGATTTAGAACTTACCTCCATCGATGCTCTGATCCTACAAAGAAAACATTCAAAATCAAATTAGAAAACTATATATATTTAAAATTAGCTCATTTTACTATTCATTTTCACGTGTCAATTTGGTGATTTTTGAGCTCTAGGACCCACGGTGACCATTTTTGACAAGAGTATAGTCAAAACATCTGTTACAAGATCGTGATCATGCCTCTAAGAGCAGGACATCGGCCTGTGAAGTCTCAGGTTAGTTCTTCTCAATTTATCATTTTTAAACTCAAAATATAGAAATGTTGAAATCTTTGTCATGGGGGGATTATTTTTCAAAATGATAGTCTTAAATGAGTCTCTAGGGGGGGCGCCCATAGGGTAGGTCTTTATTTAATCTAAAATGATGTTTTTTTACATTTTTAAAGTGTTTTTAGGGCTTTCGAGCCGTTTGGTGTTTTGGGACAAGACTGTTGCTCTATATAGGGCAGAGGTCATGGGACCGCCACCCTATGAAGGCGGTGGTTATGAGACCGCCACCTAATAAGGTGGTGGTTACATGACCACCACTTCTAAAGGGTGCCGGTTGGGAAACCGCCGCTTTGCACAAGGCGGTGGTTTTGAATAAAATGTAAAAAATGATATAATTTTTAATTGTCTTTTCATTTTTGGCATTTCTATATGTTTTTGATAATTTTTCCAATCGGATTATGTTACTAACTTACTCTTTTTATGTGTTTTTGGGTGGATGCAAAAAAAGGAAGAGTATATTAGATGGATCAGAGAGAGGGAGAGTGATTGGCTCCTGGTAGTATTAGATGCATTGTCCCAAGATGAGAGGGACACTTTACAAAGGGCTGGGATCTTGCGGATCTCTCAGGTTGCTCATGTTGCTCCTTCCAGTCACATACTATGTGACTTATTTTCATATTGGGACACAGATTGGAACACTTTCTGATTTCCAGGAATTAGGGGTGAGTGGACCATCACCCTAGAAGACATTTATCATATATTGGGGGTTCCGATCCTTGGGAGGTGTTTATCTCTCAAGACAGCAGTATTCAGATCTCAGTTGGTTTAGTGGGCCACATATATGGGAGATGTTGTTGTTTCCATATGGTCAAAGAAGGGGGTGAAGGTCCATTCTATTGCAACCTCTCCTATCCTTGTGATCCACAAGGCCATTATGGGTATCCTTGCCTCACAGTTGATTAGGGACAAGGGAGGGGATACTCTTCTATATTACTGGGCTCCCATCATTACATAGATTGAGGCGCATGGCCGTATTTACACTTGGGGAGCAGACATCCTTGGAACCACCTACCATGATTTATATAGGGTGGTTACACTATAGGGACAATCATTGAGCCATCCCAATCTAGTTATGAGTTGGGTGTATGAGCGCATCATTCCTTATGGGAGAGGTATATAGGTGGAGGATCTAGGGGCTGTTAGGGTAGCAAGGTGGACATGGATGACTGTACTTAGGACATCGCACCAGCCAATGGCTTCCCTAACTACGGAAGACATGGAGGCCACTCCTTATCAGGACATGGTAGGGCTATGGGGGGAGGAGACACTTACATTAATTACCTACTCTTCCACGGGTCAGCTAGTAGAAAGGATGGGGAAGCTAGAGACCCACCCCTTTAATAGAGTACCACAGTAGTTTGGCCTCCCCTATAGTTATATGTTTCCTCCAATGGGGCCAGTATATAGATCTATTCATGAGGCCAGGGGAGGTCCTAGAGGCCGAGGTTAGACTACGGTCACTCCTGGAATTCCTATTGTAGCCAGGAGGGTGGTTCATTCCCGAGGGTTAGCTGGTGTTCCTCGAGCACCTTTACTTCAGTTTGGCACCGGTCCTACTTATAGTGGAGATGAACCCATTGATGTGGACTTTGAGTCTGAGGAGCTCACTGGGGGGAGACAAAGGAGGAGACAAAGGAGGGTGAGACTAGATCTGGCAGGATAGATGAGGAGGAGGACATCGATATTGAGTGGCATGATACTCAATATATCTTACAGGCCAAGAGGGTGCAGGAGAACACAAAGAAGGTGACCCTGATTTTAGAGGAGTTGCATTCTTAGGATTTAGGGGGAGATGATGAGTTTGTGGTAGGCCTTCAATTTGTTCCAGATATGGGAGAGGCACGACAGTTGGTGGTTGCATCAGTAGTAGGCACAGATCCTAGAGATCCCACCTGGAGACCTGGAGATCTGAGTGAGTTACTACTCTTTTCTCGACTTTGTTTTAGTTAGAATTGTTTAGTTGATGTTTCCCTTTCGTTATTTCACTTGTTTTTGGTCTTGTTTTGGAAAACCTTCTAACTTGTTTATTTCTCCTTATTTATTTATAGCGAATGCTGAGGGATGGCGAGACTCGATTCACCAAGTGTGTACAGACACTTTCCTACTCTTGTCAGAGGGTACTCGGGCTGAGTTAACTAAGGATGAGAACCCTCAACAGCTGGCCGACATACTGATGTATTTTCCCCTGTCTGGAAGGTGGCAAAGGTCATTACCTCCCTTCACACCAAGATAGCTGGATATAGGACTTCTGAGCACTTGATGAGGAGGAGTTGCTCTCATAGTTAGACTACTACTGCTGGTCGTGACCGTGAGCCCTCAGTTCATTCAGATTGTCATCATAGTAGGAGTCCTAGATGAGGTCGTGCACCTTTTGAGGGATCTCACAAGGATTGAGAGATCATGGTTCCCTTTTTGTAGTGATTTTTGGTCGGGCACCTATACGAGTATTTTTGTATTTTCTGGGCTCATTTAGCATTTTGACCATGCCTTAGTACATGATGGAATTGTATATAAAACACCATATATATATATATATATATATATATATATATCTTTTTGGATCTATATCTTCTTGTGTCTAGAATTTTGTGATTCGCTTCTCATGTGTATACTAGATGTTTGTAGAGTACTTACTTTTATATGCTTTTCAGAATGTATGTGTTGTATATATTTACTCCCGGGTAAATATAAACCCCCTTAAGAAAGCATGTTGGAGGGGTTCCAAAACCCGACACAAAGAAATATGTCGGAGGGGTTAGAAAACCCGACAAAAAAGAAATTCGGGTTTTGGGTTTCGAGAAACATGAGACATGAAGCATGCAGATCACAAGGGATGTCCCGATGCTTGAGAGTTCCAAAAACCTGAAACACTTCCTAGGAAAATTGGGTCTTGGAGTCGGGAAAACATGTCGGGGAAGCATGGGGCGGAAACATGTCGAGCCACCTTCCAAACCCGATGCACATGCAGGTCCATTTTTCGCCCCCGAAACAAAGGAAATCTTGGAAAAACTGGTGGAAGCAGGTTTTGGGAAAACACAAGCATCAAACACATGTCGAGGCATCTTCCAAACCCGATGCAAATGCAGAGGAGAACCCCGAACCCGACAGGCAGAAGACCCTGACATGGGAAATATTCGGATCGCCATAACTTTTTGCAGGGAGCTCAGATTCACGCAAGCTCAGACATTTCGGAAAGCTCTCGGCGTCCTCTACCCAACTATGACCGGATATCTTTAATTGGGTGGGAACAAGTTCTTAAAATGCAAAAAAATATAGTTCACCATATTTTGAGTTGTTGTGGATCTCACCTACCGCCATGATGAGATGAGTTAGGTGCAGTCTTGGAGGTGGTTGGGGCAGATTTTGAATCATTCTCTGCTCCCTCATTTTTTCCTCATATAAATTTGAAGGGAGAGGCTCTTTGAAAATGGTTGGACAATTTTTTTTTGTATCCTCCCTTCTCTCCTGCGTGCAAGAGAATTTTTGGAGCTTTCAAACCTCCCATATGGATTGTAATGACAGTTTTTGCCTCTTGGCCACTGCAATGTACTGTATCGACCCTTGAGCAATATATATATATGTCTTTGATTGATTATAAACCCTCTCATGTATTCATTGCTATCATTTTTGATCTCTTATTGCAGTTTGGTTACCTGTGCATGGTGTTTGTATTGCATCCCTGTGGTCTGTATTAAATTTGCAAAACGAGTGTTTAACATTCCTCGGTGCATCACCTTCGTAGTTTAGGTTTTATTTTTATGCATTCTTTACCCTGTCTCCTTGGCAAGTTAGTTTAGGTCTTTGAGTAAATCCTCCGCATTTCTACGTGTGCATCTGAACAGAGGAATAGGAGCCGGCCTTCATCCGGAGAGCTTTTCCGATTTCGCAAGGTCCCACACTTGGGAAAAGCTCCATGTTGTGCAATCGCACTGAGATTCTCAACCCATCGTGTTACAGAGTCCTAGGGGTGCTGCGATCTGACACCAATAGTTTTGGCATGCCAGGTGGGACCAAGGGGTCATTCGACAAAAATTTGAAGGATTTTTCACGAAATTCGGACTGAGAAATAGCAAGTTTTAAAATTTCAGATTTTGCTCCGACCAGGCCGAAGTCTGAAATCATTTTTTCAAGGGTTTATCTTTGCTCAAAACAAGTTAAAATTTCAACAGTTGGTAGATCTGAGGGAAATCTTCAAAAGGGTATCTTTAGTTTTTTGAGATTTTGATTTTTCAAGATTTCATGTTTTTTGGATTTTAGGTTTTCGAGGTCCGAGAACATCAAAACACAACAGTAGTCATTTCAGGTTTTGGGGGATGCATTGCATGGTCCTATTCCTAACAATAGTCATTTTGGGTTTTGAGGGATGTTGGGCATGTCTCAAGTTCCGACACATGGCAATTCGGGTTTTGTGAGTTGCATTACATGACCTGAGTTCTGCCTGTACTTTTCGGGGATCCGCAGCTGCACAACAAGGCCTGAGTTCCGAATTGAAGATTGTCTCCTCTGGGTCCTTCGAAGTTTAAATTATATTTTTAATATTTCCAGGTTTGGTGTGTAACTTGGAAAAATCCAGCCTTTTAGAGGCATTTTCAAAAGCACATCTGGTGACTCCATCTGGTAAATAACTCATTCTCTGAGTTGCAGACCCGTTTCCATCCATTTCCATCCATTCTTCTTTCCATCATTTTCATTCTTTTCCATTCCATGAAGTTGTGCAATCATGACTTCATTTCCATCATGGAATTCACATCAACAACAGCAGTATATCACACCTCCAACATGTTTTTCAAATCCTCCAAATCAACATTTTGGTCAAGTTCAAGATCAGCATGCATACTCATATGAACAACAGTGCCAAAGTCAGTTTGGCTATGAATTCCATCAAGAGAAAGAGTATGCATATAATGAAGACCATCAAATGCAAGATGCTGGTCTGTTGGAGAAAATCTAAAAGATGGAGGTAAACATGCTGCAGTCCAGGGCTCAAGCACAAATGAAAGCATTTGGAATCAGTTGTGGAGCACCCTATCCATGGGTGGGACCTTTTCCAAGGCATTACATCCCTCAAGAGAAGCTTGACTTCATGATTGCAACACTGTCATTGCTGACAAAGTGGATTGAAGAAATAGAGGTGTATGAGAGGAGTATTCAGCAACCTTGTCAATGGGTAAGCATGCCATCTCATGCCTTTCTTTTTCCTCTTTCCCAATCTGTTTTATCTCAGCAGTGTCAATTTTTACACTCTCCATCTGTTGTCCCAAGTGTTGAATCCATTTCTCCACCCCCTAACCTTCCACCTCATCTCAATTCTTCTATCCTTTTCCCTTCCAAACATTCATCCCCTCCACAAGAGCTAAATGAAATACCTTCCACTCCAAAGAAGCAAGAGGTTTCACCTCCTCCACCACCACAAAAAATTGTAAAATCAGTTGAGTTACAACCTATCCCTCCTCTTGCATTCCCAATTCCATGTGGGGAAGAAGAAATTGCAAAATCAGTCATCAAGGACAGCAAGAGAAGAGCCAAGAAAAGAGAAATGATTAAGAGCTTAGTAAGTTTGGCTCTTAAATTTGGAATTGAGAAGATCCCTTTGCTGGTAAAGCCTACAGAAGAGGATAAGGTAGAAACCATGGTGGACAAGACTGATTTTGTTGCAGCAGGAGAAGAGCAAAAGGAAGGAGCAGATCAACAATCAGCTTGCTCAGAATGTAGTGTCCATGTTGACACTCTATTTAAAGGAAATGCTGATCTAATTCAAGTTGCACAATCAACCATGGAGGAAGAAAGCTCTGAAGGAGATCTTGCAGCCCCAACTTTTCCTCTGGAGCAGCAGACTGAAGAGTTTGACTTAACAAACTTCATGCTGGAGGAAGAGTTCAATCAAGAGCAAGATTGTCTTCAAACATTGGAGGAAGTTGAGCATTTGCAGCAGGACAACAATGAGATAGTTTATCTGTCAGATTTGGAGGACTGTTTTGATGAAGAAGAACCGGTTGAGTTTTCACCATTCTCTCTTTCATCATCCACATTCCAAACACCAGAGCCTGCTGTCATGGAGGAGAGATTTCATTTGCATTAGCCTGCATCTTATAGTAGCTCGTTGGAACTAAGATTGGAAGATTTTAATCTTTCATGTTCTTCATTGGAGGAAGAGAAAGGACAAAATAATTCCACCATTTCTTCCACATCATCCATTCTAGAGGGTCTATAAGAGAACTCCATTTTTGGAGCTGAAAATCAGAGCTATGGGCACATCAAACGGATCAGACCTTGCCCAATCAAGTATTCGGCTTCATTAGAGCCAAAGGAGAAGCCACAACTAGTCATGCTCACTTCTAAGCATGAGGATGAGCTGTAAAGTTCTAAGGATCAGCTGTCATACCTCTCCAATCCAAATGCAGAGCAACTAAAAGAGGTATTGGATTTTTTTTAGTTGAAAAAACCAACCTTGTGAAGTTAGGGTAGAAGACCAACGTCTTGTTGATTTCCAAAACTCATCCAATCAGGCCATACTTAGCTCCGAAATCATTTCAAACTCATGGCTGCCAATTTTGAAGAAAGGAAGCTATTTTGCACAACCAGTTACAGGGTTCATTTAAGCGTCAGCATTTACTTCATAGTAGAGTAGAGAGGTAAGTTTTCTTGTCATAAGTTAGAAGAAGGGCTTGTGGCACACTTTGGCATGTTCCATTTGGGGCATTATTGTTTTTACAGTTTGTGGCATAGTTTTGGTGTTCGCTTGTTTTGCTCTAGGCACAGTTCAATTTAGTGGCTTTCGTGTGTAGGTCAACTCCAGGTTCATGGTTGTAAGTGGCTCAAGAAGGGGGTTTTCAAAGATGATCAGTTGGTTTCAGGTTATTGCTTATGACTCCATGCCCAATGGATCGCTAAAAGCCACTGATCTTCTACCTAGCAGGCAGGTAATCCCGTTGAGTCACCACATTGTTTTATATATCTTACTCCCGGGTAATATAATATAACCCCCTAAGAAAAGCATGTCAGAGGGGGTTCCAAAACCGACACAAAGAATATGTCGGAGGGGTTAGAAACCCGACAAAAAGACAATTCAGGTTTCAGGTTTCGGGAAACATGAGTACATGAAGAATGCAGATCACAAGGGATGTCCCGAGTGCTTGAGAGTTTTTTCCGAAACCTGAACACTTCCTCGGCAATCGTGTCTTGGAGTCGAGAAAACATGGCGGTGAAGCTGTGCGA